>JPKY01000008.1:0-396002 GCA_000769265.1 Hapsidospora chrysogenum ATCC 11550
TTTTTTTTTTTTTTTTTTTTTTTTTTTTTTTTTTGGATGGCCAAAGAATCAGGCCCAAATATCCATTCCGCTCATCCCATCAGTGTCCGTCTGGGCGTATAGGGTAGGTTGACACCATGTAAGTCGTCTGCAAGACGGTGACAGGACATCACGATCGGGTGAACGAAGGAAGAAAGCTTTAGGAAGAAAAATTATTCTCTGTCAACGAAGCAGAGCCCCTATGCAATGTACGTGGATGCAGAAGGGATTTTCCGAGCCCTTCAAGGTGAATGATACCACGACTCGTGTGTCTCGGTCCCCAAGTCTGGCGACCGAATGGGACGGGGGACACAAATGTTGACCGACCCCGTCCCTGGGAGCGTGGTTCTGTCAGAAACCCAGAACGCAACGACGGCCCGTACTTCCTCCAATAAAGGTGGTAGAGTGGGAGTGAGTTACGAGTCAAGTTCTGTCAAACCCCCTCGCCCACCAACCGCCGAGAGACAATCCAGCGAGCATGTACGAGTAGGTCCGGAGCATCCGGACGGGGAGCTCGGAGCAGTTCGGTACCGAACGGGTGGGCGTCTGATTGATAGTCGTCCCTCAGTCCCAGCATGGAGGTTCTGGCAATCTGCAGGAAGGATCGCCAGGTAGTAATGCAGGGGCCTAGATGGTGAAACACGTGACAGATGAATACTGGTGAGGTCCATGAGTCGATGACGCAGGTGTTCTGCTGAGGGTCTTCATCTCTGAAAGTCGTGGGCTCTGGGAGCGTATGCGTGCGCCCGCGCCTGGTGCGGTCACCCCTCGAGTCGGGATGTGTGCGCCAAGGGAGTACTCGTAGGTAACCTGCGGCAACGCAGGTAGAAACTGTGCGGACTACGACGGACTAGATTGAACCGGTATCCGGCACTTCGGGCGAGACCCGGACGGGCCGGAGCCCAGAGAATGTGAACCGGGCCGTGGCCTGCTTCTCTACCTGAGGATCGCGATGCACCGTCACATCGATGGCTGAACATGCACTGCCTCAGCGCCGCCTTGGACGAAGGTATGGAAAACATGGACAGTTCAGTTGAATGGACACGAGTACTCCCTAGGTACAGCCTAAATAGTTGGTGGGGTTTCAACAGAGCTAGGTAAAACGATAATATGCCGTTTTGGTAAGCTAGGGACATGCATGGCGGTGCACGCACTGTGATTGTATATCGAGTATCCGTCTTGTCAGCCCTCTTGATCTCATGTCAGTCCAGTACTTCCGCAACAAGGCTGTATTATTGCGGTGACAAGCTCCCAAGACAGGGTACGATATTCCCAATATCGGCAAAAACTCTCACGGCACACCGGGCACCAAGTCCGTCTTGTCAGCGTGCTCTCATAAGTGCCCAAGATGAGGGAGGCCGAAGTGGCCGAGACCACTTGTCGTCAGCAAAAAAGGTCTCAGGAGTGTCGTTGTTCGCGCCGCCTGCGATTAGAGATATATGTGTCAGCTTTCATACGTTCTTGCCATATTCAAAAGAACGGTGCGCTATTCATAGTAGCGGCTTGAGCCGCTCACACGTCGAGGCGTCCTGTCCTGCATACGTATGCACAGCACAGCAGGCATACGGACAAAATACTCGCAAGGTAGGCGGCTGACCCTACCGGGCTTGACAGCTGCAGCCCCCTCCATGGGAACTACTAGCGTCTCCTGAGCAGTGGTTCTCCGAAGTGGATACTTCCCAGTCTCCCTGAGTGCGTTCCCGAACGGCACAGCACAGCTTTCCAGAACTGATGGAGTATAGGGCTGAGCGGCGAAGCAGTGAAGCACTGGATGGACGGCAGTTGGGATGGCCACCATACTGGCACCTGTACAGTCCCGAAGCCTCGCCCGGTGTGCATGGGGAGGGTTGTCTTGCCTTGGCCTGTTTGGTCATCTCTCCCATCGCGCCGACTTGAGTACTGTATGTTTTCCCACCTGCTGCCGGTGGGCAACCACCCTGAGGTCTGGAAGCCCCGAAGTATGTAGTACTCTAGCGTAGGTAGTCGGCAGTTGGCCAAGTACTCCTTGTAGAGGCGTGGACAGACAGGTGGGTGGGATGGATTCATCAGCAACATGAACCCCCCCCCCCTCTGGTTCGGAACCCCCTGAACCCCATGGGAGAGATTGGGGCAGGTAAGGATTAGGACCCCAGCAACGGGAGACGAAACGCCGGAATTCTGCGTAAGCACATACTACATACGTACCGGTTGTCTTGGCGTATCCTGATCAGTCTGCGCTGGAGTGACTGGACTGGTGGACGTCCGGCAAGCGATCAAGGAGAGCCCATAATGATGACGGCGGCTTGTGCCGAGACGTCGTGTCTGCCTGCCCCTCTGACTCGTGAAGGAGAAGCCGCTGCCCGGTTGGCCATGTACTCGTAGTCTCCGAGGCAGCAGCAGCAGCACGGTATGTATCGTTTATGCAAGTGATCGGCGAAGTGGGAATTGCCCTATGGAAATCACCCTATGGAGATTACCCTACCAATGGGAATTGCCCTATGGGAATTACCGTATACGGGTACTATCCATATACGACTCAGTGCCAGAAGCCCAGAACGCCGGCAACCTGCAGGCTGATATTACTTGCGCGGTTTGGTTGAACAAGCTGCAGATGTGGTTGCCAACGAGACCGGCAAGCAGATTGATGGTGTCGATTTTCAATACTACGTCGACGGATTTGTCTCGTACGTCGGTACGTACTAACGTTAGCTAATTAGTCCCAGGACTTATGGGATCGACAGTGGCATACAAGTGTCGCCGTGTATCCCGTAGTGACTTGTGCTCGTGCGAACTGCGGAAGCTCGTGCGTGCTGTCGGAAGCTGGTGCGGAACTAGGTGCGGGTGGTCCCCCTGAGCAACCTTGATTATCGACCTCTAGCCTACTAGGTACTTTAGGTACCTAGTAATTAGAGCTTGCGCTGCCGGCGATCGGCCCCGCTGTTAGGATCGCTTAGACCGATGGAGGCAATATGTAGTGGCTTGTAGCGCTTACGTCGACCGTGTCAAAATCGGCGAGCCACTTGTTTCACACCCGTTGAGTGCCGCGGACACAATTTTGACAAATACATGCGTACTACTGATAACGTTGGTGCTCTTAATTACCGGCTGCACAGGGCGAGTGCGAGTGGGCCTGGCCGTCCCCGATGTCCATGCTCGTGCACGGCGCCACACCTTAAGTGAGGGAGGTGAAGACTTCAGAGTTCCGAAGCCCTGGGCTAGCGCGCCTTGTGTCGAGAGTTCCGTCCTAGGGCTGCAGCCTTTTGGACATGGGATGGATACTAAGGGCACTCCTGGTTGACACGCTGGACTCGCTACTAGTAGGCAAGGGGATATCCACAGCCCCGGAAGGCTGAAAAGGAAGCCGAGTGGGATGGCCTACCACCTAGTACCTGAGTACCGGACCTAATAGTAGGTGAGGTGCCTGAAGCAAGGTAGAAAGTACGTACTATTACTACGCGAGGGGTGCCTGTAGGATAGGACCGTACCTAAGTACTATATACTCTCCTTACTTACGTACAGGCGTACTAGTTCGGGGTACATTACTACTACCTAGGTAGAGTACTAGGTGATAGCAGTATCTCACCTCGAGATTCTGGGCTTGTGCTTAGGAGACGCGTAGGTTGTAATGCACGCCCGGTGTTGATGACGCTTCCGCGGTGTCCGCGGTGTCCGCGGTGCTCCGGCCTCTTGTGCCTAGTGGTACCTACGGTACGCTGCATATGCCAAGGTTCCTCCCGCATGTTTTCAGCCACCGGATTCGATCTTGGATCCGGTCGGGCCCGGGCTAGCAAAAGCCGCCGGGGCCCAGCCGGATACCTACTACGAGTACGTATACTCGTACGTACCTAGTACGACCTACAGTTTTCGCATCGACACAGATGTTTTGACGTATCTTTCTCAATTGGTCGACCCGACATCAGCCTACGTACGATTCGTCGCACCGTCTTTCATGTTCTCGGCATCTCTGAGACTTGCGAGGCCCCCGGCATCTCCATCCATCAGACCAGGAGGAGGACCCGGATGGAGTTGGGATAAATAGTACCTACGATACTAAGCTCGTTCAGCACTCCTTACGGATAGGCAGGTCTGGGGTGGTCGAATTTGGCTGAAGTTGGGCATGTGGACTTTTGGAGGGGTCCCGCACCTTGGTCACGGCTCACCTCACAAGCGAACCTACCTTACGAGTAGTAAACAAGTAAGTAGGTCAGGTAGTAGGGAGACGCCGCGAGGAACATGCTGTCCGATGCATGAAGGGCAGGGCTTGGCATCCCACAACCTCGTCAGCGCAAGGTACTATTTTCTAGTACTACTCTACTCGTACTGAAGGGAAGGTGCTACCCAACATACCAGGTATAGGACCCCAGGTTACCTAAGGTACGGCACTTGCCGTGTGAAGCTGTGGGCCCTCAACCTTGAGGCACTGAGCCTCTGAGGCAGGTGCGAGTTCGCGACCGTGCAAGTGCATCAATGTCAATCTCCCGGGTGTGAATACTGCAGCCTGCTAGGGCTCCAGAAGTACGAGTACTTGGAAGGCAAGTGGAAGGGTCGTGACTGCGCTGATACTTACTCGCTTCCCACCTGGTAGCCTTTATCCCCGATCTCTCGTCAAATCCGATTTCTCAACCCTGCCACTGCAAGCTTTGATTGCATCACCACCTCACCACTTCACACTCCAAGGGACATCCACGTCGCTCCTCATTCAATTACCGTCCGAACCAGGCAAGACCAGTCCTCGGCCTCGGATATCTTACCAAAGTCCGCGTGGCGCGAACCCAGGTGCGGACTTCCGAGTTTCCAGATGTTCCGGCTGGCGTCTGGTGGCGCGCGGCCTCAACTTGACTATCTCGCTCGCCTCCAGGTGAACCAAGTCCCTGGCCATGCTAAGTATCGCAGACTGCTCCCCTGAGAGCGGGACTGTCAGTGACACTGCTGTGCAGCAATAAGGCTAATAAAGTGCCGTTCTCTAAGCGAGGTCTTGGTACGACCCACCACACCCACAGCAGCAACTTGACTTACACTATTCCGTATGCATCAGTTGGTTGCACATCAACTTCCCTAGATTACTTCGCAGCAGTGCATTTCCCACGGCTGCTTTGCCATGCGCTGTGGATGCGGATCAGCGCCTCTCGCCAGGCACCCACGGCCAGGGTCCCGCATTAGGAGGGAGAGAGAGAGAGAGGTGTGTGTGTGTGTGTGTGTGTGTGTGTGTGTGCGTGAGGGATCTGGTGTGCCATCGACATCGAAACCCCCGAGTCTGACCCACGCGCCTTGTGTGCCAGGGTGACGGACCTCGCTTGGGGGAGTTGGGGTGCGCCACTGGCTGGCAGCAGCCGCTAGTCTGGCAGCCCGTCTTCTTCGCGGTCTAACATGTTTTGATAGGCCCGGTCGCCAGTACGCACATTACACGTACGCCGTACAAGGGACAGGCGCTCGGATACTCCCCTACCGTGGGGTAATTATCGCGTTTGGACAACGTCGGCTTCACCTGCGCTCACTCGCAAAGGGACTCTCACTCGCTCCCTTTCGACATTCCGACATCGTGTCTTGCCCAATACCTGGGCGCCTTGAGAAGCAGGAGCCAGCAACTCAATACCGCCTCGGGACTCCTCATGGATGGGCGAGAAGTCACGGGATGACTTGCTCTAGGTATGTTTGCGGAATATATGCAGTCTGCAGGCATACGGCTCGAGTCCCAGCTGTTCCAGACGAAGCGGAGCACCTTCGCGGATCCCTGTCCCGTGGCATGATACTGCAAAGTATAGTGTACTTACTGCATCATGCCATCCACCTGTCCAGGCCTTCGGCAGGACCACCAGGCCATGCTGGTCAGCAAGGCTTCAAAGGAGCCGATCTGCCTGGTCGGTCGGGATTCTCGCTGACTCCCAAGTGGAGCTCGGCCGCAGCGAGTCTCGTCCCAGGATCTGGTCCCGTCCTGTCTGCGGAGTACGTATACAAACGTACTGTATCTGTACTTCGGCTACGGTTCCGCGCCTCACAGGGCACACATCAGAGCTCACGGAGAGGATGGGCCACCACACCACGCCGAAACCCATTGATGCGGCGAGGTCAACGGTAGAGCTGGAACTAGGCACGGAGGTATGTATGTATCTACCGTGCACTACTAGTAGGTGTACTAGAAGTACTTCCTATTTGTCACTAACCTACCGAAGTACTGAGCGAGACCAGTTCCTCGCCATGGGTACAGGGCGTTGGTCTTGTCGTCTCCCATGCACCATGCGCCTGTCTCACCTTGATGCTTTCCGTTAGCACTAGTATTAAGGTCATCACTAGGAGTTCTGCCGAAGCACCCTTGCTCGAAAACGTCTCCGATATTGATTGGCTTGGCTGTGCATCGTCAACTTACATGACGCTCTGCTCTCTCTGCATCCTCCTTGCGACCATCCTATATCTTCGGCTTCGGTCCACTAGAAATAATCTTGTATCCCATCCTCGTCTCTCCTCGAACTCCAACCATTGAGAAGCATCCGTTTCAAGCCTGTACCTCACCCACACCACATGCACATTGGTTTCCATGCAGCAACAGCCGCAGATCTCGCCGTCCACCGAGGACGCCGGGTCGCCGCGAACCTCTACCTCAACCTCCTCCCCGACATCTACGGCAGGAGACCCGGGCAAAGGACAACAGACCCGTGGGAGGCGAAGTAGGCCCAAGGTCAAAACGGGATGTAGTAACTGCAAGTACGTGTGCCACTTCTTGTTGGCCGAATTATTCTCCCTGCAGCATTCCCTTCCCCTGGCAGTGTCACTGACATACGAAACTCCAGACAGAGACGCATCAAATGTGATGAGAAGAGGCCCGCGTGCTCCCAATGCGTCCGGAGTCACAAGGACTGCACGGGATATCCTCCTCCTAGCCGCCATGCAGTCCCTTATGTGGAACTGCGCATCGCCCCAAAACCGGCACCTGTCACGGCTTCGCCGCTCGGAGCCGTTGCTGCTCCTCGGGGTCCTAGTCCTCTCGCGAGAGAGACCATTCTTCCGCCTCGACGCGCCAACCGTCGCCAACAGTATCATCACCAGCTGAGGGAAACTGCCCTGGTCAACTCTCCCTTCTCGCTGGCGTCCACGCCTCCCCCCCACAGCCCGTCTCCAACACTCTACCAGCCGTCGGCCAACATCGGGCTCCGAGGCGTCGAAATTCAGTACTTTGACCTCTTTCGCGCACACACCTCCTCTGAACTCTCCGGGTATTTCGACTCGGTCTTCTGGACCCAGCGCGTTCTGCAGGAGTGTCATATCGAGCCCGCCATCCGCCACGCCGCCGTGGCCCTCGGAGCACTCTACAAGACCCTCGAGCAGTCCTTCAAGTCACCGTCACCTAGCGAATCGCCGCAGAGAAGCAGCGGCAGCGGCGTGAGCCCCTCCCGTTCCGACCTGGTCAAGTCCCACTGGCAGGTCGCTGTCCGGCAATACTCAGACGCCTGCAACGCCATGATGCTACTCGACGGCCAGACACAGCACTCGAATCGAACCCGCCTGATGGCCAGTGTCCTGCTCAGCTCCTTTGACGCCTTCATTGGCGACCATAGGCAAGCTATCAACCAGATACAGAATGGCCTCGGTCTCCTCGAGACGCTCCGGGCAGAGCAGGATCGGACTGGGTCGCGGGAGCCCATTGACGAGGAACTCATGACCATATTTGCCCGGCTCGCGATCCAGGCCAAGTCATACGACATGGCATTCCATTTTCCCGAGCCCTATGTGATCCGCCTCAACCCCAAGAACCCTTCACAGGAGACGCAATCTGCCTACCCCGACTGGGAGCCTTACCCAGAGCGCCAGACGATCTTTCCGTCTGCGCCCTACCCCGAGCACCCTTTCTCGACGCTCCGCGAGGCCCGCCTCGCCTACGATATGCTCATCGAGAGGATCCTCCGCTTCATCGAACGACTGCACCTCATCAAGAAGCAGCCGTACACGCTATTCCCCGAATCGTGGCGCCAGTACGCACATGGAATGTACGAAGAGATGGACGCCTGGGCCAGATCGTTCCAGCCTCTTTTCGAGGCACGCCTGTCTCCGTCGAACGACCTCTCACCCCGCGAGCGCTCGGGCATCGCCACCCTCAAGATGTCCCAGGTCAACAGCTGGGTTCTCCTCCGCTGCATCTTCAACAGCACCGAGTCGTACTTTGACGCCTTCATCCCGCAGTTCCGCACTATTGTCGACCTCGGCCATGAAATCGTTGCCCACGACGAGCGCCGCGCCGCTGCTATCCGCTGTCCACGGCCCGACCTCTGCCCCCACCGGAGCTGGGATGACCCCCCGGACGTCACGAGCGGTGGCTTCGCCGCCTACCACATCAAGCCCAGCTTCAGCGCCGACCTCGGCATCGTCCCGCCCCTCTTCGTCGTGGCCACCAAGTGCCGGGAACCCTATCTGCGCCGCCGCGCGATACAGCTCCTGCGCTCGAGCGCTCGCAGGGAGGGCATGTGGGACAGCGAGCTCGCCGCACGGATCGGGGAGTGGATCATGGAGCTCGAGGAGTCGGATACGGACGGCGGGAGCTCCTACGAAGGGACGCCCCCGCCGGTGCCGATCCATTTCGGCCAGAGTGGGGAGCCGCTGCACGGGGATGCTGCATACGGCGCGTTTGGTGATGTTGGCGGTGGCGGCGGATTTCCCGTGCACATGGCCGCACCGCCGTCCAAGCCCATCCCCGAGGAGAAGAGGGTCATGGTCCACGGCGTGGACTTTGACCTGCGGACGCGGTTTGCGGACCTGCAGGTCGGCACGCGGGGGCTCTCGCCGGGCTCGCCCGAGATAGACCGCCGTCACCGGACGACTCACATCTCGTGGTGACGAGGGGTATGTGTAATGAGAAGAAGAGGCAACACGTTTTATGATTATGTGTGCTGGGAAGCAGAAAAGGGGCCCCGGGGTGGTGGGTGGGCTTGCATTTTATCTGGGCTCGGGTGAAGAGGGGAAACTTACCGGAGTTACACAGGTTCGGAGTCAGAGATAGATGACTGTGTGGGACCAGTCTTTGTTAGAAGAAATATAGATGGGCGGGAGGAGAGTGGGTCAATTTTTGGGTATCATGGGGAGTTGCGATTACACGGCATAGGTAGACGGTGCTTGCTTTTACTGCTATTACTACTAATTGGACAGAGAAGACAAATCTCAAGACATCTTCGGCACAGCGTGTTTCTTTCCCATTCATTGTCTTCACAGCGAGTGTGCAGTCGCTGGAAATCAATCTATATATTCCAAAGAAAGCATAAAACGTCGCTAGCTACATGCATAATGTTACAAACAGCTGGGGGGTGGGTTCATTTCTCTCAATTTTGTTCTTTACAAGGGCGGCAGCTCCTCGCGGCATATCGGGCACTGAAGGCGGAACCTCATCCACGCCTCCAGGCACGCCGTGTGGAATATGTGCCGGCAGGGCGTCACCATGTACATCCTCCGTGCGAAGGCGCCGGTCACACTGGCCGTGGCGTCCTCGCCGGCCTTGACGACGGGCACCTCGAGGAGCTCCCTGCAGATGGCGCAGTCGATAGCGCGCGTGGTGCTGTGGCCGCCTCCGGCACTGCGCTTTCTCTCGTGGTGGTGGTGGTGGTGGCTATCACCGTCGGTGCTGCTGCGCAGGCCGGGCTGGTCCTCGGCGACGAGACCGATGGGCAGGCCGCCGGCCTCGAGGTTGTCCTCGCGGAGAACGGGGTGGTAGTCCCACGCCTCGGGGGTCCAGCGGGCGGGGACGCCGAAGCGGGGCCCGACGATATCCTGCGCCGCGAGGACGACGATCTGCAGCCAGAGCCAGGCGCAGATGAGGAGGAAGGCGCGGCGCTCGGGGATCGCGTATAGGAAGTTGTCTTCCTTGACCCAGAAGTAGGCCAGGGGGAGGATGCGTAGCACGGACTGGCCGACGACGAACTGCCAGCGCAGCGCGCGGCGGCAGTTACGCATGGTGTTGCGGTAGATCTGGGGAACCCAGAGGGAGAGGTATACGAAGGCGCAGAGGTTGAGGAAGCCGGAGCGCACGTTCGGGTACCACGTCGTGGAAGAAATGACGAGGAAGCTGATGCCAAGACTCAGTAGGATATATCGGCCTACAATGCTCTGGAAGGTCTGGGCCGCTGTCTGGGCAGGACGTTGCTGCGCGCCGCCTTGTAGAGGAACGGCAGCGGCGGCGTCGGCGATTTCGGCATCGATATCTTGGTCCGACGGGATAATGATAGGTCCCGAAGGAGGCCCCGGGCGCGCGGCCGTCACTGGAGCAGGGAGTAAGGAACCCGTATCACCCTGCTGTTCCAGTTCGGCGGCGTGTGGTTGTGTGTTGGTGGTGGCGTCATTGGCGCCGGTGTTACCCTGCCGATTCCGGTCTCGACGATCCCTAGTCTCGGGCATCTGGACTTCATGAATCTTGGCCAAGAAGCTTCCTCCAATGGTCATGGAGAGGAAGGCGGCAAACATGAGCACAAGAGTTGGGAGGAAGGTAGATGCCGCTGATGAGACCCACGTTGCTGCCGCCGTGAAGGTCATGCCGTCGACGATGACCATGATGCTGGCGGTCGTGAAGCTGACCCTGGCCATGGTGGACGGCGTGTATGACTCCGCCAGCTGCGACTTGAGGAGGAACACTTGTAGGAAGACAACCAAAGCGAAGACGAGGAGCCATGTTTTTACCTGATGGAGGTGGACCTCCTTCTTCAGACCGGAGAGGTGACGCGCTTCACCAGGAGGGTAGTCGGGCGGACCTTTGGTCTCGAGAAAGAATCCGCAATCCGGGGAGTAGACGACGGCAGACATCTGCAGCCCCGGTATTCTCCCTACGGGAGCTCCTTGTGGCGTCTGGAGTTCCGACTCCATCGCTCCGATGAGATTTGCTACCGCATCTCCTTGAGGCTCGGGGTCTGTGATGCCCAGATCCTGTGGGGACGGTGGCTGAACCTGGGCGTACATGACAAACTCGCAGTGCGGGTAGGGGTGCGTCGTGTAGCTAGGGCTCTCGATTTCAGAGCTCCAGGGGGCGTTCTGGTCCATGTACCGATTCTCCTGCTTGGTCACGATGGTATGGGCCAGGGTCTGGTTGAGGAGCATCTGGCTGGACTGGAAGTAGTCCGCGCTTGGAGTCAAGTGCGGCAGGCCAAAGATGCCCTCGAACTTCTCGCTTGTGGTTGTCAGAAGGATGACCCCTTCGCGGGGCCAGTGGGCACCCCAGAGTCGCATCTCCCAGTTCAGGTGTGAGCCCTTGCTGTCCTCGATCTGCAGGGTGGCCTTGACATTACGTATCGAGCCACCGGCGAGAGGCGCGTGTTCGTCGGGAAGCTGCTCGTACTCGGTCACGGTGCTGTTACCCTCGAGCAGGACGTACATCTTGCCAGAGCCCCCCGTGATGTTCCGTGCCCAGTCGACCTTGTCCCCTATCCAGTGCATCTCGGGGACGCTGTTGCTCAGATTGTAGCTGTCGTAACCCCTGTGGACGGGGCCCGGCGTCTTTACCCACTCGCCGTGCACGGTGCCCGAGGCGTTAGCCCAGAGGGGGAGCCGCGCGCCCGTTCCCCATAGCTGCTGGCCTTGGACGGGTGGAATGGCGTAGCGGCTGAGCTGTAGGCCCTTCTCGCGAAACCGCTCCAGATCATTCCATTCAAACCCATCCTCTCTGCGAAACCCGGTGAGGTTCAGCCAGCTGCCCGAATCACCATCCTCATCATCGTAGTCATTGTCGTCGCCGTCGTCACGCGGAACCGGTGGCGCAAAGTCGCCCCATCGCGTCTGGTTGAGGACGTCGAGCGCTGACCAACATCGCTTGAGCCGCTCGGCGGCCAAGTCCGACACTATCAAAGACTGTGCGGCGTTCTCCGAGTCCGGGAAGATGACCCATAGCATCAGGATGAAGAGCACGAAGCCGAGGGCGGACTGCTGCTGCTGCTGTTGCTGCGGCGGCATGGTGGATGAGAGGGGCGGGCGCGGGTTGGGCGTCAGCCAGGACGCGCACTACCGCTGCATCATCCTATTTATGTTGTGGTCGGGCGCGGCGTCATGCCCGTCGGTGGCATTGGGCGACGGTCGCGGTGGGCAGATGGTGGTTCGAGAGTGTGTCGAGGAGGTGCTTCTCGTCGTTTGTCGTTGTGTGCAAGGTACTTACGTACAGTTCGTAGTTTGGAGTCTTGAAAGTTTAGAGAGGAGCAGGGCAGGTGGGGCCAGGCACTGCAGGCAGGAACAGAACACCACTACAGACTGTAGTCTGTACTGCCCAGTGTACACCACTATAATAATCGCCCCAGAGTACGGACCACTACCCGAGGTCTGCTAACGAACCCCAAGTACACGCATGCATATCAACGTGGGTACAACGTACCAGTAGTAATTACTTACTAGTGCCTACTTGATAAAGTACAGTATAGGTACTCGCTTATCTACCAGCTCTTCTACTCATGTACGCTTCAACCACGTCCAGGTACCTGCGGCCACTGCGCCAGCACCAACCACCCAAGGGGCCACCTTCTTGAGCGCCGCCGTCGCGTTGCTCTTTACCCGATCCATGACCACCTTCTTCAGCGCCGCTGCCTCGTTCACCCACGGGAATTCAGTGTCGGGCACAGGCTTCCCTAGAAACTCGCACAATGGCTCCCACCCCTCGCCCATCCGGTACTCCAGCAGCTGCCCCTCCGGGACCGCCTCCCGTAGCTCCCGGTGATGCCTGTCGTACGCCTCCCTCGCATTCCGTCGGCATTCTTCCACGCTCTGCGCCCGGAAGAGGCCCAGCATCATCTTGCGCGAGGCAGGTCCCGCGACAGAGCCGAGGATGGGCCCGATAACGTTGACGGAGACGGTAGCCATGGGTCCCCACAGGGAACTGAGGACACCCTCGTCTATGCTTCTGAACCACGCGTCGAAATCCCTGATTACGAGTATGACCTTGGTGTCGGGATACGCCTCGAAGAGATGGCGGCCGAATACCGCCGCGACGTCGGTGGTGGCCTCGTATGGCCCATAGAGCTCCTCCCAGTCCTCCTTCGTGAAGGGCTTGCCGGTGTAGGTGGGCAGGTTGGGGAACGTCGCATCGCAGGCTCTGCTGAGGATCGTCCAGTCCGCGGGGGACGATAGGGCGTTGATACCGTGGTAGACGCCGTCGTAACCCAGGATCCTGAGCGCCTCGGCTATCGAGGCTGAACCCGTGCGAGGGAGACCCATCGCGAGGACCTTCATCTCGCGTCTAGGCCGGTTGTTTGGCAGTGAGGTTGTCATGCTGGTAGTCGCGGTATGTGGAACGAGTACTAAGGTAAGGTACCACTTGTGGTGTCCAAAATTCCATATGTTTTAAGTCGAGATGGGAGAGCAGCGACAGGACATTTAATTACAGCATAAGCAGGTACGTACCCATGAGGAGTTCTGGGACAGGGATAGGGACAGCTATTCTGCTAAATATTTAATTAGTACTAATAGTATAATAACGAGTGCTGATAACGCCCCAGGTTTGTGGTAACATCTATTAAAGCATTTTGATAGCTATTTGAAATCCCGTTAAAGGGCGCATTTTAGGCACTGATAGCTATTTTCTCTCGTAATAATACTAGGTGTCGATCTTCAATAAGGGTGTTGAACAGGCTTATAACATGCGGTTCTCTAGGTGGAGTCAGGTAGCTGTCCGAGTCCAAGTCCCAGAATCAGCCCCACCCTCTGTGGTAGTCCCTAACTGTAAATATGGATAGTAAGTACTTAGTACTGTAGTAGGCAGCATGTACATGATCAGTCGGGGTAGTTGCTCTCATCTTAGATTTTTAAGGTATACCTACTTAGAGCTTGGTGGGGCCTGGAGCAATCAATCCGCAGTGGAGTGTGGGCGGGCGGGGTGCAAGGCGCTGCTGTTGCAATAGAATTATAGAGATCCATCTCATCCGACATCACAGATCTCCCGTCTCGCAAATAACCGACATCCCACGAAAGAGTAGCCTGGGCCCGACTCGGTGCAAGCCCCTTCACGCGCATATCTTGACCCAGCGTTCCGCTTGGTCCAGAAATTTCCCGTGTTTGAATCGCCCTGGAAACCCCGAGACGGGCGTTCGGCACACCTCGACATGTCCTCCACCAACCCCGACGACAAGAACCCCGAACAGGCCAATGTGAGCCCAGTCCTTGAGAAACCCATATAACCCCTCGATTCTCAGGGGCGCAAGGTGCTCTTCCCACCGACATTGCTAACCTGCAGCCAGGCCTCCGAGGAGAGCGCCCCGGACGTCATCGTCGCAGTCGACGAGCTCCTCAGCACCCTGTCTAATAAGTTCGCCAGCGTCTCATCCGAGATCTTTGCCAAGAGTAAGACTCCTGTCTCGCATAAACTCGGTTTTCAACTTCTCTCTAATGGCTCGATCAGTGGACGAGATGTCGCGGCGCATTGACAAACTCGAGGCCGAGCTAATGGAAAGCAAGGCCAAGGAAGACACGTCTTCAAAGTCTTGATTCGACTGGCGGTGTGCTTGGGAGAGACCATGCGATGACGGAAGGGTTCAGAATGGCGTTTTTCTTTTTTCTTTTTTTTTTTTTNTTTTTTTTTTTTTCATGATTTATGTTGCGTGGCACTGAGGCACTTTTCTTTAAATGTCCTAAGTAAGGAAAAGGGCTGTGATATCTCCAACCTGAAACAAGACTAGATATACACCACTGCTCGCTGGAACCGTCCCTTTTGATCATGTACATGTATTAACGACTTGCTTACAACTCCTCCTTGGCCTCCTGGACCTTCTCGGTGAGCTGCTCGACAAACTTGCGCAGCACATTTGTCCTGCTTTGGATCTCGTCCCGCTTGGTAGGGGCCAGCCCTCCCTTGGACAGAATACCCTCCAGACGGGCGAGCTCCTTGGCAGCGTAGCCGTCGCTCTTGCTCAGCTTGTCAAACACCCGGACGTAGTACTCGGCATACTTGTACTGCGCGTCCTCCTTGAGCTTCTCGGCCTCCTTGCTGACCTCCGCGGCGATCTCGGCAATGTTGGAGCCCGAGAGCTTGGTGATGACGGTGTCTAGGGCGCCAATGGTGCCCGCGCTGATGTCAAGGCCGCCGCCGGGGACGCGGTGGGTGCCGACCTTCTCGTTGACAAAGTCGAGAAAGTCCTTCTCGTTGCGGCCACCCTCGTAGGCGACCGCCTCCTTGCTGCCGGCGGGGAAGAACTTGACGGTCGGGTAAGAGGTGACGTCGTAGGCTTGGGCGGTGGCCTTGCCGTTAGGGGCATCGGCGTTGACCTTGGCAATCACGACGTTCGCATCGTTGGCGAAGTCGTTCGCAACCGTCTCCCACGTCGGAGCAAGCTTCTTGCAATCTGAGTGCATCCACCAGTCAGCCACCGAATTGCATAACCGAGAACCATGGATTACTTACGACCGCACCAGGGGGCGGTGAAGGCGACCAGCACATTCTTGTCACCGCCAACAACCGAGCCAAATGTCTCGTCAGTCAGCACCTCCACCTCACTCGGCATCTCCTGCTTCTTCCTAGGCTTGACCCCCGTCTGTTCGGTGATGTAGTCGCTCAGGCTCTCCAGGTCGCGGCCGCCGCTGTACTCCAGCGGGGTATCGCTCTTGCCATCAAAGAACTTGAGCGTCGGGAATCCCCTGACTCCGAACCTCTTGCCCAGGGACTTCTCCGCGTCGGCGTCGACCTTGGCGATCTGCACCTTGTCCTTGGCGTGCTCGAAGGCTATCGCGAGGTCCTCGTACACGGGGGCAAGATTCTTGCAGTGGCCGCACCAGGGGGCGAAGAATTCGACGAGCGTGGGCTTGCCGGACTTGAGGACGACATCGTCAAAGTTGGACGGGATCAGGTCCATGACGGCGGACCGAGCCGCCGCCGTAGCCGCCAGGGCTCCGAACAGGAAGCCTTTGATGAGCATAGCCGTCTATATAGCTCAGGCTGGAGAGAATAGTTCAAATTGGTATACTGGAGTCGGTGATACGGGGGTTGGACGCCGAGTATCTGGCGCTTTGAAATCAAACTCCAAAAAAAAAGCCAGGTTGCAAGACACCCGAAGACGTAACGCCGAAGCATCAATGGTGGGGGGAGGGCGGTCAACAATGAGGTCAGCCACCGGCCCACCGCAGGATGTCTCCACAGGAGCTGCCCCTGACCTGACTTTCATACCTTCCTGCCCGGTGCTGCAATCTCCACGTGATGATAGATAAAATCATAAGCACATGTCACGTGAATGCACTGGTGCAAGGTGGATACCGGGCACTGGCTGGGCTGGGGCTGCCAAACCCTCCAATCCGGTCGCCGGCACGGTTCGACGAAATTCACACAAAATTTCCCGCCCACTCCCACTATCGCGAATATCAACCACGCACGCCTCTTCCCAACCCCGACTTCCGGCCCACGACAACCACACAACCATGTCTCACGAGAGCGTCTGGAACTCGCGCCCGCGCCACTATGGCAAGGGCTCCCGCAGCTGGTACGATTACTTTATCTCGACCGATCCTTTGCCCGCCGCGGGCCGGCCCTCTGAAGGGGTGGAAACCGAAGGCTAACATGATGATTTTCTCTGCAGCCGCGTCTGCAAGCACAATGCCGGTCTGATCCGCAAGTACGACCTCAACCTGTGCCGTCAATGCTTCCGTGAGAAGGCCAAGGATATCGGCTTCAACAAGGTGAGAAAGGAGATGCGGAATTCGAGATCAGGGACAGAGACTGACATTCCAACCCTTCCGCAGTACCGTTAAAACGATGCAAATCCGATGGTCTTGAGAGGAGAGGGGGAAATGGGGTAGGCGACGGGAATACGCGGAAGTGAAACGACCTCGCAAAAAAAAGAGCAACTCGGATGGCGGCCGCTTGGAACCGGAGTTTTATGGCTTGCTTGGTATTAAGAACTCGCGTCTGACGAACATCCTCCGAGGATAGATCAATGCCATTGATTCAAATCCCACCACAGTTGCTGTCCATCGCTCGTGAAGGTCGTGTCGAGGGAGTGGGTGAGGGCGGCCTATGCAACGTGACGGTGGAATTCTTGAATCCTGATCCCAGAGATACCATCGCTTTTTTGACCGGCATGGATGGGGATATCGGAGAACCCTGAGGGGATCGTTGCGCCCTCGTCTGTCCGAAACGCCCCAGTCCAGTCGAACCCGGGAGTGGTGTTGAGGAAGAAATTTCCCGTGACAACCTCCCGATACTCGTTACCTACTCACACCGGCTTCCATGACCTCCCATATTACAATCCGTGGCTAATAGTATCGGATTTCCACGTCCCTGTTACGTTTCTGAATGCGGTTGTTCTTCGAAACGTCCCCAACTACGCTGTCACCCAGTCTGACATGGACACAGCTCCAGGAGCCACAAAGCCGGGAATCAAGACACAATACTTACCAACCTCACATTCTCACCATGGCACATTGACAAATATCTCTCACAGCACATTGGAACTGTACAAGTTTTTGTTTGGGATGTCGCTATGAGCGGGAGAGTTATCGTACAAATGTACATGTTTTCCGTATCGTACATCGCCCTCTATATTTCCACAGATATTCCGTCCTCTCCTTCATCTCATTCCGCGTTGCTCCCACCCCGAGTGACTAACTGCTTATTTGATGATGCGGGTGACAAGACCAGTGGCGACGGTGCGGCCACCCTCACGGACGTTGAAGCGCTGGCCAACCTCAATGGCGTTAGGGTACATCAGGGTAGCAACCATCTCGACGTTGTCACCAGGCATAACGAGCTTGTTGGCGGGATCCTCGGTGCCCTCGGGGAAGGTCAGGTCGACAGACTCGTCAGCAGTGCGGAGGAAGAGCTGGGGGCGGTAGTGCTGGTGGAAACCGCTGTGGCGGCCACCTTCCTCCTTGGTGAGGACGTAGAGCGAGGCGAGGAACTGGGTGTGCGACTTAACGGAGCCCGGCTTGCAGACGACCATGCCGCGGCGGATGTCCTCACGGCGGACACCACGGAGCAGGAGACCAGAGTTGTCGCCGGCCTGGGACTGGTCGCAGGACTTCTTGAAGGTCTCGATGTCGGTGACCTTGGTCTTGACGACCTCCTGGCCCTTGCCGACAATCTCGATCTCCTCTTCACGCTTCAGAACGCCGCGCTCGACACGGCCAGACACGACGGTACCACGGCCGGAGATGGAGAAGACGTCCTCGACGGCCATGAGGAAGGGCTTGTCCATATCACGGTGAGGGGTGGGGATCCACTCATCGACAGCCTTGAGCAGCTCATCGATCTTGTTGGCACCAATTTCGGGCTTCTGGTTCTGCATGGCCATGAGAGCGGAGCCCATGATGACAGGGGTCTCATCACCCTCGAAGCCGTAGGTGGTGAGGAGCTCACGCATCTCCATCTCGACGAGCTCCAGCATCTCCGGGTCGTCGACGGCATCGACTTTGTTGACGAAGACGACGATCTTCTGGACACCGACCTGGCGGGCGAGCAGCAGATGCTCACGGGTCTGGGGCATCTGGCCGTCGGAGGCGGCGACGACGATGATGGCGCCGTCCATGTTGGCGGCACCAGTAATCATGTTCTTGATGTAATCGGCGTGACCAGGGCAGTCGACGTGGGAATAGTGGCGGTTGTCTGTCGAGTACTCGATGTGGGAAGTCGAAATGGTGATACCACGGGAGCGCTCCTCAGGAGCTTTGTCGATAGCGCCATACTCGAGGAAGCTGGCGAGGCCCTTCTCGGCCTGGCGCTTGGTGATGGCAGCAGACAGTGTAGTCTTTGGTGGGCACAGGGGTTAGACAATGCGTTCTCTCTCTCACACACACACATTCTCTCATTCTCTCTCCTCCCAAGTTGGGGGAGGATGCGCCCAGCAGCAGTAGACTCACCTTTCCGTGATCGACGTGACCGATGGTACCGATGTTCACGTGCGGTTTCGTGCGCTCGTACGTAGCATATGTGCGGTAGACGTGGGTGAAGCCGGCGGCGGACCGCTTGCCCAGAGCGGACTGGAGAGGGCTGACATGGCCGGCCTTGAGGCCGTGTCGCGCGGTCCGCAGGAACGGCGCAATCGACTTGAAGGCGATCGACATTTTTTTTTTGTGGAAGGCGCGCCGCGAGACGGACGACAATTACAAGGGAATTATAAAAACGCGTTAGAAGAACGAAATCAGGACCGAGCACAAAGAGAGAAGAGGGACGTCGGCGGATGAGGGACGGAGACGGGGAAAGAGAACAGAAATTATGATGGCTCCAAAAATTTTACGGACGTACCTAGAGCTGCTCCTCCTGGCGTTGCGAAGTTCCCCGGCGCCAGGGGGCATCCACCCCCGGCGCTGTCCCGACGGTCACGTGCACACGCGCAGCCATGAAACGGCCGCCAAGAAGCAGGACGCCGTTTGTCCTTCCACGGCACAAAGTGTACGTACTGGACTTACGACTTTACTATCACAAATGGTGATGATTTTATCCACTCAGCTGAATAAATCGCCACACACGAGATTGACGTCTCCCCTGGTTGTGGGGGTTTTTGGATCTTCGGTTCGCTCGGCATTCAACAATTTTGAGGCTTTTTCTCAAGCTGCGTGAAGAGCGCGATCATGATACGTGTAGCTTACATGTAGAGGCGCAATACGAGAGGTTGGAGTGGACGCGGTCTCAGACTCGCCATACGATAGGAAGGGCCAAGAACAAGTCATAAATGCATTAAACGCTCAACCGTAGATCAGGTATCCAAGACAGACGACCAAGACGTGACCCGTGAACTTGACCAAACCGAACTCCAGTCAGGAACCGCCGCGACGTATGAGGGAAGTTCTAGGATCACTTAGTCTTCAAGTAAATCTTCAATCTCCTTGTCCTCTTCCTCCTCCTGTTTCCTCCTCTCCTCAGCCTCGAGCATCTGCTTAAGCATGACCCTCTGCCTAGTCCTCGCCTTCTGGCCCCAGGCAGCGCCTGAAGTCTCTGCCTCGTCGTCGCTGTCGTCGGCGACGTCCTTGTTTGACTTGACTCCGCGCAGGTCATTGGGGGAGATCTTGGCCTTCTCCAGGGCTTCCGCCTTCTCCTTGGCGTCTGCTTTCTCCATGGCCTCCACCTGCTTCTTGCTGAAGTACTTCTGCACATAAGGCCGGAGGAGCAGGTAGGAGCCCACGACGATGACGAGACGAATCCACTCCTTTGCGGTCATGTCGTTGAACATCTGAGAGAGGTTGTTTGTCGCATTTTGGCCAAATTTGAGGAACTGGTAGGTGATTTTGCCAAAGTCGTTGAGCTCGGCCTGCTCGGCCTCCTCGGATCGGTGCTGGTCGTGTTCTGCGTCCATGTTTCGTTTTATTTATCTATTTTTGGTGGTTGGTCGATGTTCAGGCTGAGGTTGCGGATGAAATTGATAACGTGGCCGGCGGGAGGGGGTTACTGCGAGATGGCTTGCGTGCAGGCTGGATGTTTCCCTGGTGATTTCACACGGATGCAGCTCTCAAGGATGAAGCTCAGTTGGCCGAGCTGAACCTTGTCGTTTGTACGTGTACAGTCTTGAACCACGTGATGAAAAATTAGAGGCGTAACAGCGCGGATAGAGTCGGGAGCTATCAGATGTCGATGACGAGAATAAGAAACTGGCAATAGGAGTTTCGCCTTTGGGGGAGGATGACAATGGTGATGAGGTCCAGCAAGGAGATGCGAGATTTCGCGTTGGAATGAAGATTTTGGAAGAAGCGGACGGTGGATGTGAGATACAATCTCGCCCTGTCCGAGTACCTACCTACGTCTGTACAGTACCTGAGTACGGTACTTCAGGTAATTAGCTCATGTCCGGCGCCGGACCCACTCATGTACGTATAGAGCCCGGCGCTAGACCTAGACGGCACCCGGACCGTACAGATATTGAATTATCGAATACCAGGTACGGAGCAGGGGCACACATATATGGCCTCGGGAGGGAGATGGCTGTTTAAGCCGGTTAGTTGAGCTATCCACTTCCGCCATCTCTACTCATGATGTCTCCAAGTGCGGGCGAATAGACGCGGAACTCGTGCCCTTTCACCAACTGAGGCACATACATAAAGCTGACCTGACCAATTCTCCCTACCCTGTACCCAGCCCTGCAAGTATGATCTGCTCCATCACGCCGGGCCATGATTGACTGTTTCTCGTCACCACCGGGGATTCTTTGGGCATTCACGCTTTGCATTGAGCCCAGTAGATGGGAGTAGAGCCCCTCGGCGCACGGTAGTTTGGGCCAAGAACCTCACTTCAACTGTAATATGAAGCCGATGCCAACATCAGGTAACGGGCCTCTGTCGCATGTGCGGAAAGCGCCCGACTTGTACTGTACGAGTACTTTACTGTAAAACAGAAAGAATGCATTTTCCTCCATGGTCATACGGCACGTGTGTTACCAGCCGGTCGTTGCCAGCAGCAAGTTGACCATCGTCCAGCCGACATCAGACCAGGGATCTCCAACGACCAAAGATGGGAGGTGCGAAAGCCAAGTCCTCAGCTGCTTTGCCACTGAAGATCCCGCGGCAAAGTAGCTCCCAAGCTGAGGCGGGAAGTTGGGGGTAAGAATAATTGAATACCTTACGGGGAGGGGGCAAAGGTCGAGGAGGGGAGCGGGGCACAGAGCGTTGCTGGGCGTCAACGGCCAACGATGTCATCGCAACCAAAATGCTGATCCCCATTCAGTCCATCGGTCCCATCCCACCCCAGCACCACAGCCCAGCCTGGTCGCCCCAGGGCCCGAGAGGCTCAGCCATGCATGCAATGCACCTCATGCATGCTTAGTACAAGTGCATACCTGCCCATGGCACCTCTTCTGCCGCTCGAGGGGCCAACCTGCGCCTCACCACTCTAGACCTCTTAACCCCCCTCCCCCTCCATTGACTGTTGTCGACTGGCGACGAAGCCATCATTGCTCTCGCTCTCCCTGCCGATCGTCTAGTCTCGTTGTGCTCGATCTTCCGCATTGCGACAACCAGGATTCGGTTCTCCGCGCGCGGCGCCGGAGCTTTGATTGATTTGGGACAACAAACACTCGCCTCGCCCGCCCCGCCCGGTAGACTAGGCCACTCCGCCTTTCGCATCGTGCTCTGAGCCTCCGACCCAGGCCCGTTAGACGAGAGGGGAACCCAGAGAGGGCCAGTTACAATACGCGAGTGCGTCCAGGAGCGTCCGAGGCCGTGCTCGGAGCGGGGCTCTGGCATTACAGGTGCTCTGTGTTGTCTTGGCTTCACCCGACTTCCAGCGGATCACCATGGGCGAGCCCATGGACATTCATGCTGCCCTCCAAAATGGATACTTTAAGACCTCCCGAGCCAAGTTTGTCCCAATCGTATGCCGAGCTGCTTCCACAACATGCGCCCTAACATCATCCCCAGATCTCCCCAGCCAAATCGATCGCCCTCGGCATCGCCGCCCAAGTCGAGTTCCCGGTTAGGCGACTATCGGCAGCGGAATACCCCGGAATCCCTGCGTCCCCAGTTTCGGCCCCCGCCTCCTACGGTGGAAGATGAGGTTGAAGAAGTCGATGCACTTTGCCGAGAACAGGATACCCCACGACCCCACTGCCCCCAGTACCGGCCCCCACCGCCGACGGTGGAAGACGAGGTCGATGCACTTGCCAAGGAGTATGGAGCATTGAGCGTGGACGGTGTCCCGGCGGAAGATGAGGTCCAGTCTCGGGGGGAGCCCGACCAATCTCCCCTTATAATGGAGGTCCACGAGCACAACCCTGAGCGGCGCTTTGTGTTAGTGCCTGGAGCAGCCGAGCAGTCACAGTCCAAACCCAAGGACGACAACTCGGATGCCGATAAGCACAAGGAGGGGCGATCAGAGGATGAACGACCTGGGCGGTCTCCGAGTGGCCGCCGATACGAACCTGTCTTCGACGATACACTCGACCTTCCCAGAGAGCGCCCCGCCACCGTGCGCCGCAGGAGCAGACAGGACCTGCCACCTATTGAAACCGACATGCACCGGGAGCGAATCCCGGAACGCTATCGCACGCGCTCTGCTGTCGGGCCTAGGCCGGACGGCTGGTCAAGTAGGCCGCCGGCCTCGGCTAGGGATGACATGTTGTCCCCCGACATGATCAAGCAAGGATCGGGAAGGCGTGAGCAGAGATACTACGGTTCTGACACTCCTACATCTGCGCCACGACGACTGGGCCATCAGAGGAGTTCGTCCAACTTGGGAGATGATCGAAGACGCGATACGCCACAGCGACGAGAGAGCATCAGTCCCGCTTACTGTGCGCGGTCCGAATCGAGCACTGATGGGAGGCGGCCGAGGCGGCGATTATCCACCGAAAGAGGCAGCGAGTTCCGGTACAGAGACGAACCAGCGCGGCATAGCCGGAGGGAAAGCAACGTGCCTTATAAGCGAGATGGCGATACACCCAAGTCACCGTCGGTACCGAGACCAATGGGCCCGAGACCATGCAAAGATGACAGCCGACCGGGCGACGAAACCTTACCAACCTCTCGGGGACCAGGACGCCGCCGGGGCAATTCGGCATCGATCCATCAAGATGCCGAGCCAATTCCCATTCCTAGCCCTGGAAGGGAAAGGGGTGCCTGGCCGGAGGACCGAGTGCGGAGAAGGGCACCGTCGATACCAGCCCAGGCTCCCCCAATATTAGCTTCGTCTCTTCCAAACGAAGCTTCGGTGCACCCTAGAGCCTCCGCCACATTCCCCATCACCAGTGGGGAATACCAAGCTCACCTACCCTACCCCGACGACGTTCCCACTAGCCGTTCTGGGCGCTCACCGATACGCCAGGCTCAAGGACACCCATCTGCCTCTATGCCTGATATGCCAGCGCCTTCGTCTGTGTCTCCCGAGAGGGGTCTCGAGAACCTGCAAGCAGGGACGCCGGCCACTGCCAAAACGACGGCATGGCCGCCACCATTTGACCCTGAACGGGACAACGTGGCACCTGACCAAGAGATTGGCTCCTACCGGCGCTATTCTGAAGGACGGGGGAACGCCGTCCCCAAGTTCGTGGAGTGCCAGCGGAAAGAACCCGTGGCCGGGTTGGTGGACTGGCTGACACTGCCACACACCGACTTCAACATATGCCCCGGCTGCTATCAAGGAGTCTTTGCCCATACTGAATACCGGACGCACTTCCAGCCGATGCTCCGACCTACCGACAGGCCCATTCTCTGCGACTTTGGCTCGTCTCCTTGGTACCGCATCGCCTGGCTCCTCACTCTGAAGAATGAGTGTCCCGATCTGCGACTCTTCCGCCAGGTGGACAGCGTGGCTGCCGCCTCGCGAAACCAGCCCTGTCCCGGCAGTCGGAAGGCTCTCCGAAACTGGTTCACGATTCGGGATCCCTACAAGCGGCGCGCGGTTCCCAATTTCACCGTCTGCTATCAGTGTGCCAAGACGGTAGAGGCTCTGCTGCCGAACCTGATGGGGACCTTCGTGCCCATGGACTCGCGACCCGAGCCTCTGAGTAGCGTCTGCGCCCTTCACTTCAAGCCGGCACGGAGGCGGTTCGCCCTGTATTTCGACACACTGGAGACTACTGCAGACAAGGCCGTGAAATACACCAAGCCGCCTGATGTCAGTGCGCTGGCATCCAAGATCGAGCACCTCAGCGCCGTTCCGGAATGCCGCGAGGATAGTCCAATCCCAGAAGCCCGCTGGCACACCATGCAATACCTCCCAGAATTCACAGTCTGCGCCGACTGCTTCGACGAGGTGGTGCGACCCCTACTCGGAAGCAACATCATCGCCCGGAACTTCTACAAGGATCCCCAGAGGGTGCCGCTGGCAACGTGCCAGCTGTACTCGGAGAGGATGCGGGAGATTTTTAAGAAGGCGTGCCGGCGGAACGATCCAAAGTACCTCCGGGCGAAGGTCCTGGAGCGGTTGCAGGTGGAGGCGGACATACACAGTCAGCTCGTGAAGCTGGACAAGCAGGGTCACGACGAGGCTTGGACGGAGGAGCAGGTTGGGAAGCTGATTCGAGAGTGGAAGAAGTGGGAGTAGGAGAATCTAACGACATTATGGATCGGATATATACTACGATATATCTAATTCAGTTCGATCGAGCGTTTGGGCACGGGCCACGGTACCCCGAGTGAGTTCTGATCGAGACGAGTGCCCAAATTCAACATGCACTGTTAGTACACACTGTACAGCTGTCACTGTCACGTGCCTCTCTCAAGGGCTTGCAGCGGGGGTACGTACCGCCCCACCAGTTAGGGTCTCCGCCCACCAAACCAGCCGCCAAAATTCCCAGTGAATTTTCTCGTCAACCCTGGTTGGAAACCTTCGCCCTCCAGCATCTCCAAGCCCAAACGCCGCATCACGACCGAGGTACGCACTCGCCGCAGCAGTCGATTGCACACGATATCTCGACAGAGGATACTAACAATTGGCTTTCCCTCTTACAGGTCCAAGTCCCCCCACCGTCACAATGGCTTCGCGACCTACCGTCTCCATCATCGGCAAAGATGGTACTCCCACGGGAGCTACCCACCCCATGCCCGCCGTCTTCTCCAGCCCCATCCGCCCTGACATTGTCCAGGAGGTTCACAAGGGCATGGCCAAGAACAAGCGCCAGCCTTATGCCGTGAGCGAAAAGGCCGGTCACCAGACCTCTGCCGAGTCTTGGGGAACTGGTCAGTGCTGCCCTTTCCTAGCCCGCCGAATCGATTTGTTTTTTGCGCTGGTCAGAGGGACGATGAGAGGGAGCATGAAGAGATGGGAGCAAACTGGCATCGATTCCGTTGGGCTTAAGGGTTCGAATGTCCGAGCTGGAGCTGACGAGTGAATCTCAGGTCGTGCCGTTGCCCGTATCCCCCGTGTCTCTGGTGGTGGTACGCACCGTGCCGGTCAGGCCGCCTTCGGTAACATGTGCCGTTCCGGCCGCATGTTCGCTCCCACCAAGATCTGGCGCAAGTGGCACATCAAGGTCAACCAGGGCCAGAAGTGAGTGGACTCTATATGGACATCCAAGCCCGGAAGAGATTTCTAACAAGGATCAAATTAGGCGCTACGCTACTTGCTCCGCCCTGGCTGCCTCCGCTGCCGCCCCTCTCCTGATGGCCCGTGGCCACCAGATCATGACCGTCGCCGAGGTCCCCCTCGTCGTCGACTCGGCCATCCTCGAGGCCGGTGCCACCGCCAAGACTGCCGGCTCCCTGGCCCTCCTCAAGGCTGTCGGTGCCGGTGCCGACATCGACAAGGTCAAGAACTCCAAGAAGCTCCGCGCCGGCAAGGGCAAGCTCCGCGGCCGCCGCCACCGCCAGCGTCGCGGTCCCCTCATCGTCTACGACCCCAACGTGGACGGCAAGGACCTCACCCGCGGCTTCCGCAATATCCCCGGCGTCGAGACCTGCCCCGTCACCGCCCTCAACCTCCTCCAGCTGGCGCCCGGCGGCCACCTCGGCCGCTTCGTCGTCTGGTCCTCGGCCGCCTTCAAGGCCCTCGACGAGATCTACGGCTCGACCACCGAGCCCTCGGCCCACAAGCGCGACTTCCTCCTGCCCTCCAACGTCATCTCGCAGGCCGACCTCGCCCGCCTCATCAACAGCTCCGAAATCCAGAGCTCCCTCAACGCCCCCAAGGGCGACGCCGTCACCCGCCGCTCTGCTGTACAGAAGAAGAACCCTCTGCGCAACAAGCAGGTTATGCTGCGCCTGAACCCCTACGCGTCCGTCTTCGCCCAGGAGGCTCAAAAGAAGCAGACTTAAGCATCTCTTCTTTGCTTTTCTGGGGGGAACACACTGGCTCGCTGGGTGTGCAGCGGGCTGGGAGGTCCTGGAGGATGTATGTGGGCTGATGCGTATTAGCATGGTTTGACATGGAGGCGCAATAGGACATTCGGAGGATTGGAACTGCCAAAGAGGATTTACAAAAAGTGGTTCCATTCATGACAAATTTCATTTGTTCATTCCATCGTATACGCATGTGCGTGTCTAGTCGTCCGCGTGCTTGCCTGCGTGATGTGACCGCCTACTTTACATACAGAATCATGGTATCTCTCCAACCTCTCCCGAGTCCCATGAGGAACAGAAAACGAAATCACGCCGTCTGCCTGCTTCCACAGCCCATGAAGTTCTTCCTCTTAGCATCCCATACCAAGGCCAATGTTGCCCAGCCCATCATCACTCACGGCACCCAAATCTCCATCGTCAAACTCGTGGATCATCTTCTCCATCTCAGCCACGCTCTTAATCCGCCAGAACCGCTGCACCCCGTTAGCAAACCGCCTCGCGCACGGCTCAACCTCACCACCTCCCTCAGCCGCAAAGCACAACCTCATGTACCGCCACCCGCGCCCCGCAGCAATGGCCTCGGTGGCGCTGAACATGCCCCCCGGTGCTACTATCACCAAGTGCGGCCTGCGCGTCAGGAAGACCAAGAGAGCGGTGGCCAGGCGCGGACCGTCAAGCCGGGGCAGCGACTCCCCGGGGCTCTGCCAGAGTGGATGCTCCTCGAGGTGGACGCGCACCCAGACGAACATTCCACCGCGCGGCCAGGAGAAGGATAGGAGGCGGGTCTTGGTGACGACGCCCCAGTCGGTGTCGGTGTCGCTGACGGGGGTGGACTGCTTGAGCTGGTGGGCGCCCTGGTCGAGGGCGGTGCACATGGCCGTCATGCGCCGCTCGTAGACGCCGCGGAGGCCGGCGAGCCAGCGGACCCAGCCGTCCATGTGCCAGCCTTCGAAGGTGCGTCTGTCGAGAGCGGGAAGGGCGAGGAAGGCCTTGGCGGGCTCGGACTGTGAGCCCATGATGGCCGCGGCGACTGTGGACTGGACGAAGCCACAGGGTTGCTGGGTGCTTGTCTCGGTGATGCTTGGGTGGTGTCGTTAGTAGATGTGTGAGAGAGAATAGAGAAAAAGGGGGGTCGACGGTCGGGGGTCGAAGTATCGAGGACATACCGGAGGAGGCGCTCGATGAACTGGGGCTGCGCGGTGACCCAGCCGAGACGACATCCAGGAGCAATAGTCTTGGAGAAGGTGTCGAGGCGGATGACGCGCCCCTCGTTGTCCATGCTCAGATACGACGGCACCAGAGAGTCGAGGAACTCATAGCCGCTGGACTTGATGGGCTTGGAAAGGTTCGTTCCACAGGGAGGAGGAGTCCTGATGTCCCGAGACCTAGCCTCCCCGGCGGTGGCAGCCGGATATTGCAGGTACCAGTAGGGGTCGTCCTCGACAATTATGATGTCGTACTGGCAGCAGAGGGCGTAGATATCCCTTCGGCGCTGTGGGGGGAGGATGCCGCTGGTAGGATTGTGACCCGTGGGCACGGTGTACAAGACATGCGGGCGGCGGCCCTGTCTGGGATGCCAATTCTCCAGCACATCCTTTAGACCACCAGGTCCGTACGCAAGCATGCCTTCTTCGTCGATGTCAACAGGGACGATCTGTACGCCTTTGGGTTTCACGGTGGAGGGCGCGTTCATGTACACAAAGACCTCGCACAGCATACCGGGGCGCTCTTCGACCGGGTCCCTACCGGGAAGCCAGGGCTCGACAATCATCTCGACGGCCTTGGAGAAGCCGTCGGTGGAGCCGCAGGTGAGGATGATCTCGGGCCCGCCCTGGTAAGGTACGCTCGGGTGCAGATGGTTGCGGGTGAACTGGCGGACGAAGGAGCGGAGGGGCGGGTAGCCATCTGCGGTGCCGTACTGCAAGCCGGTGGACAGGTCGATCCTCTGGAGGGGGTTGGCCACGGTGTCGTCGGCGACCTTTGGGACTGTGACGTGCAAGGAGGCGGTAGAAGGGTCCGGGACGTCTTGCGATGAGTCCCGACCGCGGCCGCCAGCGTTGGGGTCGTTTGGGATGGGCGTCCATCGCTCTGGCTTTGCGACCTGTGCCTCGAGGGTGTCGAAGGGGAAGAGGCTGACATTTGGCAGGCCTAGGTGAGACCCAGTCAGCCGTATGCATGCGCGTATGTGTTGTTGTTACAAAGTAAGAGCAGCTCCCTGTCAAGATCGACGACAACAAATCGTGGAAATCGTGGGGAAAGAAGCCGCCGGGGTGAGACATGCAGGATGGAACGTGGTGGAGCGCATGGGGCGGGTGAGGAACACTCACCACCGGCCAGGTTTCCAATACCTGGGATCTGGAAGTAGCGGTAGAACTGCTTGATGCTGCTCACCTCACGGCTCTTGGCCGCACGCGAGAAGTGGTGGCTCAGATCTCGCGGCGGCGAGAGCTCGGGTTGCGACGCCATGTGCGACGGTTCGTGGTGGTGTGGTTGTGGTTACACCCGGGTACTTATGTATGTACGCGACGAACCGGAAGGCATTCAAAGACGAATCCCAAAGGATCTTGCCGTCAATGGACCCAGCATTCAGAGATCGGAGAAGGTGGAAGCGGGAAGATGAAGATGAGAAGGTGAGCGGACTCTGAGGTGGACATTGGAGATCGGGCTATTGTTACCCCTCAGGACCCGCGCGGGTCTGCCGAAATCTATCCATCGGTGAATCACCATCAAATGGACGAGTGGTCAACACGGGATCAAGATCGGGCACCGTCCTCCTCTCCCCCTCTCCCTCCCCCGGTTCCGACGGGCCGGTCGGTCTTGGTATCCGGATCCTCCTCTCCCGCCACTCAATCTATGCCTACCCCGGACTTGGCTGAAAAAGACCCCAACTTCGATTCGCGTGTAATCCGAATGAAGAGAGTTTGAGAATCCTTCCTAGCTCTTGCATATACCGTCTGTGCTCTATATCTTCCATATTGCCCATTCTGGCATTCTCATCCAAGAGCCTGATTCAACGCCCATCTATCCCATGCTGTCGATAAAACAAAAAGATAAAAAAAAAAAAAAAAAAAAAAAAAAAAAAAAAAAAAAAAAAAAAAAAAAGAACCGCCGTGCAAATATTGGAACGCCGTAGGTGCCGGCGAGCCCGAATCACTCGTGAGCCCAATGTCAGATTGCCCGTGGGTGAGAGACGCCGAGAGCCGCAGACAAGTCGATGATCCTTAGCCAGACTCCTCGGGTTCATAGTAAAGTCCCAGCTCGCCCAGAGTCGTGGCTTTGCATCCGTCCTTCTCGAATCGCAGCTTCGCATCGGCAAATATCCTCCTCACCCAGAATGTCTCATCATCCCATCTAGGCGGCGTCTTCCCCAGGTGCCTCGCCTGCACCGCCCAATCATGCATCTCATTGATGTAGTTCCCATCGTCCGGTGGGGAGAATATATGCAGCTTGTCGCCCTTGCTCTCCTCCACCTCTGCATTCCACCTCCTCATCTCCTCGGCGCTGGGCAGGTCTAAATTGTTAGACCAGAGTGCAGAGTACACAGCCGCCTGAGCCTCTGACAGAGGCCAAGGGATCGCCCTCATGTTGAGGCCCGGGAAGACCAGCGTCGGGTGGTCTATGTACAGGAAATGCTTGTACAGCCCGTGGACCCTCCTCCCGTTGGTTATGAGCTTGTGCCGGAGATCGGGCAGGAAGGGGTAGCTGTAGAGGAATCCCGTGCAGAACAGCATGGCGTCGATGTCTGATTCGACGGATCCGTCGGCAAATCTGACGCCCCTCTGCTCAATCAGAAACTCGTTGATCTCCGGCACCTCTCGACAGCCCGTGTGCTCGAGCCTGTCGGCTGGTGTCGGCTCCTTGACGGACAGCAGAGCTGGTTGTTCGCAGACACCGTTGATCTGGAGGGCAATGTCGACCCCAGAGGGCCCATTCCCCACTACTACTACCTTCTTGTTCCTAAAAGGTTCCGGATTGCGATACTGCTTAGAGTGGGAGATTATCGAAGGATACGTTCGTTGAAACTCGCTCATGTTCTTCATGTCGGGGATGAACGGGGTGGCATAGTGGCCATTGGCGACGACCACGGCGTCAAAGGTGTCTCTGACCGTCTCGTTGTTGACTGTCGAGCGTGCTTCGAGATGCCATCTATCTCTTCCATCGCGTGGGACGAGGGATATGTTGGTAACCTGGAAGCAGAACCTGATGAGGTCCCGCACATCCTTGGCATACTCCAGCAGGTACTCCAGGATGGTCTCGCGCCGCGGGAACGCCCAGACACCGCGGGGGAACTCCTTATCGGAGAACTGCATCAGGGATCCGGGGATGTTAGAGTGGAGCTTCTCGTACATCGGCGACGGGAACACGGGCGGGCCCCGGGCATCGCGGCCTGGCGGTAGCGGGGTGTCGGGCGGCAGGAAGGGATCCTGCTGTGGCGCCGGGTAGGATGCCGGGACGCCCGGGTGATAGTTCCAGACACCGCCGACCTCGGCCTGCTGCTCGAAGACGACGATGGACTCAAAGGCATGCTGGGCCTTGAGATACTTGGCGGCGGCCAGGCCACATGGTCCGGCGCCGATGACGGCGATCTTCCTGACGTCGAAGCGTCCCGGTGTGAGGGAACCCATGCTCCCTATACTGTGGAGTAATTGAGAGCAGTTGTGAAGTGACTTGCCAGCGAAGACATGGGGCTAAGTATGTAGTCTGGTGGTAATGGCCAGATTTTGTCGGGGTTGCTGCCATGTGTGGACGAGGGAGAATTGCGGTCCGATGAGTCGGAGCGACGGACGAGTCAATGAGAAGTATTTAGGTAGCTAAGTACCTACCAGTACTACAGGGACTTAGTACGTAGTCCCGGAAACCCCCACATTACCTCGGTGTGGAGTGGGGGTTGCACTCACACACCGAGGGCCTTGACCGAGGGGCTGCTTGCTGCACACCGCTTGCCGCCCTGGGAAGTTTCATCACCGTCTCGTCACTCCCGTCTCCAACTTGAGCTCAGTTTGCATTTACCTCTTCAGGACCTTCCATTTTCTCCTTTTGCAGCGGGCGCCCCGCGACCTGAGAATTTCAACTTCTTGGATTCTCACTGCCAGCTATTCTACCTCTTCTTCATCTAGGTACCTACCACCACCAGATGCAATGATGCGCGCGCGTCCATCGCCAATCACCTCCATCTCTTCCCGCATTACCTCTCGATGTGATGCCATCCGCGCCACCTTCTAATCGCCATCATCACCATATGCATCGACTGCGATACCCAGACACCCCCGCCCCCGACCGCAGCGCCCGGCCAGCATGACGGACCACCAGCAACACGCGCGCGACTCGCTGCAGCGCGCCGAGCCCATCCCCATCGCACAGCTCCAGCCCGACATCCCCAACCCGGATGCGCATGTCGTCCAGGGCGAGGTCACCATCACCTGGCCCTTCAGCATCGTCACCAAGTCGATCGCCTTCAAGCTCGTCGAGACCGACTTCCGACTCCGACTCAACAAGGGACAGGTGCGCGTTGATTTCCATGGCGCATCGGCCAAGGCTGTCGCCGCAGCTAGGATTGGCGGCGGAGATGGGATTAGGCTCAGCTTGGAGGGCGTTGAGTGGGTCAGGTCGCAGAGCCCGGCGCGACCTGATACCTTGGAATGGCAGCTCAAGTTTACGAATCGGTTGCGCCTCCAGATACGACGAGTCGATACTCACGAGGAGGAGTTCATCGATATCGAGTCCTCTGGCACCGGCGGGGGACCTGTCGACGGACCTGCTATTGAACCCCCCATCGACCCCTCGACACCCGAGCCGGGTTCCCCCGTCGAAGTGATACCTTTGCCCCTGACTACTGGCCCGGCCACACTACCCACCAAAAGAGTCGCCTCTTCAGCATTCGAGGACGAATATGCTTCCCCAGCTTTCCTGAAAAGGGCCAGAGTATCCTACGGCTCTCTATTTGAAGGCGGCTTCGACCTCTTTGCCGACGAGCGCAAGGATCGCACCAAGAGAAAGCGTCCACGCTTCAGCATGCACGCAAACTGGAGATATGCGAGTCGTACCCCGAGCCCAGAACCAGAACCCCAGTCGGAGCTTAGCGACGAAAGCGAGCCAGGTGCCGTCGAGGACCAAAACCCCGCTACTCAGGCTGAATCATCTCCGCGACCCCCTATGATAGACGAGGGGTGTCAGACTCAGATTGTTGATGTCACTCCTGCAAAGCCCAAACAAGCCGCCGAAGCTCTACCTGCCGAGGCCGCGACACCGGCTACACCTACACCCAATTTCCCATCCAGAACCCACGCCCTCGAGAATGAGCGGCCAGCTTCCGTTCCGGGTTCTGTTCCCGAGAAGCAACAGCAGGATGCTTGGGGCTTCCCAGTTCCACCCCCTACTCGCATAAATGGCGTTGGAGCCATACCTCCAGGGCAACAAGAACCAACACAACCATTGCACCCTAGCTTTGATGCGTCCAACGGGACAACATACTACGCGGCCGCTACTGTGGAAGCTGGAAGACAGGATGTGAACCGCGGCTCAACCCACGAACAGCTAGAGGCGAACGAGGAGCCATCCCAGTTGCCAGAAACTCATGGCTTCTACACAAAACCAATGGACTTCCAAGCCCCGACCCGGTCGCCTGACCGGGCCGCCGAGCAACCTTCGGAAGTTGAGGAGTTCACGCACGACACAGTCAACCAACCCCCTCCCTTTGCACCATCACAGCTGGAGCAAGCAAGCTGGTCAGCACTTACATCACTATCCCAGGGCCAAGTCCCCGAGGCTAGCGGCTTCGGAAATCCTGAGGTCATTGACAGTTCATCTCCCGCCAGGGCGCCTAGCTCAGGACCACAGCATGACGCGGGCGAATTTGAAGACGAGCAACCAGAAGTCACGACTCCTCGGGAAGAGCAAGGTGATGGACCTCATGGAATGGGGTACATGCAAGTCGAGCCGGTACCAGCAGACAGCGAGGACGTGTCGATGCGGAGTCAGGCCGAGGCAGACGAGGACGAGAGCGAAAACGAGTACGACGACAAGCACGGCGGGGACCTTGCTGGCGAGGACTACGATTTGCGCAATTATGATGATGCGCAAGATGACGATGTAGTCGAATCGTACAATAGCTCCGAGGTGGAGAGGGACGAGAGCGACCCCGACAAGCAAGTTGTTGACTTTGATGAGGAGGACGATGAGCGAGATGAAATGGACGAAGCAGAAGATGGACGAGATGGGTGGAGGGAACCCCGTGGCCTGGCCGGACCTGGATTCCTGGATGAAGACGGTGATGTTGACGCCGATGGCGAGGAATTCGATGAAGACTACGAAAGCCAAGAGTATGACTATGATGGCGCGGAGGAGGGGGGGGAGGAGGAGGAGGAGGAGGATGATGCAGACTACGACGAGGATGACCGACCTGCCAGCAAGCCTGTGCCGGCTCCTAAAGACCCGATCTTCATTGACTTGCTCTCGGACTCGGAAGATGGCGACGAGGACAAGGAGGAACCAGAAAAGCAGCCTGCCGCACCCGAGAAGAGGGCAGATGAACCCGGTCCTATCGAGGAGGCTCCCAGTGAGCGACCAGAGGCAGAGGCAGCCCCCGTCTCCCAAGCTGCGCCTGAAAGCTTGAAACAAGAGCCTGCTCAGGAACAGATTGCACCGAAAATTTGTGAACAGCTCAGGGAGGCTTCTCTTACGCAGGAGGACCGCATGGCTATCGACGAAGAGCCACAACAGCTTGGTCAAGCCCAGGGCGAAGTCGTCGTCGAGGACCGCAACGGGGATGACAATGCCATTGAGGACGATGGCGCATCGAAGGAATCGACAAGACCGGCGACGGCGGAGGAATCAGAGCACGTCGACAAAAATGCAAGCGAAACTACGGTGCTTCTAGGCGTTCCCGAGACGACACAAGTCGAAGCTACGGAACCACTACAAGTCGGAATTGCAGCAGACGTCCAGGTTGATGATGGAAGCAAGGCGGGCCCAGAAGGCGAACCGCAAGTTGTCGAAGAGGCCGGGGTGGGACCTGCCGCCGCTCCTCAAGACATGAATGCTATTGAACAACTGCCAATGGGTGGCGACGGCCAGAATCCATTCGGCAGCGGACATTTCGCGCCAGTCTCTGCTATGATAGAGACCCCGCCGAGCGCGAATGTCGAAGTTGAGGCTAAAGAAGTGGCCATGGAGCCTCTTCCCGAGAAGGGACCCGAGGGACAGGCTGAGGGGGAACCCATCCAGCCAGTTGTCGAGGAGGCCCCTGAGGAACCAACTACGGAAGTGGCGACGGAGCCAGCTTCTGAGGAACAGCCAACCAAGGAAGTGGAAATGGAGCCAGCTGCCGTGGAGGATTCTGAGGAGCCAGCTGTTGAAGAAGTCCCTGCGGAGCCCGCTGGCAAAGAGACCCCCGAGGAGCCGGCTGTCGAAGAAGCCTCCGAGGAGCCAACTGTCCGGGAGGTCTCCGAGGAGCAGCCTACTGAAGAAGCGGCCGTCCAGCCAGCTGTCGAGGAAGCCCTTGAGGAACCAGCTGTCAAATTCACTGAGGTACAAGCTGTTGAGACAACTGATGAGCCAGCTGTCGAGGGGGTCACTGAGGAGCCAGCTGTCGAGGAACCTCCGCAAGTGTCAATCAAGGAAGTGGCCATGGAGCCGGTTGTTGAGGTCGAGGAGCTTCATAAGGAGCCGTCGGCGGGCCCGAAAGAGCAGGATGCGACATATGTGGGCTCGAGTGTTGCGCCTGAACAGGGGACCAGTGTGCCCGCAGACTGGCGCGCCGAAGAACAACAACCAACGACACTCTCCGGCGGCGAGGTGGAGGCGGTCATCACCGACGCACCGGCACCGCCACCAGCCGAGGATGGTGGGAAGATCAGCGCAGCCGAGCAAGAAGACGATACCAGCCTGACAAACCCACCGGAGCTCGAAGATCAAATCACCGCAGTGTCGCCGCCGTTGACCCAGGCTCATGGAGAGGATACGACGATGGCAAAACAGCCCGAGACCGTTGAAGAAGACGAGGACAGGATGGACCTTGTTGAGCATACGGGCCATCTCGCCACACCCGGCGAGACACAGCGAGAGGACACAGTTATGCATGATGGGGAAGACGAAGGAGATGAAGATGAAGTTGAAGACATAGAGATGTCGGAAGCCGATTATTCCTTTGCAGTCGAGCAGCAGATCATGACTGAGTCTCAAGTTTACGCCAGCCAACAGCTGCATGAGCAGGCAGAAACGTTGGACCAGCCTCGCGAGGCAGCTGTTGAGGAGGGCGGTACCCAGGCATCATCGGCTGCTACAGACGAGCAGCGCGTGACACGATCAAAGGCGGCGGCCAGACCCGAACGTGAGATTCTGATAACAGCACAATCCCTACGGAGCTGGGCTCATCACCGTCGACATGCGGACACAGATGGCGACGATCCGAGCATCGCCCTGGCGAGGGCACCCGATGGCGCCCCAGGAGAAGATGAGCTGCAGCAGGATCAGCCTAGTACACCTCCGGTCATCAGAGCCATTCGTCGCAGAGACGAAAACGGCGATCCGAGTGTCCAGTTGGCCAAGTCTTACGCTCCTCCCACGCACAAGGGTGGTCGGCGACATGTGACTCCGGAGATGACGGCGGATAAGACGACATCAGAATGGGGGGGGGACGACAAGAGTCACAAGATGACGCCGGAGCCGGCCATAGCAGCAGAGGAGGAGGTCCCTCCGTCGCCATCGATAACTGAGTCCTCCAACGCAGATCACAGCGGCCAGGCGTCGGTATTGAAGCAGAAGCTGACGGAGGACCTGCGAGGAAACCTCGGTGACTTCCTGCCGCTTAAGGGACTGCGGGGCTCGCTGGGCAAGACGGCGGACTTTATCGGGGTGGCGACGGCGACACCAGAGCAGCCGTACCGGCCCAAGAACGGGCCGCGGGACTACATACTCGAGCTGCTGCTGACGGACCCCGAGTCGGCGCCGTCGACGGTGGTGGTGGCGCTCATCTACCGGCCTTTCCAGGCGAGCCTGCCAGTGGTGCGCGCTGGGGACGTGGTGCTCCTACGGCAGTTCAAGGTGGTGTCTGTCAAGGGGCGGGGATTCGGGGTCCGGGCGTGCGATGCCTCGGCGTGGGCTGTCTTTGATGAGAGGGCGGAGAGGCTGCCGCAGATCAGGGGCCCGCCGGTCGAGTTGTCAGAGTTGGAGGCGTCGCATGCCGAGGACCTCCGGAGGTGGTGGGGTCTCCTGGACGAGAAGGCCATGGGGAGGATCGAGAAGGCGACGCAAAAGGCTATGCAGGCCGGGCAAAGAGAGTAGGGGGTAATTAGCTGTGAAGGCGGGGAGGATGTGTTATTGCGCTGCACGGGAGATGTCACATGCTTTCTATTTGCTTAACGGCCTTGAGCCGGCCAGCCAGCCAGCCGGCCAGGCTAATAATGTGCCATGGACAGGGAACAGACAGATACTGTAGATTCGATATCTGATCGATTGATACCACTCAATACCCGGTAGCCGATGAGGAGATGCGGGACCGGATCCGGATTCATACGAAGAGTCAGAGGCGGCGGGGACCGCGTGTGGTCTTGGCTGTCGTTCTACCCGAGGGAAGTGCAGTTCCAAAAAAAAAAAAGACACACATGTGGAGGGGTCGAGCTCATGATCGGAAGAAGTTGGAGATGAGTCTCCCCGCCAGTCTCCTTATTTTCGGCAATAGGTGGTGGGTGACACGTACGGGTTCGGCCTCGGGCCATGTCGTGATCGTTGGTTTCGGCGCCGCTTGGGGGGGGGGGTTTCGCCGGGGCCCGGCGGGGCATGTGTGGATGAAAAAGAATCGGAACGGGAGAGAGCTAGTTATGTACCTAGTAGGCAGAGTGATGCACACTATCATTACTAGACCAAGATTCTATTCCTTCCTTGGGGTTCGGCTGAGTCATGGAACCCCAGGTTTTCCTTGGCCGGTCGTCGGGAGCTGTGGATGCGGATGTAGGGTAAGAGGTAGGAGGAGAAACCCGAGGACATTCATACATTAGGTACTAGTAGTACTCGTAGCAGACTATCGCATCGTACACCCCGAGGTGGTGCAGGTGCATCTAGCAGCGCACCACTCTCATACACATAGGTTGCAGAATAGGTAGACTTAGTGTTACTCTCCTAGTACTGGGGCATCGTCTGAACCAGATTCTGTCACGAAGTGCATTGGGCATTGCAATTGCTCATGCGGCTTGTTAGAGCTCCTGGAGGCACGTTCGAGCATGGTTCTCTCTTTTTTTTTTTTTGTGGCTCCGTCCCCGCATGATCGGACGGGGGGATGCAGCAGGTGTGTCACGGTGTGATGTGACAGGCTCTGGCGTTTGGGGCCGGTGGGGACGCAAGGAGGGTGGGTAAAGTTCGGGAAATGTTGGGTTGTCAGTCAGTCAGACAGTCTGTGTGTCTCTCTGTCTGACTGCCTGTATGTAGCCGCGATATTATGCCGTGGCGACGAGCGTTTGCAACACTGGCTCTCTCTTCGATGAGAGCGAGCAAACGAGGGACGGAGAATATTACCGTGCACCCGAGGCCAGCACGACCAATGCCCAAGTTAGGTGACCATTTAAATTAACCATTGGCAGTAATTAAGCTGGTGCCCATCGGAGCTTGTCCGTTGCGTGGCGCCCCTGCTTGCAGCTGCAGCCTGCAGGACGAACCCGCCCCCGGGGGGGGGGGGGNGGGGGGGGGGGGGGACCCGCCCTCAGGACCCCTGCCTGGGACCCCCTGCTGGACCCGGGGATCGGGCAAAGTCGGAACGAAGGCTGGTGGGTGACCGTGGTGTTTGTTGTTGTGTCTCGGATAAGAGTTCTGAGGGGCGGGGGGGTTGGGTTAATTAATTATTCCTCCTTTGTACCTAACGAGGCAAGTCACCGTGTCTTTTATTGTAGTGCAGACATCTGGCTGTATTATAGTAGGTGTAGGTGAAGTACGGGCCTACTATTATTTAGTAGTCGTCCTGGCCGGAGCTCGGGTGAGCGGACTGCAGGGCTGCAGGCTGCTGCAGGCCGAGCGATGCAGGCACCGGCACAGCTGCTGACACTCTCGTACATACGTACGTTTGGGGCTCCCGGGGGTCGGCACAGAATGACAGGGGTCCACCCGGCGTCCGTGAGTCCGGAAGTTGTCCGGAGGCGGTGGGGAATCGGGGGAGGATCTCATCATTCATTACCAGGGAGTCACGGCCTTTGCCCGGGGCTTAATAGCACCAGGTAGCACGGACGAGTCGTAACAACACAACAATTTCAGTACGTAGTTCGTATTCGTGGTCCAATGTGTGATTCGTGTCGGTCGCACAGACGGCACGCAAATGCCGTTACGTACAACACACACATCTTTTAGCCTCCCCGTCCCAACAATTTTCAGCAATCCCGTGACAGTCACAGCATGGCACCATGTCGCGATGCGTAATGAATCGACCAGAGGAACGAACATTGGCTGCGGCGAGAGGTAAATCAATCAATCACCAATTGATGCCCGATGCCTGTGCGTTACTAGTTTGATGTCCTCGTATATGAGATCAGGTCATGTCCATTTCCCTTTGGGCAGCTCCCAATTTCCCCAGGATTAAACCTTGCACAATCTCACCACTGCTTGAGCAGCTGCTGCTTCCTCTCACTTTCCCCGAATCTGATTGCCTTTTTTAAGCTTTCCATTGCAGATACTGCGGTTGTCTCGTCTCCACTCTCCACAAGACCGTATCGGAGGCGCAAAAAGAGTCATCACGGACAACGACCGAACTACCTATCACAAGGGGCCCGGCTTATTGCTATTTACTTTATTTTCCCCTACGTCCGTACCGAACACACATGTGCCATTGGCTTGGTTAACCCCCCATCCGAGGCAAATCTGGCACAGCAGCAGCACTTGCCGTCAGATACGAGCTTGTACCTTCCTCTCGTGCTGTCGCTCCTGCCTTTCAAGTTCCGTTACCGGGCCCTCCCGCCGTCCCGATCCACAGCATCTTCCTTCCCCCCCCCCCCCNCCCCCCCCCCCCCAATTCTCGCCGTTGCCCCATCGGCTTCATCTCTCAATTCTCTCCAGTCTGCCCTTTCCTGAAACTCGCCCACCCCTTCCACACACCCCCATTTCACACCCGTCCGGTTTGAGCCCGTGGTTCACACCCCTGTCGACCCCGTCGGGCACCAACTGGATCCATCCATCCCCACGACGCCATCCGAGTTGCAACGCACCACCGGCAGCAGCCACGAAGCGCAGCAGAACCACGAAACGGAGCATGGGCCAGACCACCGGCCAAGCCAGCAAGTGGCTCCCGAAGCTGCTGCTCTTAAGCAGCGCCACTGCCAGTCCGGCTCCGACTCTTCCCACTTCTGCTGCTGCCGTCGTTGCTGCAAGCAAGCTAATAATCCCACCAAGAGTATCCGTACGCTCCTCGTCGTCGTCGTCGTCCACATCGCGTGCCTCATCTTCCAGTATTACCCGGCAGCCGCACGCCGCCCATATTTCTAGTCCCTGCTCTCGTCGCTTCTCTTCCCCTTCCTCTCCCTCTTCCTCTTCTTCCCTCCCGTCTTCTTCCTCGTCTTCGTCATCATCCACCACCCCCCTGCACTCCTCCATGGCATCATCGACCTCTCCGCCGTCGTCGTTGTCGTCGTATTCCAGTCGCAGCAGTGCCTCGGACCACGTCCCCACACCTCGGTCCCCATCTCCCTCCGCATCCTCCCACATTGCCGCGGGCCGCCAATCGCCTGTTAGCCCTGCTACCACCACCGCCACCACAAGCGCTACCACCACAGCCGCTACGGGTGCCACCACTACTGCTACCACCACTACTAGTACTAATAAGCGCCACCGCTCCTCCCTTTCCCAGCGCAGGATGGCCGCCCTCAACCCACTTTCCTCCGTCGACCTCTCCGCCATTGAGCAGGGTCTCAAGGCTGCCTCCCTCGATCAGCATCGCGGTTACGCACAGGACCACTTTGCAGAGGTTCACCAGGAACGCGACACTGAGTACATCGACGAAACCATGGCTGCCGGCTACCAGGTCCTGAGGGAGCCCCTCTGGAACAAGGGTATGTTTCTCTACTACTCCCTACCTACTCGTCATTCTACCCCAAATCTCCAAATTTCAATTGACCTTTCCTGGACTGTCACGCTGACAAACGCCTACCGTATAGGTCTCTCCTTCACCCCCGAGGAGCGCAAATCCAAGAACCTCACCGGCCTCATCCCCCATACCATAGAGAGCCTCCAGACTCAGTGCGCCCGTGCCATGAAGATGATCCAGACCCGCCAGACCCCCATCGACAAGTACCTCTACCTCTCCTCCCTCAAGGACCAGAACGTCGACCTCTTCTACCGCCTCGTCATGGACAACATCCGTGAACTCATGCCCCTCGTCTACACCCCGACCATCGGCGACGTCTGCCTCCAGTACTCCTCCATCTACACTCGCCCCGAGGCCCTCTACATCTCCATCAAGCAGCGCAAGTCCATTGCCACCATGCTGCGGAACTGGCCCTTCCCCAACCCTGAGATCTGCGTCGTAACCGACGGCTCGCGTATCCTCGGCCTGGGCGATCTTGGCCTGAATGGCGTTGGCATCTCGGTATGTAACTCGTCAACCCCCCTCTCCCTTCTCACTACTCTCTTCCACACCTACACCACCAGGAACCTCCTCCCCCGCTGACACCGGAGTCCAGGTCGGCAAGCTCGCTCTGTACACCGCCGCCGCCGGTATTCACCCCGAGAAGACGCTTCCCATCGTCCTCGACTGCGGCACCAACAATGAGACCAACTTGAAGGACCCCCTGTACCTGGGCCTGCGCCAGAAGCGTGTCTCCACCACCATGCAGCAGGAGTTCATGGATGAGTTCATGGCCGCCGTCAAGGAGGTCTACCCGGAAATGGTCGTCCAGTTCGAGGACTTTGAGACCGAAAAGGCCTTCAAGTACCTCGATCGGTATAGGAACACCCAGAAGTGCTTTAATGATGATGTCCAGGGCACCGGTGCCGTCGTCCTCGCCGGGTATGTGCTCTCCGTCATCGCCATCGTGGCTGACGCTTGTTCGACAGCCTGGCTAACAATGTCAATAGCTATATTGGCGCCGTGGACCTGTCTGGCGTTCCTCTTGAGGAGCAACGCCTGGTCTTCATGGGTGCTGGCTCCGCCGGGGTGGGCGTGGCCAAGCAGCTCATGGAGTACTACACTCGTAGGGGGCTCTCCGAGCAGGAGGCCCGCAGCAAGTTCTGGCTCGTAGACACCAAGGGGCTCGTCACTCGTGACCGCGGCGATAATCTCGCCGAGCACAAGAAGTACTTTGCCCGCACCGACAACAACGGCCTCCAGTTCCGCACCCTCGAGGAGGTCATTGCGTATGTCAAGCCCAGCGCCCTCGTCGGCCTGACCGCCACCTTCGGCGTCTTCACCGAGTCCGTCGTCCGCGCCCTCAAGGCCTCGGTCGACGGCGGTGGTCTCGGCCGGCGCCCCATCCTCTTCCCCCTCAGCAACCCCCTCACCAAGGCCGAGTGCACCTTTGAGCAGGCCATCCAGTGGACCGAGGGCACCGCAATCTTCGCCTCGGGATCCCCCTTCTCGTCCGTCACCGTCGACGGAATCACGTACCACCCCAACCAGGGCAACAACGTGTACGTCTTCCCCGGACTGGGCCTGGGCGCCATCCTGGCCAAGGCGAGCCGCGTGACCGACGAGATGGTGTACAACTCCGCCGACGCCCTGGCCAAGTCCCTGACTGCGGACGAGATCCACAAGGGCCTCATCTACCCGCGCATCGAGCGCGTGCGCGAGGCTAGCCTCGTGGTGGCGCGTGAGGTCATGAAGGCCGCGCGCCGCGACGGCGTCTCGGAGCTTCCCGAGGAGCAGTGGGTGGAATGGGAGGAGTGGGGTGACGTTGCTCTCATGTCGTACATTCGACAGCGGGTGTATGACCCCGTATCGTTTGGTGATGCCAGGGTGAGGTTATAAACAACTAAAGGAAAGACACGAAGATGAACAAAAAAAAGACGAAACGAAAAGAAAGACGTGGAGGATTTGGAAATCTTTTTTTTTTCTTTCTGATTCTTTGGTCCTAATCCTTGATGGAGGGACGTAATGATGCATACCCAGGAAACGGCATAACTGGCTTGGAGACGAGTTTTTAGACAGTTACACACTTGTGTAAATGGATGGTTATACACCTTCTGTCCTTTACACGTCGTGTCCGTTCATCATGGTGATGTCTCATTGCTGGGTCTCGGTGGTTTCTATGTGCGATATCAGCGCATGTCTCGAGGTCGTGTCTTGAACGGTGCCTGCCATCAGTGATGGCTCGGCGTCGACGGTATCGGGTTTCATCCAGGAATCCCGACGTGTAGGCCAACTATGTGGCCTAACTAACCTGGTCATCAAGAACCCTTTGCCCTCCTTGCTTTCGCATCTCATGAAATCCGTTCGTACCCTGGACCATGTCAAGCTGGTGTATCAAACCAGAGAACTTTGGGTGTAGTTAGGTGAGAGGTGAGAAGACTCGTGAGGTGTGAGAGATGCCTCGGCACTTGCCCCATTGGGCAATCTGTCGCGAAAGGGGCAGGCACCTCACCTGCAACATCAGTTTCGCGTGTCCCATATTGGGCCAGGTCCCGCGAAAGAAGACGAAAAGGGGAGATGATAGCGAAATATGAGAGCAGTAATTCGAGCCGAGGCATGGAATGGAAATACACCGTTCTCTGCTGGGCGAAAAGCAGGTGTGGACGCAGGGACGCGCGAGGGGAGACTGGGGGGGCTCATATACCTGGCCGGGCACGGATAACCACGGTGTTCGGGGATGGGAGGAGGTGGAGGTGTGTGCCGACGAAAGCCTTGCCCGGGATGGACGGCGACGGACGGTACGGGATGGACGGAGGTGGATGGGGATGAATGGCGGGGAGGATGGCCCCGGAGGATTAGGGAGTTGCTGCTTTCGTGAGCGGGTAGAAGATACCTATTGATGCGACTATACCTCGGGCGATAGGGACATAACTGTACATGGACAAGGAACAGGGCACGGCGGCAAGAGTGGATAATACGACTGATCACGAGCGTTGAGAGCGTGTTGTTTTACTACGGAGTATTACAAGTCGGCTGGCGAGGTTTGAGGTGGTGTGGACGTTGGGGAGAAGCCACTATTCGGAGATGTGGGCACTGTATGCTCGGAGCGCCGACGGCGACCGAGCGGAGGAAGGGAGTGTGTGTCGGTAGTACTGAACGTGCCATGGTGTGTGCGAGCAAGGATGTGGAGATGCGGCACCCCATATGGAGTAAGGAGGACGCAAGCCTCGGAGATCAAGGCCGAAGGGGGATCTCGGCGCGGAGGGGCCTGTCGCCGTGATTTTGCGCTCCGTTCCATTTGCTTTTGCTGCTGAGTGTCTGTACCAGTACTCGGAGTCCGTACACACGCAACGATTGGGTTGGAGGGGGGCGCCTTTTCGGTGACGGACGGCGCTCCGGAGGGACGGACATTGCAAATTCGGAGGTCAATTGTGGGCGCCGAGGTAATACACATATGTCACTGCAAGCACGTAAGCTGTGCTGCATTTTTGTTGCATTTCTCTTCTTCTAATTAATTACCAGGTAAGTTTCTAATGACTTAACCCCGGCCTTTTGCGAGGCTTGGAGGATTTTCGGGGGCGCTTTCTTCTCTGTGCACGCACGCACGGCGGTGATGCTGGTGTCCCGTCACCATCACGATCACGATTCACGGGGAAGAAAGAAGCGGGGAGTGGACCAAACCCCAGGCTGATCACTTTGCGAGGTGTGTACACTAATAAGTACCACAGTAGACCGCAGATTCCACTTGTTGCTTCCGTTTTCTGCGGGGGACAGGGGGGGATACTGAAAAAGTAGAAGGGCAAGATCTGGGGGATTGATTGATTGATATGGGGGGGGGGGGGGNGGGGGGGGGAGAGGGGAACGCGGGGAGTCATGATGATGTCTATACGTATTAACTGGAAGTGAGTGCTGTTTGCATGATGGAACGGGATACTCCTGCTAATTACTAAGTATGATGTGGATGGTAGATGCACGAGGACGGGCGAGGATCGGATCCGACTTTGTGGCTGACAGGCGGTGCGGCTGCCGCTCCCGCTGCCGTTGGTCGCAACCGTTTCTCTTATCCGTCCAGCGGTCAATCGCATTCCGTATGGCCATGCTAGTAGTGATGACCACGGGAGAGCTAAGCAGCGGGCAATGGACAAAATGATTTTCACCATTCCTGATATAGCCATCGGATTACATACGTACCTACGTACCGAGTAATTACATGCCAGGTACGGACTACCTGCTCAAGGCATAGTACAGTACCTGTAATTTATGTGTTCGCGCATGCAGAAAATGAAACTAGTAGTTCAGTCCCAACAGGGTGTGGTCGCTGGAGCAAGTCTCGGCGGACTGATCATCGGTATCCAATATCCATCGCCGTGCCGTGGATTTCAATTCTTTTCCCTCTGCCCGTGGGCCAAGCCGGCCGTGGTGTGTGGACCCGAGAGTTGCCGACCATGACCATTTCGGGAAGTGGTGATTGGCTGATTGGCTGACTGACCGGTACCGTGTATACAGTTCCAGCAGCAGTTGGAGGCTTTGGAGTGGGCGTGCGGGGTGCTGCTGATAGGCCACCGCGCTGCTGCAGAAGGAGAGAGGCGGGGAGGGGGGGTGGAGTGGGTGGCGTGGCTCGAGGGTCGCGAGCGTCAGGTCAGGCCTGGCAATTCAAGGTGGGGCCGCCCCCGTCCGTCCGACCGGATGGACGTGTTTTTTTTTTTGCTTTCGGTTTGTTCGTTGCTTTGCGATGAGAGCTCTGTGCGAGCTGCCCGCTGTATTGGGTAGCCATCTCGCAGATGCTGACAGCTGCAAGGAATCACAATGTCTCTAGTGCATCGAACCGAAGGATGAAGTTGACAGAACCAGGAAAGGGGGGGAAGTAAAATAAAAAGACCACCAGAGAATGGGGCCAACGTGAGGGCTACCGAAAACTACTAGGACCCACGCCGAACCCTTGTCCCCATGACCGCCGGCCTCGGGAGGGCTCTGAGCCTCTTTGACGGTCTGGAATACAAGGTAACTTCGTCAGTAGCAGCACGTAAGAGGGTCCGCCTGACTCGTCCGGACTCCGGAGGGGCGGCGGCGCATTGAGTGATTGGCCGATCCACAGCTTTTTTTTTGTTCTGGTTGTATGATGTGTGGGCGAGGGGTGTGGGACTGGGAATAAAATCACGATGGAGCTGGTGACCTGAAGAAAGAGCCTCCAGAATTTCGAGAGGGTCCCCAAAACATCGAGGTACATGGCGGAGATGCCGGGGGGGGGGGGGGGGNGGGGGGGGTAGGGGGGGGCAAGGATTTGAATTCTCAAGGCGTACGGATACAACAGATGAGGATGACTACTAATTACTAGCTAGTATGCGCGCGGGGCATGTAAAGTTCGATTTTGTATAATGCGGCATTCTCGAAGGAGAAGCTGGGAGTCAACTTGTTACGTAGTACGGATGTAGCCGTAGGGGTAAGTACTAATAGTGGGTAGGTATTTGACAAGAAAATACCAGGTAAAGACGCACTGGGATCTACATACAGGACTGCAACCCTAATTACTACCTAATCCAGAGTACTGTAACAGGTAATCAAGGTGTGCTCCATTCGAGTAGAACTGCTAAGCCACGACGCAACCGTTGGCAGCTGCCGTCATCGAATCGAGGCTGGCATGCGGGCCACCAGACCCCTCGCCGCTGCGCGTCCTAGCGTCGCGCCGCTGCGTGCTCGTTCTCCGTTCCGTTCCCCATGCCGGGCAACCGGGGCTCTCCCAAAAAGAAGGTACATGACACATCGAACGGGTTTCCCTGCCCAGAATGTACGAGTACGTACTGTAGGTAGGTATAGTAGGTACGTGCTACATCCTGGTCGACCCGCGATCCCTCCCCCCCAAGCCAGCGCCACAATTTCTCATGCTAAGACTTTACAATACCCACACGCCTGGCATGCCAGATCGTATTCGACTGGAGTCACTGGACTTGTCCCTATCTTGTTTCGAGAGTGCGAGTGAGAGGCTGTGACACACCCCCCGAGTTATAAGACTAAGGTGTTCCTCCCTCCTTCTCCCCCTCCCCCCGTTCCCCCCCGTTCCCCACCCCCGGATTTTGTTCTCCCTTTTCTTTGCCTCGGATCGTGAAACCCCTCCGCCGCCGCACCGTGTCCTCCTGTCATCGTCGTCGGGCCTCCTTCCATTCAACCTTTCCTTCATACTAGTACTCATGAGCCACCTCTGGGCATAGCCAGCCTTTCTCGTTTTTCCAACTCTCCACTCTTCCACCCTACTCGTACGGATGCGTCATCAGCTAGGCTCACCGGCAAACACCACCTCCCCACGCCACTCATATTCGTATCCGGACCCGGACCCGGACAAACGGACCAGTCAAAGCCAAGGGCCCGAGCGACATTCCAGCACAGCCCAGGCCAGAGTCAAAGCGATAGCCTGCAACAACATTCCAGCGCAGCACAGCTTGAAGGGCGGTGAATTTCACATGAGACGCGATTGGAAGGACAGTACAACATCACGACAACAACGAAAACAACGGCACCAGCATTTATCCCGGGCTACATCTGTCGAGTCAGCCACCGCATTGGCCGTGAAAGAGAACGAGGGACGACGGCAATTGAGAAAATAAGACGGGGGATTTTCATTTATCTTTTTTTATTCATTTCCTTCTTCAACGTCGGCAGCACCACACTACTACCAGCAGCAAAATACCCGGCGACATGGGATCAGACGCCTCCGACTCGTCATCCGCAGGCTCCCCGCCGGCGCCGGCGGATCATAAACACGACTGCAAAGCTCCGGGCAGCGACAAGGGTGCCAGCAAGAAGCGCTCCGACTCGACCACCACGACAGACGGGGCCGCGCAAAAGGTGACCAAGCGCCGCGCCGCGAGGGCGTGCGTGTCGTGCCGTGCGCGCAAGGTGCGCTGTAACGTGGTCGAGGAGGCACCGTGCACCAATTGCCGCTTTGACAATGTCGAGGTACGTTGCGTTTGCGGTCTACCTAGTACTATGCATTTCATATTCCCACTTCCATGCCCCGTCATCTATGCGAATTTGTTCTTTATTTTTCTTTTATTGTTTATCTTACTAATACATTGCAGTGCATCGTTCAGGAAAGCCGCCGAAGGAAGTAAGTAGGACTTCAGTCTTGGTTTATTTTCGTTTATTTTCGTTTTTTGGTGTCCTATCGTCTGGGAACTCCGCGCCGTCCTTGCCAAGCTGGCCTCGACCCTCGTGTCATATTCCTGCTGGATTCATTGGGAGCGGAGTGCGACCGGCCTGCTTCTTCGGGAGGCACGCGCGGGGATGGCCGTCTGCAACTCTGCAACATTGCATGCAGGGCACGGATGTCATATTTCGTCACCCCCGATTCACCACAGATTGGGGGCCCCCAAAAAAAGCGAGAAACATCAACACATGGACAGCTACTGACTTGGGGCATCTGAACAGAAAGCACCTCCTGACTGCCAACGTGGGGCAGCAGAGCCAGCAGGGCACATCCTCCTCGGCCGAGGCCCAGTTCCTGCGCACGCGGTCGACAGGCTCCGGGGCGTCATCCTCGGCGGCAGCGGCAGCGGCGGCGGCGGCGGCGGTGAACCACCCGGTCCCCATCCACAGCGCCGCCGACCTGCGCAGGCCTAGTAGCGGCGCGGGCATCGAGACGGGTGACGTCGACGCGTCGATTCTGGCCGCGGCCGGTGGTGATGGGCATGTGCCACATCTGCTGTGTGAGTCACGTCTTTTTTTTTTTTTTTTTTTTTTTTTTTTCGGTCTTGGTTTTGGCCTGGGGCGGTCATCCTGTTTTGGTGCGGTACTCCGTCATGACCCTGTGGAAATTCCCGTTGATCGGTGTGTTCGGGGTTGGAGAAGCGTCTCCGATTCTCCGCAATTTCCTTGCCTTCTTTTTTCTCCAGAACACGGAATTTGGGGTACCCACATGTACTCCTCCTCCTCCCTCTCTTTCTGACCCACTCACTCCCCCCTGGCCACCTCCTCCACCGGCCCCTGCTGCCCGCTCAAACTGCGCCCGCCTCATTGCCTACCGTGATTTCACATGTCATTCTTACCAAACGACGTGTGTCGATCATCGGACCCATTCCACCGTGTCAACGGCGGTCGAATGTCAAGTGTCAAAAAAAAAAAAGTACCAGGCTGCTGACACCCTTGGCCCCCCAACAGACCAGCGATCGGGATACCGCACTCTCCAGTCCGCCGCCGCCCCCACCGACACGACTCCTCGACAACCGCAGCAGACTCAATCATGGCCCGCGTCCGGCGTCTCCATGGGCCAGCCCTCCGGCTTCGGCTCCCACAACAACCGCACCGCCCAGTTCCTCAACTCCCTCGAGGAGCCTGACCTCACCGCCCAGCTCTCGCCGTTTGTGCGGCCTCTGCCAGCCAAGATTGCCGCCGAGGACGTCACCTACCTCAGCATCAAGGGCGCCCTGAGCCTGCCCCCTGTACCGCTCCAGAATGCCCTTCTGCAGGCCTACGTCGAGTATGTGCACCCGTACATGCCGCTGATGGACATCCACGAGTTCCTCAGCATTGTGAACCGCCGCGATGGTCTCAATGGCCAGACCAGCTTGTTTCTCTACCAGGCTGTCATGTTTGCCGCCACGGCGTTTGTCGATATGAAATATCTCCGTGAGGCTGGCTATACCACCCGCAAGGCTGCGCGCAAGTCCTTCTTCCAGAAGACCAGGGTATGTGCTGAAACTTCCCGGCCCCTCCCCCCCCTCCCTTTCCCCAATCCCGGCCCACACCCCTCCCTCCCCACCCCTCGATTGGTATGGGATCCATATTCACATGTCACCACGTGCAGCTTCTCTACGACTTCGACTACGAGATGGACCGCCTCGTCCTCGTCCAGGCCCTCCTGCTCATGACGTACTGGTACGAGACCCCTGACGACCAGAAGGACACATGGCACTGGATGGGCGTGGCCATCTCCCTCGCCCACACCATCGGCCTCCACCGCAACCCGGGCTCCACCACCATGTCCCTCACCAAGCAGAAGCTGTGGAAGCGCATCTGGTGGTCCTGCTTCATGCGCGACCGCCTCATCGCTCTGGGCATGCGCCGCCCCACGCGCATCAAGGACGAGGATTTCGACGTGCCCATGCTCGAGGAGTCCGACTTTGAGATCCAGCCCCTGGCCGACAACATCAACGTCATCCCCGCCGAGTGCACGCTCATGCGCGACGTCGGCATGCAGCAGGAGCTGGCCGTCATGTGCATCGCCAAGGCCCAGCTGTGCGTCTGCATCAGCCACATGCTCAAGGCCCAGTACTCGGTGCTCATCCGTGACACGATGAAGCCCGAGAATACCACCAACAGCACCATGATGCTCTTCCCCAACAAGCAGCTGGACAATGTCGACAGCGTCAACGCCGTGGACATGGAGCTCTTGGGGTGGGCCGAGTCCCTGCCGGCCTGCTGCCAGTACCGCACCCTGACGCCCGCCGATGTCCAGGATGGCCGCTCGACCATGGCGGTCCAGCGCACGCTGCTCCACATGGTCTACTACACGACCATCTCCGCCCTCCACCGCCCGCAGTTCCTGCCCTCGTCGCCGACGCACGCCCCGACCACCTCGCGCCAGGTCCAGGAGATGTCGCGCCTCCGCGTCCGCGACGCCGCCATGCACATCACCCGCATGGCGGCCGAGCTCCACCAGCTGCGCCTGGAGAGGTACCTCCCCACGACGGGCGTCACCGTCATCCTTCCCGCCATGATCATCCACCTCCTGGAGATGAAGAACCCCGTGTCCGAGTCCCGCGAGCGCGCCACGCGGGGCTTCCGCAAGTGCATGCGCGTCATGGAGAAGCTGCGCGAGATCTACGCGGCCGCCGACTACGCGACGGGATTCCTGGACGCGGCGCTGCGCAAGGCGGCCATCGACCTCAACTCGACCGTCACGCCCTCCACCCTCGCCATGGTGAAGCGCGCGCCCGTCGAGTTCAGCGCGCAGACTCCCCCGCCGGAGAACGTTCCATACATGACGGCCTCGGAGTCGCTCTTCAACGAGAAGCCGCAGACGCCGCTGGTGCAGGACATCCGCAGGGCCATGGCCCCGCCCAACACCATCAGCGTGGCGGACCTGGACCTCTCGGCGACGGGATCCACGTCGCCGGCGCACACGGACTTTGTGGTGACGCCCAGCGCGAGTGGCGGGTCTGACGAGGCGAATGCCGAGCCGGAGCCGATGGACCTTGATTTCATGCAGGGCCACGATGAGTTTGACTGGAACGCCGTGGCGGGGACGGACTTTGACGTGGATCAGTGGCTGCAGTTCCCGCCCGAGGGCGTGAATGGCAATGGCGATGATTTCATGGCTGGAGTGTTTACGGAGGGCGGTGATGCGACTGTTGGTATCGGGCCTCAGCAGGTTTTTGGCTAGATTTGGGCCACGTCCTCTTTCTTTTCTTTACTTTTCTTTTCTTTTTTTTTTGTCTTGTCGCATTTTACCTGGGATTCTTTTCAGTCTTCCCCATTGTAATGGGCAGACAGGCCTTTGTGCTCTCGGGATTGGGGTTTCGTCCTTTTTTTTTCTTTGCTCCTAGATCCTGAGCTGGGCAATCGACTGCCATTGGGCCGATGCATGGAGTTTAGGAGCGATACGGGAGGGTACTATTCGGACTACCTCGGTTTCTTGGGATATATACTTATACCGGTTTTCTGTTGGGGGGGGGCAAAAAAAGTTTTCGGCGTTTGTCGCTATGCTGTGGACTGAAGCGACGCTGGATTTCTCATGATGACGAGATTTATGTATATGTACGTATACATATATTTACTTTTGAACATACGACTTACCACCGTCTGGCTCATTTTTGCCAACCATGGTGGATCCGTGAGATTGGTTGCCCCCATGACCACCTAGTGAAGAGAGACAGAGAACTGCAGCTGTCTGTGACGAGTTTTGCATATATGGGCTACTCGGGGTATTGATGACGGTTACTACCTAGTGCCGTGGCAATGGTCAACACTAGGCATCGACACCGGTGGCTTAATTAATCATTAGTGTCCTGCCATCCCCAGGGAAACGATGCGTGTGTGACGCGCAGCAAGACGCCCACAGGCGGCCGGCCCCTTTTTTATTAGAGTGGAGGCTGTTATGTTATAACACATGGACAAAATTCAGCCGCCACCAACAGTGTAAAGGGGGGTGGGCTCATGGTGGCAAGACTTTTGTCACCCGTCTGTACCAGAGGTCGGGATCCCCATGTTCGTCATGCAGTAATATCCGTGCATATGTACAACAGTCAAGTCCCCTCATGTTCGCTGTAGCCTATACTGATTATTTAATTAGGGTTATAGGTTCTTATTTCTTTGCTTTTTATTTTGGGTGAGTTGCTGAGTGATATGAATTAATTAGTCCCCCCCTCTGCAGCTCTGCCCTCTGCAGGCAAGTTGGCAGTGGGCCCGCCTCCGCTGGCAACCACCTGGCAAACCACTGGCCAACCAACATTGGGAAGGCGTAACTAAACAAACCACCATCCACCCTTCACCATCCATCCTCATCCCCCCCCTCCGGTTCTGCTTCTCTTTTCCACTCCCTCCATCGAATTCTTTTATGTGACCTTTTTGTGTTCGATCCGCCAACTCCCCGTTGGCTTTGGTGTGCATTTGGCCCCCACATTCGTTCTTGTATCTCTTTTCTTTTCTGCTTCTGTCTTGTGTGTTTAAGTTGTTGTCTCAGCCCTTTGCTTGCGTCTCCCCATTTGAGCTCGTTGCCATCCAGAACGAAACAACCGCGGTGCGACCCGACATTGTCATCATCATCTCGACCGAATTTCCATCTCTCACTACCTGCTTCGATACTACTCTCGTCTGTTCCGAGGTCTGTCAGCCTTGTTACCAACCCCGGCGTTTGCCTGTCGGGAGACGGGACGTTTGATGTCACGCTCCACCCCCCGTTGTCTCTCATTTTCCCCAACGGCCGCCCGAACCCGCTCGCATGCCTGAGCCCCCACGACGACGGCGATAGAGGGCAAGACTCAGGGGGTCTCATTAGATACTCCGACTTATTCTTGCCGTCCCATCCACCGACCGACTATGGGCATCAAGAACGAGATTCCCGTTGTTGCTACCGCCTCTACTCCTTCCTCGTGAAAGGAGCACGCCACCCGAAATACCCCATCTGGCCACACCGATACACGCGGCCCCACGAATGAAGAAGAGCACCAAAACACGAGAGCGACCATGAACGACCCCCCACAGCTGCTGCGCCCGGCGAGGCACGCCTCGGGCGGCCATTCGCCGACCCGTCAGCGCGTCTCGGACGATATACTGGCCCACATAACACCCGCGACAGCCGTCGAGGCGTTATCGGCGCCCAACGACGCGTTGAAGCGATGCCTGGATGAGGCGTCCGCGGCGGAGCGCGAATTCGCCATGCGCACCGCTGTGGCGTCGAGGAGTATATGGGAGTGGGTGGAGGAGCTGAGCGAGTGGTTATGGCCGAGCGAGGGTGGCTCTGCTGGCTTTGAGGCTCCACAGCCGCAGCGCGGGAGGCTGTTTGTCCAGGCCGCGCCCGCGCTGGAGGAGGAGGATGGTGCTGGGTACATGGGTAGTCTGCCCGCCGACGAGGTGACGAGATACGAGCAGAGGATCGAAGACATCTACCACGACATGGAGGATTTGGCCGTCGAGGAGATCAAGTCGCACGTCATGACGAACCACATCATGCCGCTGTCGAGGCCGGCGACTCCCATGTCCGACGCAGGGAGATTCGGCGCCGCCATGAGCTACAACAAGATGGAGGACCTCACCGCAGTGATCACGGCGATTGTCGTGCAGACGCTCCCGAACCTTGCTCGCCTGTCCCGCCTGTTGCACATTTGGAGTATACGTGTCGGTGTCCTGCAACGGGTTCCCTCGCTCCTCCGCGCCATCGAGGATGCCGAGGTCGCTCTCAAGTCGGGCTGGGCGGCTCTTACGTATCGCCCCAGGAAAACCGACGACCACGGAGCCCAGGAGCCGACGCTTTCGAGAAATGATTTCCAGGTTATGAAAATGGTCATCGAGAAGAAGGTCTCGAGTCCGGGCCGTACTCTGGATTATATGCTGGATCGACTGGAAGGTCTCCCGGATACCCTGCCCGGGGACTGGCTGGACCGGATGGAGGTGGTGGAGCGTGAATACTGCGAATGGGTGGCGGCGTGCGAAAGAAAGATACGTGAGACGGCGTGGGTGAGCGCAAGCCGCTCACGCGTGGTTTCTCGATCGACCTCGCCGGAGAAGGGATATCGTCGTGCAGAACCCGAGGTTAAGCACCACCCGGAGACTCCTCCACCGGCGGCTGACCGCCACGTTGATGCTGTCACCTTCCCGGTACCGGTACAGACGGAGGACTTCGAGGAGCCTTCCAAAGAGGCCCGCAACGGCAGGAAAGCCTCAGGGACCTCGGATGAACCTTTGGACGTCGTTACTCCGCCGTCGAGTTCTCCCACGGACGAGGTTCCCAAACTCCGGTTCTCGTTGGACCCTGATGACACCTATGACGACATGCAGTCGTCCAGAATTCAGATTCCGACACCCATAAAGGAAGAGCAGAGCCCATCTCTGGACAAATCAAGGGGGAAGATGTGGAACGTCGAGGAGGAGATTACAGACGACACCAGTCCTGTTGTAGAGGGGGGAGACGAGTCGGAGCTGCCGCCGCTGCCCATTGATGAGCGGCGGGCGAGCGATGCCTCGCACACGTCTACTGTGCTTCACGGCGCGTCGAGCCATTTCGGCCTCTCTAGTGAGCCCCCTGAGGTCTCTGCCTCGCCCGATGTTGGTAGGACCCGGGTTCGCGAGGCGGAGTACGTCGAAGCCAGCCCGGGGGACAGCCCACCGAGCTCCCCACCCTTGGAGGTGCCCGACAAGCGGGAGTCATCGGTGCCGCCCCGTGAGACATCACCTTCCAAGTCGGCCTCCGAGTTGGAGGACTCGATACTTCCTCAGACGCCGCTGGACGGTTCCTTTTCAGAGTATTTCGGCGACGATTCCTTTTCGGTATCCGAGGTGGCCAGTCCTAGTGTGCGTCGAGAGACCACCGGAGATCAGCAGTTACAACAGCAGATCAGCGAGATCATCGACGGGATACCGGCCAAGATCAAATTAGCCACGGAGCCGCCGAATCTGAACCCTCCGGATCTTCAACTACCGCGGTTGCGGAAGAAGCCTTCGAAGGAGCCGTTTAAGAGGAGCATGTCGAGCATGTCCAACGTGTCCACACGGACAGCGACACCTTCGTTTACGCTGTCTCCGGCCAAGAGCTCGAGACCTCGACATCAGCGGGTCCAGCAGGATATCAAAGTCTATCATCTCTCTCGGTCAACTGGCGAGGCGCCTATCAAGCTCTTCATCCGCTGCGTAGGCGAGAACGGGGAGCGGGTCATGGTCCGGGTTGGTGGGGGTTGGGCCGATCTTAGCGAGTACCTGAAAGACTATGCTAGCCATCACTCACGGCGCTCCAAGGGGACGGAGAATACGAAGGTCGAGGTCCGCGATGCCCCGCGCGGACATACGGAACCGAGATCAACACCCCCTAGTAGGCCTGCGTCTGCCCTGGAGACTTCGCCGATGACGCCTCTGGCTGTGCGCAAGGCGCGCAGGAGCATGGGAGCTATGGGGAGCGAGGCGCCGAGACTAAGACCCCATACGCCCGCTGTGCCCCGACCGCCGTCACGGTTTGCTGACGACCTGGAGCCGTCGTCCGAGGAGAGGGCGAGGCGGTCGCGGTCGGGCTCGCACGTCAGCTGGGTGGAGGACGATAACTCGTTCCTGGGTCTCGCAGGCCCGTCCGGCAAGAAGGTCGAGATGAGCGAGGAGAACAAAGCGTGGGTGGAGAGCGTGAAAGAGAAGGTCCGGCTTGCCAGTGGGGAGAGGAAGGTATCCGGCCAGGATGAGTACAACAGGAATAAATTCGGCGAGCTGGGCAAGGTTGGCGGGACGAAGAGATTGTTCCGTCGGGCGGATGGTCAAGGCCAGCAGGGGCAGAGAGAGACGAGGAACTGAGGGAGTAGACGGGCGTGGGAGGAGCATTCGACACATAGAGGAGGGGAATGCTTTTTTGGAACAAGTGCAGGCGCCTCGGCATGGCGGGATACAGGGCATGGCATGGATTACCAGATGATAGGACTCTCTGTGGGAGGGACCGGACAGCGCACAGCAGTGCAGCGAATACCCATTTTCTTTCCTTACTTTTTTGTGATGGGACGAGATTACTGCCATCTCCGTACGATGTGAAGTGGAAGCGAAGTCGTGTAAAGTGCGTATATACGGGGCATTTTAAAGGAGGGTTTGGGGTTCCACGCCATGCCGCCACACCAGGATCAAGACACAACAATTACAAGTTTTTGCCCCGGGGAATACTCGAGAAGCGCCTGTAAACTCAAAAGTATGCGCAGAGAGGAACGACGGTAGCAATCGCTTTTGATCCCATTTTCATATATATATTCTCTCAACATCATCCTAGTCGTCCTCATCCGCCGCCTTCTTCTTCCCCTTCCTGCTCTTGGCCCCACCCTTGTAGTGCTTCTTACTCGACACGACCTGCACGTCCTTGGGGTCGATGCCGTTCTCCAGCGCGACCAGCGTCCTCGCCTTGCGCCCGGTGATGGCGCGCTCCTTGCTGCCCTGCTCCGTGTACTTGTGGTTGAAGGGCATGCTCATGTGGCCCTGCGCGGCCTTGGGCCCGAAGAAGCCCTTGTCCAGCTTCTCCGACTTGGGCCCGCTGGGCAGGGCGATCAAGTCCGAGGCCGTGGACGCGGTGTCGCCGTCGAGGGAGAGGGCGTCGACCGATGCTGCGAGGGCCGCGCGCCGCTTCTCGGGGAGGTGTAGCTCGTCGTAAAGTTCGCTGTTGAAGGCCTTGCCGTCCTCGATGCCGGGAGGGGGCTGCACGTACAGAAGCTTCCCGCTGACGTAGTCCTTGAGGATGTAGCGCGCGGCGCGGGACTCATCGGGCTGGCCGAGCCCCTGGGTCTGGAAGCCACGGGCGCGGGCGTAGGCGCGGAGGAGCTCCTCGGCTGTGGGCGTACCCGTGCCGCCCTCCTCGATGGGGCGGGTCTTGATGTGGATGCCGTAGATGGCCTCGAGGAAGGGCTGGGGGATGCGGTGGGTGACGAGGCCGACGGGTCCCGTGTGTTCGCGCATCTGGTCGATGGGGAGGACGCCGTTGCAGACGAGGTCGGCTTTTGTGGTGGCGAAGTTGGGGAAGACGAGACCGGGGCAGTCGCAGAGGATTACGCGGTCGCTGAGGTGGATGGTCTGGAAGTGCTTGGTCTTGCCGGGCGTCGCGGACACGGATACCTTTGTGGCGCCGATGAGGGCGTTGATGGTGGAGGACTTGCCGACGTTGGGATAGCCTATCAATCCGACTTGGAGCTTGCGACCACCATCTGTGGAAAAAACAGAAAAAATGTCAGTCCTGGTTTGGGTGTATTGTTGAGGGAATTTTTGGTCTTACCTGCGTCACCGGGGGAGTGTCGTAGGAAGATCTCTTTTAGCTCCTCAATGGTGAGGATCTTGGTGTCGTCTTCGTCCACGTTCGTCTCGGCGCCGCCGTCCTCACTGTCGTCACTGCTCCCCTCGCTCTCCTCGGTCCCCTCCTGCTTCGCCACCGGTTGCTTTCCAGTCGCCTTGGAGGACGAGCCTGGCCGCTCTTCCTCCGAATTGCTGTCGTCCTGCGACTCATTCATCTCCTTCGCAAGATGCGCCGAGAAGAACTTGAAGGCAATCTTGGCCTCCCTCAGGTGCTTCGCCCAGGCCTTGCGCTGCCTATCCGTCAACATGTCGGCCTTGTTGATGAGCAGCAGGTTCTCCTTTTTTGGGTCGACGTCCTTGACGTAGGCCTCCAGATCTTCTGAGCGGAAGAGGAGAGGGTTCCTGGCATCGACAATCTGGACGACGAGGTCGGAGCGCTCGATCACACGCCATAGTTGCCTCCACACCTCGATGTTCCTCTCAAACGGCGTCATCAGAAGATCATTGTTCTCTTGGAGCTCTGCCAGGCCGCGGCGCCAGTTGACGAGGCTCTGCCTCTCCATGGCATCCAGCTGCTCAGGGGTGGTCGACTCATCCCACTTCGGCCTCCGCGGCACCGTCAGCCTGGCCTTGTGCTGCCTGTGCTTCCCGAGGACGACGCGCTCCTCGTGGGCGGACAGGAGAAAGGGGTTCTTCTGGTCGGTGTGGATGATCTTGTAGTTGTTCATCTTCTCGGCGGTGAAGTCGGTGCCGGCCAGCTCGGCGGTGGCCAGGAAGTCGTCGAGGGCGCCCTGCTCCGTGACGGAGCGCATCTTGACCCACGAGGCATCTTGCTTGTCGTTGACTAGGTACTCCTCGCCGGTGACGTGGTTCGTGCGAACGACGGCCGAGGCCTTCTTCCTGTCGAGTCCCTTGCCCTTGCCGAAGCGGTCGTTCATCAACGAGTTGCCCAACCCCACCTTGTTCTTTGACTTTGCCAGAACCATCTTGGCGGGTCTCCTATGGCGGTAATACTGCAGTCCCGGGATGAAGATAAAAAGGGAAATGGGGAAAGGGGATGGAAATGAGAAAGGCGCTGTGTATGTAGGAGCGAAGAGTGACTAAACCCTTCGTGCCTTTTGGGCTGAATAATTCAGTCACAAGAGGGAGGAATGGAGGGGCAAATCTCGTCATGCTGCTTTTTGCCATATTCTCACTGTGTGTTCGGTCGCTGCTGAGCGGGGAATGGAGGGGTAAAGCACAGTGTGGAGATAAGCGATAACGGTGACCGTTCGGGAATTTTGCCCCTGCCCCGCGAAACTTTTCTTGTGCCTTTAATCAGGTAATGTCTACTACCAGGTGCTCCGTAACTACTATTACTCGCACCTACCAGACACCAGACGCACCAAACCGTGACTAGCAGCCTCCCGCCTCCGCGTCCAGTCGAACAGAATGCCTCGAGGAAAGTGGATGTAAGTGAAAAGATCGGGTTACCTCCGGGAAACGGACAAAGACAGATAGATACTGACGCACCACTTACTTACTCTAGAGACAAGCGCACGGCGCAGCACTTCACCCTCGTCCACCGACCGCAAAATGACCCGCTCATCCACGACCCCGATGCGCCGTCCATGGTGCTGAACCCGACAAAGCAGGGCAATCCCTCAAAAGCAAAGAACCTCGATGATCTGGCTTCCGAGTTTGGGTCCGAGGCGGGCAACATCCGCGACAACGAGGGCGAGGCGGCCAGCTATGGCGTGTACTTTGACGACACCGAGTATGACTACATGCAGCACCTGCGCGACCTCAACTCGGGGTCGGGGGCCGGCGAGGTGGTCTTTGTCGAGTCCACTGTGTCGGGCAACAAGAACAAGGGGAAGCAGAAGCAGTCGCTGGCGGATGCCCTCAAGGACATGCACCTGGAAGGCAAGACGCCGGAGCTGGACGATGAACTCCTGCCATCCAAAAACCTCACGAGGTTGACGTACGAGGCCCAGCAGGATGTGCCGGACTCGATAAAGGGATTCCAGCCGGACATGGACCCGCGCTTACGAGAGGCACTGGAGGCGCTGGAGGACGACGCCTACGTGGATGAGGATGAAGACATCTTCAAGCAGCTGACCAGGGATGGTCGGGAGCTTGAGGATGATGAGTTCGACGAGGCAGAGGACGCTTTTGGCGATGACGACGGTTGGGAGTCGGACGACACCGCGAAGCCCAACAGGGAATACAACGACGAGGTGCCAGAGCTGGTGAGAGCACCGGAGGCACAGCCCGAGGAAGGTCCGTCGCAGGACTGGATGGAGGACTTCAAGAAGTTCAAGAAGGAGCAAAAATCCGGACGCTCCCCGGCAGCGCCGTCACATTCCGAGCTGCAGTCCACATGGACGACGACGACCAACGGAGGTAGGCGCAAGAAGCGCAAGGGAGCGCTGACGGATGCCTCGAGCTACTCGATGACGTCGTCGTCGCTCGTGCGGACGGACCAGCTGTCGCTTCTGGACTCGCGGTTCGACAAGATTGAGGAGAACTACAACGAGGACATGGATGACATGGCGTCCATGTCGCAGGCGTCCGCCGTGTCCACTGTCGACGGGCCCACTCGCGGGGACTTTGATGGGATCCTCGATGATTTTCTGGGCAACTATACGAAGCCGACAAAGAGGACGAACAAGAAGACAAAGGCGCAGAGTGGGCTGCAACAGCTGGAGGAGATCAGGTCGGGTCTGGGCCCGGCGCGGATCCGTGGCCGTGGGTAGGCGAGTAGTCAGCAAAGGGGGTAGTTTCAAATAACGATCATGCAATGTCCAACTGCCGACCATAGAGATCGGAGAGCTGAGGGATCATCAATGTTGTGCCTGTCGATGCTCCTTGTTCCTCAGTCACCAAAAGGAAGAGACACAGAGGCTATTTTCTGGTGGCCTGGCGTTGGAAGTACTATGCACGTGTCAGCTGATCATTAAAGCACGACATCAAACCTTTGTGAGACTGAGAACAGGGCCCAACCTAAAAACGTAGCGTACCAACCTTTACTAGGTATTAGTATGCAAGGAGGAGCTTCGAATGCCCATTGTTGTCAACCTGGAACCTCCCAAGATCGAGCTAGGGGTGGTTGGCTACGCGGTCACGTGATGATTGACGACAACGAGATAGCTTCCCCAGATCAAGGATAGCAACAGCACAAAGCTTGCTTCACAGCCAAGCCACCCACCACCCACCTCCTCCGTTACTACAAACTAAAAAACACGACCCTCAACACACGGCGCCATTGCGTAAATATCCTCCCTAATGCGCTGACCGTTTCCTGGATGAATGCGACGTTTGTTGCATCATCGACTCAATGTTTTCCACCGCCCGCGCCGCGACGCAGAGCTCGTCACCAGTCGTCAACCCGTTCGCGCCGAAGCCCAAGGCCAATCCATTCGCATCCAACAGCAGCGGTGACTCTTCTGGCTCGAAGCCGAACAAGCGAAAGGGCCGTCCGTCGGAGGGCAGCGACAACGAAGCAAAGCCGAAAGGGCCAAACTCCTCCAAGGACAAGAACGCGGGTGGCAAGGGCAAGCGAGGCGAGGACTCGAGGAACAAGGGCAATGATCGCAGGACGAACAGACCAAACGGCGACGTCAAGCCTGGGAGGCGGCATCAGAAGTCGTCTCTTGGAAACGAGGTAATCGTCGATGAGGCAACCGACGCATCGCGACCGACTTCTCCTTCGAGCCCCAGCTCCACCGACTTCGAAACCTCGGGGCCGCTGAATTCTGCACCGCCGACCAACTCAGATCCGCATGCGAGGAAGGTTTATACCCAGCTTCACAAGGATGGCCTCAGTCCCCCAAACTGGCCGTCTCGGCCAGGCGACCCTGGGAGCTCGACCGCCATGTCCAAGTTCAGAGAACGGTACGAGAGGTACCGCTCCGACGTCCGCAAATCCCTGACAAGAGCCGGCCTGATCGATGACCCCAACAAGCGGAGAGCGCTGAAGGATGCCATCGAGTTCAAGGGCATCTCTGAGGACATGTGCCCGGAATTCGAGAAGATCAGGCGCATTACGGAGATCGATGTTTATCAACCGGAGAAGGACCCCAAATCAGGGCATGCGGTGACCTCTCGGATGGTCAAGAAGTTGGCGCGCTCTGCTGCTGGACAGGAAGCTCCGTTACCCATGGATATTCGGTCCGTTCCGACCCTTCGACGAACCCTCGACTACCTAATCGATGACCTCCTACAACACGACGGCAACCTACCAGTGCTGCACGGGTTCCTCTGGGATAGGACGAGAGCCATTAGGCGAGACTTCACCTTCTTCTCAACCCTCACACCCGAGGAGCTCAAGACGCAGGTGTACGTGCTGGAGAATATCGCGAGATTTCACGTCACAGCCCTTCATCTCCTCTCCCGAAAGGGGAATAAACCAGAAGACTTCGTTGAGCAACAAGAGCTGGAGCAGCTTGGGAAGACACTGCTGTCACTTCGCGACCTCTACGATGATTGCAGCGCGCAAGACATCGTCTGCGAGAACGAGGCTGAATTTCGGGCGTACTACCTGATATTCCATGGCAATGATCCAAGCATCCTGGAAACCCTTCAGCGATCGTGGAATCCCAAGTTCTGGAAAGATTCCGACGAGGTGCGGACCGCGGTGTCGCTGGTCGAAGCGATGCAGAACACCAAGAACTTCCACGGACCTTTAAAAGAGGGCCCCTCGCTCGCAGCATCTGCGACGTACCATGCATACTTTCGAATTGTGGAGGATCCCACCGTCTCATACACGATGGCCTGCTTCGCGGAGCGTCATTTTGCGGAAGTTCGACGATCCATCCTGAGGTCGATCGCGAGGGCCTTGGCCAGACCAAAGGAAGATGCAAAGGACGTGACGGCCGCCACGCTCAACAAATTCCTCCGATTCGACACAGTGGAAGAAGCCATCGACTTTGCAGAGCTTCACGACCTCGAATTTGAGCCTGGCGACGACGGCAAACCACGCCTTCTACTCCGAAGGCAGCAGCTGCCTCATATCCGACTCTCACACCAATTCTCCCAAACTATGGTCGAAAAAAAGCGAGGGTCGCGAAGTCTTCCCCAAGTCATCCATCAAACCGTCTTCCAAGACTCTGACTCTCAAACGACGAATCAGACGGCTGCTAAGGGCAGCCTGTTTGTTCAGGACAGGAGTTCGGGGGCTGCAAAGGAGTCGCCGTTCTCACAGCCGACAAAACCGGCCCAGAACCCTTTCTCAGCTTTCAAACCGGCCTCGGGAGGGATCAATAGTTCTTTGTCTAATGGCGTTACAGGTAAGATCTCATCGCTCAACCCGCTGTTGGAGCAGCAACATATGCACAGGACGTGGCTACAGATGTGGGCGCTTTGCCCCTCATGATCAATTAGTTACGGGGAATGCGACATGTGGAAAGGAAAGATATATCGGGGCTCACTAATCTTCGAAATAGCAAACCAAAGCTCGCAGTCCCCAAACCCATTCGCCGGATCTTCGAATCAAACACAACAAGCGGCAAGCAGCCCGTTCGCCACGGCCTTCAAACCCGCCAACGGCACGCCTGCCGCGAATCCGTTTGCCGCATTTTCGCAGCCTGCAACCGGGCTAGGAACCACGAGCATCAGCTCCACTGCAGCCTCGGCGAAAGAGACAAGCAAGTCTCCTCAGGACAAGCCGCTCAATATTGCCAGCCTACCTCCACCAAAGACAAATGGGCTCTTTGCTGAATCGGGAAGTGGGAGTCTTAGGCCAACAACGCAACCCACAGCATCGCCAGATGCTACCAGGCTTGACAAGGGGAAGGAGCCTGTGTACAGCCCTGACAAGGGGAAGACGCCTTTGTATAACCCTGATGAGGGGCAGACGCCTCCAGTTACCGGTTCGAGGTCGAAAGTACATTTCGCTCTCTCTGAACCCAGCTTGGCATCAACCGCGACCCCTAATAAGCCGACGCAGACGACATCCAATCTACCCAGCTTCAAACCTACGACTACACAACCGCCATCCTTCCTGACGGCGGATAAACCGGCAGCGGAACCCACGGCGCCAAGCACAAGTCTTTCGCCGTCGCTTCTACCACCAAACGGCTCGAGCAACGTGGGGCAAGTCAAGTCGAGTGTGTTTGACTTTGCTCAAAAGGCACCTACTGCTGCTTCAACCGCCTCCGCCCAAGCAACATCCCTGCTTGCATCGGCTACCCCAGCGACGCAGACTCGAACTACAACACCTGCGGCGCCAGCGCCACGCCGCGATCTCATGGGTGATTTCACACAGTGGTTTGTTAATGGCGACGGCGGACTCATGGAGGATTTCCGGGTTTACATGGTCGACGAGATTCTTAAGGGGGTATATGATAATTTTGTGGAGGAGCAAGAAGAAATAAGGCGACACGAGGAGGAAGACGTGATCAACGCCGAGGCGGAGGCTTTCCGCATATACAATCTGCAGGTCAAGTTCTTCTACCGGTGGAAGAACAATGCTCGCACCAAGAGACTGAGATACCTTCGCAAGAGCGGGCGCGAGCAGGTCCGCGCATACCACGCCGCCAGACGGGAGGAAAAGAAAGCCGCCAAAGAGGCGGCGGAGGAGAAGGCACGCGCTTCTCAGCCTGATCGATTGAGGGAGATGAAGGCATTGCTCTCGAAGAAGAGGGCTAGAAGGAGCCAAGCAGAGGACGATTTGCTGGCATCTGGGGTACTCTCAGGCCTCGAGAACGAGCGAGAGCACGCGGCTAGGATTGTGGGTCGGGAGCCCATTTCGTCGGGTACACGGCCAATCTCGAGAGGGTCTTCGAGGCCATCCTCATCCGGTTCTACCGCCAGGAGGACTGGCGGCAAGACTCAGCAAATTCGCGAGCAGCTCCTTGGCAAGAAGAACGAAGGCTTCCGCCGATCGCTCCCTTCCACAGCGAGGAGCACCACCGGTTCTGAGCCGGCTTCGCGGCCTCTCAGCAACGTCTCGGCACGGTGGAAGTTGAAAGCCATGGGCATCGTGCCGATGCCTGACGGTACTGCCTTGCCAGAGGACATGGCCAACGACATCCTCTACGGCGGCCGGAATTACCCCGGCCTGTCCTCCCGACCCAGGGCGTCCTCATACAGCACTCTGGATCGCTCGCTGCCACCCACCAGCGCGGCTCGACCAGAGGTACCAAGTACCTTGTCACGATCTTACGGAGCCGAAGACGCCGAACTCCCAGCCACGAATAAGAGAAAGCGGTCGGGGGACGGAATCACTGGCGACGAAGAGGCCGAGAGCCCGCACAAGCGCGTCATGAGCGAGAGCGAGAGGGCGCTCGCCGACCTCCGCGCCGCACGCAAGGAGCTAGAGGAGGGCACCTCGTGGTACCGATCCCAGAGGGAGCGGCTGCAGAGCGAGGCGTCCAGCAGGGGCACGACACCCTGGGACGACAGCATTTAAACGGAGTTTTGGGAGCGGGGGTTTCTTTCTTGATTTGTTTTAGGTGGGAGTCAAGAGCAGGCACAATGAACTTCTATTTGTTGTTTACGTTATGAGGGATTTCGAGTTTTCCTTTTTTTTTTTTTTTTTTTTTTTTTGTCATGAGCTCTAGGGAGGTGTATATGAAGGGAGAGGGGGAGGCGGCCGGGGCTCGGATACCCATAGAAAATTGGACGGATGGTGGTGGGTTACCGCCATCAACACACGACACTACTTCTTCATCATGATTTTTTTCGGATGACTGTACATTGCACGTGCTATTACGACCGGCCGCACCGGGTTTAGAGGGTGGAATAGGGACGAAAGGAAATACAAACAGGCACCGACTCGTACTTGAATGATCTTGTTGGTCTTGTTGCGCATTAGGGCAATCCTACTTGTCTTTGTGACTGATATCTTAAAGCATAAGTAATAATAAACACTTTACACATATATGAGAGATTACATGCTTTAAACGCCTCCCCTCCCCCACCCACNCCCCCCCCCTTCATTACAGATCCCTCACCGCTTCGTTTGGGACGGAGGCGGCGGGAAGGACGTCTGGATATTGGTAAACGACACAGGTGAACAGGGCGAATTGCTCTTCCTCGTCTGACCCCTGGGGGAGCCCGCCGCCGGCCGGACCGCTGCTGACGATGCGTCCCATTTTGTCGAGACACGCAGGACTCCTCGCCGCGCCGCCGACATGGTCTGCGTGTCGTCGTACGCATCTTCGTCATGGCTGGCGGGTAGCCCAGGCTGTTGACCGACATAGGGCGACGCCCCCACCTCAGACGTGGAGATGGCCAGCCCAGGGGTGCCGTTGTTAAATTCGTGGTATTGCGCACCGTAGTCGGATGGGACGTAGGGCTTGTACGGCGGTGCCGCTGCTTTCGCCACCGCGGAAGATGACGATGCGAGGAGGAGGGGCATGTTGGACCGGACTGACGTTGTTGAGGTGGGCGTCCTAAAGTGGTCGGTGGGTGAGACGAAACTCAGCGACGGCGAGTGCTGCACGGGCGGTGGCGTAGGGACCGAGATTCCGACGGTAGACATTTGCTGCTTGCCGCCGGGGTTCTGACGATTCATCATCGTGACCGGGTTGGAGCCCAGCGCCGCGGCTGGGTCCACGTACGGCCGGTTCTTCTTCTCAGACTCTGCTGCAGTGGAAGGGAAGTTGGGCGTCCGCGGTGTGAGGTGCGTCTGGCAGCGGAAGTCAAGGGGCGACGTGCGACGGGTGCGGGCGCGGCGATTCCTTCGCTTGCGAATCTGCATGTAGGTACATCCCACGACGAAGAGTAGGAGGACGAAGCCGCCGATGGAAATGCCCGCTATGACGGCGGGGGAGAGGTGCAGCCCCTGGCTGTCGCCGGAGTCCGAGTCTGACTCCGAGGTGGGATCGACAATGGAGATGGTCTTGGTGGTGAAGACTGTGCCGTCGAGACCGACGACGATAGTGTCGGCTGGTCTCTGTTCGCATCCGGCCTCGATGGCGGTGAGGACTGGGTTGGACGTGTAAGTGGCCTGACATTTCGATGAGTTCAGGGGACGGAAACAGGGGAACTCACAGTTGGAGAGATAGTGGCGGTCTCCGGTGCCGGCCACGCACTTCCTACAAGAGTCCATCTTATCAGAGAGGATCTTCCCGCCATCCTTGTCACAGAAGTCGTAGGGCTCCACGTAGGCCGGGTCGAGGAGGCCGTCGATCAGGGCATCCTCGAAGGCGCCACAGGACTCCCCGAGAGCGCAGGGGCCAAAGTTGAAGTCTGTGGCGTTGGGATAACCCAGGACGCAGTAGCTGATGGAGTACCGAAGGTTGTCTTTTTTTTTTTTTTTTTTTTTTTTTGGTCTATATCAGAAAAACAGCTCTTGGCAAGTAAATTGTGGAAACATCCAACTCACAGAAGAACCACTGCTGGTCACTCTCGTGCCCATAAGAATAGGCGCTATCCTGTAGACAAGCCAGACACCGCTGGAACTTCTGACCCGCGGGCTTAGATATGAAGTCGTCGTCCGCACAAACCACATCGCCGCCCTCCGTATTAGAGGAGGCCGGGTCTGACTCGTCGAGATCCGGCGCATCGATGCAGAAGCTCGAGCAGGGCGAGTTGGGCGAAACCTGGAGAGCAGCAGCCAGCCGGAGGAGCGAGAGGATGACCACTATCAGCGGGGCCATGATGGAGCGGCGGTCGGCTATGGGGTTTTCTTGAAACAGTCCAGCTGTGTGAAACGAGTCTTTGGGCGGGTATTATAAAACAAGAAAAGTAGCAGTAATAAACGATGGTAAGATGTGAAAATAGGTATTGCAGGTGTAACCAGACACCGGCGAAAGCGAGCGAGGGAAGAAGACAAATGCTACTGGATCTCAACAAAGAAAGCAGCACAACAACGCCGAAATGAAGACGACAGAACAATGACAGGCTTGCAGAGAAGAGACAGACCGTGGCGGTGGTATAATATCAGAGCGGGACATCTCCCAGGCGCCGGTGAGCTCACCCTCAACCCCCACCAACGCGGCACATCGATATCAATCACATCGGCACCTGCATGTTCCTGAAGGGCCCCAAACCCAACATGTCGTGCGGCGGCTGCTTGCGGGAGTCGCCATCCAATGGACGGGTGGAAGCCGCCAGCGTCGAGATGGAGTCGGGCGCTACCGCGACGAGTCACGGCTGCATCTTGGGTCGTGCGGGTGGTGGGGGTTGGTCGAGGCCGGGCGCTTACAGTCACATGGGGGATCGTCGTCGTACACGCCGCGAGCCGGCAATCAAGTGGATCAATGTGTGATATCAACGATAATGTACGAACTGTAAAATGATTGAAAAGAAGAAGAAGAAAAAAAGGTCGTAAGGATGAGTGACGACATTCATATACTCTGCAGAAGATGAAGGAAGGAACGAGGAAAGAACGAATAATTATGAATAAATACATAAAAGTAATTAATGCAAGGTATACTGGAATGAATAGGTAGGTAGGTAGTGAATAAGGTACTAATAGGTAGTACCTACCTGACTGGACAGATGGGGAGGGACCCTTGAATGGATTTCCCCTCAAGCCTCGACGTACGGCACCGTATAGAAGCACCGCCCTTGCGGACAATTCCCGTGGAACGCGATAAAGTCGACGCCGTCCCTCGTCCTGCCCGTCTTCGCACCTCCCGGGGCCCTGAGCCCAAAGTCGGGCGCCTGCAGCAGCGCCCCCTCCGCCCGCACGTACGGCCCCTCGATGCGGTTTGCCCACGCGTACTTGACGTTGTACCGCGGGTCGTTGAAGCAGTGGGCGCTGAAGAAGAGCAGGTACGTGCCGTCCCACCAGCGCCTCAGTTCGGGGGCCTCGACGAGGGCCTCGTCCTCCTGCTCCAGCCGGTCCAGCAGCTTCATCGGTGAGCCTATCTTGGTCGTCCCGTCCCCCGCGTCGACCTGCTGGAGCATGAGCGGCGTGCGCATCGTTGGATCTCTCACGTCGGTGCCGCAGGGGGTCCACGTTGCGCTCTTAGAGTTGCCGTCGACTTTGTACAAGACGTAGCGCCTGCCCGTCTCCTCGTCCACGTACCCGCTGGGGTCGATCGCCCCGCCCTCCTCCAGCGGGCAGGCCCACGGCTTCGGGTCTGGCACGTACGGGCCCGTAACGTTGTTGGCGCGCGCGGTGCCGATGCAGTGCCTGTGGCTGTTCGGCACCTCCCCCGTGAAGTACATGAGGAACGTCCCGTCGTCGAGGGCTTGTACGTCGGGGGCCCAGGTGTTGCGCCCGCTCGTCCACGACCTGTCCGGCATAGCGTCGATGCCGAGCCGAGTCCACGGGCCGAGAGGGTCGCTATCGCTCTGATTCTGACTTTGCTCCGTGTCCTGGTCCTTGCCTTGTGCCACAATGTTGCCGACCGTCCTGGCCACCTGGACGTTGACCCCGCCCGAATTAGTCGCAAAGGCATACCAGGTCCCATTATGGTCTTCCACGAGAGTCGGGTCCGGGAAGTCACGCATCAGCCGCGGCTGCAAATTACGGCCCGAGTGGAGGATCCTGAGCCGGGGGGGCTGAAAGGAGCTCCGAGTTGACATGTTGACTCTGATAGCGTAGGGGTTGCCGCCGAGCTTGTCTGCTAGGTAGGAGATGTAGGTAATGCTGGCGATGAGGGCGATGAGGGCGAAAGGAGTGATGCAGAGAAGAGCAATAATCACTGGGGTGATTTTTTGACGCCATCCCTTATATCCGGATGGGAGAAGGTCCTCTTGCACCTCCTTCCACAACCTCCTGGGCTCGTTGTCCGAGGGCGTCACCACCGCATAGTTGTATTTCTCGTCAATCTCCGCCATCTTGCATATGCCAACGAAGATACCAAGAGAAACCGCGAGTCGGGAAAGGTGTTGCAGTGGCAGCGTCCGGGTCAAGACAAGAGTTACTGCCGCTCCCTCTCTTGCAACAAGGGCCGCCGTCGCAGGTGTAGCCAAAGAAGATGGACCACATGGATGCTTCATCCCCGTGACGGCGGCAGCGGCCCAATCTATTATACAAATGCCTCCTGCATCATGTCCAAGACACAGATCTCATGCTTTGCGTGAGCACACCGCGAGAGTTAGGGGGCGGTGGCACCGATGGGATGCGTGATCCATGCAGAGCTGAGATGGCGTTGCCATCCCCACGCACCAGAGTCAGGGACGTAGCAACGCAGTAGTTGTTGGGCCAAGCACGACCATGGTGGTAAATGTTGTCTCTCCCAGAGCGTGAGTCTTATGGGGATGTGCATGACCCTGCGTTGCAGATCTTCTTCCGATGGCCTTGCGCCGCCCTATGTACTGTAGTGTTGTGCTGCGTTGTTGCTATTAATTAGCCCGGGTCGAACTTGTCTGACAAATCCGAGTCATTCCTCCGAACATTCGGCATCGCACACGTCCTCCGCGGGCTGTATGTATATGTATGTAGCCGACAGCTTCGCAGACACGGAGCCTCGTATAATCTCGCCCGCAAGTTGAGAGATCGATCTCGTCCGTCGGCTCTGGCTGTCAGACGCCTGACGAGGTGACGATGCCTCCTCCCTTGGGCAGTTCCACATCACATGGGCGACGGGATGGGAAAGAGAGGTTTTCTAATATTCGCATTGAGCTTTTCCGTAACACTAGATGCCTTCCGAAATATCTGAGCCAAAAACGCCAGGTGCCAGATAGCCACTCTCTTTAATGGTACAGCACAGCGCAAAAGAGGGCAAACAAAATAAACAGAAAAGACCCATCAGCCCAACAGGCACCAGAAATCAAGCAGGCAGAGCCCATGACTAGCGCAGATCTGTCCCACCCTGATATCATCCAAGACCACCTCAATTCTCCAACGAACTTAGTCGCTGTCATCGCCGTCGTCGGCACCACCCTTGGCCGCCTTCTTTGCCGCCTTGGCTGCCTTCTTCTCTGCCTTGCGGCGTTTCCGCTCCGCCTTCTCCTCTGCTGTCTCCCCATCGTGCTTCTTTCTCTTCTTGTTGTCCGCATCGTCCGCTGCGGGCGACGACGGCACAATCTCCATCTTGGTAACAGTCGTCTCCTCCACCGTCTTGGCGGGGGTGGTAGCGGCAGGGGCGGCAGCGGCAGCAGCTGCGGCCGATGCGTCCGTCATGCTGTAGTCCTGGTATCCCGAGCTCCACTTGGCGGGGGTCGCGTCGTTGGGGCGGCCGTACTTGTCCAGCTTGCCGTCGGCCTTGAGCTTCTTCTTCTCCAGGGCGACGGGGCCAAGACCCCATCGGCGGGGGTAGAGATCACGCTCCATGATGCATCGCTTGACCTTGGCGACCACGCCGTGATCGCACGTCGACATCTCAACCGTAGACATCTGCGCAATGCCCAGAGCGATAGCCTCGCCCTTGGTGGTCATCAGCACAACCTCCTCGTGGTGCTCGATGCCGGACTCTGTTGTATCACACGGTCAGCCACATAATACGAACGGATGATACAAGGGGGACACATACCGTATCGGAGGAGGCCGGGAAGCATAAGCTTGGCACCGTAGCACACAGCATTGACGGCGCTGTCCTTGACGACAAGACGCTTGTAGGAGGTCAGGAGGATCTCGAGGGGCGAGATCACCTTGCGCAGGTACGACTCATCACGCGTGTTGTCCATGGTCCACTGGGCGTCCAGGACATCATGCAGCGTAACCAGGTGCTTCGTCTCGTCCATAGCACCACTCCTCACGCGGCGAAGCTCCTGCATGTGGGCGCCGACGCCGAGGAGGAGACCAAGATGCACGCAGAGGGTACGGATGTAGGTACCGGCCTCACAGCTGACCCAGAAGACACCGAGGTGACGGTCGTTGTCAAACTCGATGAGCTTGCTCTCGTGGATAGTACGGATACGCAGCTGGCGCTTGACGGCCGAGATGAGCGGCGGGCGCTGGAACAGGGCACCCGTGAGCTGCTCCAGAGCCTTGGCGAACTGGGCCTGGCCGCCTGGGATCTTGTCGTGGAGGCGGATGACGCAGACGTACTCCTTTCCGGCGCCCTGCTGGGACTTGACGAGACGCGTGGCACGATCGATACAGACAATCAGGCACCCGGTGACCTTGGGGTCGAGGGTACCGCTGTGGCCGGTCTTCTCAACACTGCATTTTCCAAGTTAGCACCGTGGTTCTCCCACGCCAATCTTCTGGCTATTTTTCTTTTTTTTTTTTCGTGACGAACCGGAGCATGCGCTTGACCCAAGCGACGACCTCGTGGCTGGAGGGGTTGGAGGGCTTGTCGAGGTTGATGACGCCCGAGGAAATGTACGACTTGATGTCGCGCTTCAAGGGGGAGCAGCCATTAGGGATGGGTGTGAAGTGGCCCGTCCTCACAAGCACTGGGGGGGGAAAAAGTCAGCCAAACAGCCTCAACCATGCTTGCCATGCAGGAAGAGCCCGGAAACACGCACGCTTGTCGTAATTCTTGAGGAGGAGCGGCCAGGAGCTCGTGTCAACGGCAGGTGTCACGGCCTGGGGCTTGATGATGTGCTCCTCCTCCGTCTTCTTGACCACATCCATGGTCATCTTGATCCAATCGGTTCGTTCCTTCCTGATTGTCTCCTCTGATGATGTGACCGACCGGCAGATGCGACACGCTCGGGTGGGAAGGCGCAATTGCGTCGAGGGCAGGTGCGATTTTGTGTCGGTCGGTGGCTCTTGCCGATGGAGAGAAGCCTTCCAAATTTTTTTTCTCTGCGGCTTGTCCTGTGTGTGGGGCGCCGATAGCTGAGGAGGCGACCTGTGGCTCACTTGAGGGACCTGGCCAATCGATTGTGACCCACCAGCCACACATACGCGCGCCACACCTGGCCTCGGAGGTGATCCAAGCCGCACCAGGACCAAAACAATCCAGCGGATGCACACTACAGAGTGTAGTTACTAGTAAATTACATTGGATGACTCGTAGCCTGTACTCGTACCTGAATTCGAGAATCGCTTGCTACCTTGCCTCAGTTGAATGAAAATGGGTATTCAAGCTAGACGCCCTTCTATTGCAGTTCTATCATCGCAGAAAACAACATTCTACTACACAGACATCTTCATCGCAATCGACTTGTGCGGCTCGTACCCCTTGATCACAAAGTCCTCCACCTTCCACCCATCGATACTCCGGCCCTTCTCCCTGCCAATCTCAAGGACCGGGAAGTCGCGCGGCTCGCGCCCCAGCTGCGTCTTCAGCGCCTCCACGTGGTCGAGGTAGACGTGCGCGTCGCCCATGACGTGCGTCAGGCTCCCCGGCACCAGGCCGCAGACGTGCGCAATCATGTGGGTGAGCAGCGCGTAGCTGGCGATGTTGAAGGGCACGCCGAGGCCCATGTCGCAGGATCGCTGGTAGAGCTGGCAGTGCAGGTGACCCTGGGACTTCTCTTCCTCCCCGTCCTTCTCCGCCTCCTCGGCGGGGGCGGCCTGGCCGTCCGGCCGCTTCCGGCGCGGGTAGGAGACGTAGAACTGCGCAAACATATGGCAGGGCGGTAGGGCCATCTTCTTGAGGTCGCGCGGGTTCCAGGCCGAGAGGATGATCCTGCGGTCGTACGGGTTGTTCTTGAGCTTGTATATGACCTCGGCCAGCTGGTCGACGCCCTGGCCGGTGTAGTCGGTCTTCGCATCGACGTACTCGGCGCCAAAGTGCCGCCACTGGAAGCCGTAGACGGGGCCCAGGTCGCCGACCTCGCGGTGGGAGAGTCCGACACTGTCCAGGAACTCGCGGGAGCCGTTGCCGTCCCAGATTTTGACGCCGGCTTCGCTCAGGGCTAGAGAGGATGTGTTGCCCTCGACGAACCACAGCAGCTCCGCGATGACGGCCTTGGTAAAGACGCGCTTCGTTGTGAGGAGTGGGAGAATGGGCGTCCCCTCCTTGTTGAGGCTGAATTTCAACGGCCTGGGAGCAAAGACAGAATATGTCCCCGTGCCCGTCCTGGGATTATATTTTCGTTAACGGGGCTGCCTCTGAGTAGGTACTGCTGGTGAGAGGGGCATTTACCGGTCAGGGCGGTGCTCGCCATCGTCAAGGATCTCGCGCACCAGGTCGAGGTATTGGTACTCTTCATGGTTCCTAGAGACCCCAGAAGTGCCATTTGGCACAGCTTCACCTTGTGATGAGGACATGATTGTGGTGGTTTGCTTGGTCCAAGTTGGTGGTTGCGCGGGAGACGCGACCCGCGTAAAGTGCCCCGCGTCGATGACACAAAGCCGGATGGAGACGCGTTCCCCCTGGCGCCATCTTTCTTCCATCCGTCATCACGTGGAGTCCCGACAATCATGCCCGTTCCCGCAGGAATGAACATTGAAGTAGCCATTGGATAAATATATTTCATTAATTTCTTTTACAACCAGACCGTCCCGTGACATGGTAACCGCTCCTTGTCAGAGGAAGAAAGAAGGTGAGATTGAGCAGCAAAGGACAGGCAGCATCGAACATCGGGCCAGGAGGGTGAAGCGTCGCACTATACTATGTCCAGTCGCACCAGTCTTTGCTCCGACTATCTCGACATGGGTGTTAGGTTGAAACAGGTAACGGAAAGGTCAACACCGCCGGATTGCACGCTTGGCCCCCAGTCTGTACACACAAAGAGGACTCGGACGCCGCATCAGCTGTTCCTGGGCACAGCCCATATACTCCATTATGAGACTTGCTAACACAAGCTTTGTACTCCATTCCCAATGTCTGGTCCGAAAGGACACCACAACCCAAGGTATATAGATCCGGAACTCCAGGCTCGCCCAAGTAAATCAATACGCATGACGGCCGTCATCCCCACCTCCCACAACAGACAACCACATCATCAATAACACCACCCGCTATATGCCGCTACCTCGTCTCCCTGAAAAGTTGCGGTACGACCCGCTGTACGTCCTAGAGTGGGAGAAATACGGCTCACTCGGCGTCGTCGGCGAATTGGAGGAAACCGTGCCGCTGCGCCGGGAACTATCAACGCGGTGCATCTCGTATGCCTCCTCCTCCGCCGCCGCCTTGTCCTTGCCCTTGGGAGCACCGTTGTCCACGGGCGTGTCGCCGCCTAGCGCCAGTCCGATGTTGACACTCCGCTGGCTCTCCTGCTTCTGCTGCGCGGCCTGCATCTGCGCCAGCATCTGTTGCTCCGTAGCCCCCAGCACCGGCCACTGCGGCATGGGCGGGTGCCCATCCGACGCGCTGACCGGACTGCCATAGTGCGACGAGTACGGCGATACGTACCGCGGGAATGGCTGGTCCGAGCGCGAGCTCTGCGGTGAGTCGTCCCACGCCCGCAGTGGCCTCTGGCTCAGCGGTGTGTCGCTCACATCCTGCATGCCCTGGACCTGTAGGGGCGAAGGCCACCCCTTTGCAGCGCGGGTGCGCAAGTTCGACTTTCCCGGGTCATAGTTGCGTAGGAATGCCCTGCGGCGGCGCTTGCCGCGCCAGACGATGCAGCAGCCCGCGAGGGCGAGAAGCACGACGACGCCGCCGGCGGCTATACCGGCCTTGGCGCCGACGTTGAGGGGCCCGTTGTCGAACCAGTCCGGGTCGACGGTTGCTTCAGGGGTCGGGTCTGTGACGTTGGCGTAGTCCGAGGAGAAGACATCGCCTTCGATGGCGACGGAGACGCCAGGCTCGGGTTTCTGCTGACAACTTGCTTCAAGAACGGTGACGACTGCGGATTTCCGTTAGCCAATGTTGTCCCAATAACTGAACGGTGACTGATGAGATAGGAAAAACGAACAGTTCGCAAGATAGTGGTAGCCCTGAACCCTCAAGCACGTGGTACAAGTCTGGAAATTGTTGTGCCTAGCATCGTCTTCCTCGACAGACTCTGGCCAGTTCTCGCAGTGGTCGTAGGAGTCGATATTGGTAGAGAGGTTTTTATGGGTGAAGCCCGGTAGGAAATCTTCGCAGGCTTGTCTATGGTAATATTAGCACCTGCGATAGCCCCGAGAGATCCCAAGGGAAAAGGCCAAGTCGACTTACGAGGTCTGGCATGGCCCGCTGATAACGTCGTCATTTTCAGGCACGCCGAATACGCAGTACGACAAGCTGTAGCGAAGGTTATCTTGGGTCGTCCAAGTCAGTCACAGCGAGAACCACCAATGTGCCAAATGGGTTGGGGTTGCCATACATAGCAGCGCATCGACGTCCGTCCGGTTGTCCTCGGTATGGTAATTGCTGGTCAACTCGCAGGTGACGCACTGCTGGTACACGATACCGGCATCTTCCTCCGCAAAGCTGGTGTCCGGGCAGACAATGTCGTCCTCCGTCGTCGAGTCCGGGGTGTTACCGCACAGCGACCGGCAGGGCGACCCCTCGGTGACCAGCACCGAAGCAGCACGGCCTGCCAGGCTCAAGCCCACAGCGAGGCGTGCTGCCCACATTCTCGCGTCGCTTGTCGGGTCACGAGGCTTGGTGGTTTGCCGCCGGGACGAGGAGAAGGGGTGGTGGGTGGGGAGGCTTGGGTTCGTGTATCGTGGCGATGAGGGCGGGGACGGAGCCTGGGCATTCAGGCGTGGCCCTCGTGTATCACATCACCGGATGGCAATCGGGAGCCAGCAGAAGCTCACAGGTTCGGTGGACGATGTTATATTTCGAGGAATTGCCGCGCGGACGGGGGTGCGAGGGCAGGACGAGGGATACAGCGCGAGCCGCGGAGTGTCACAATCAACAAGGTGACGGCGGTGATGGCACGAACTGGACCAACACAGCGTCGGATCAGCCACACACGAGTTGGTGAATTCCACGGCGCTGTCCTGGGCGTCCTGGCGTCGCACCCTGCCATCACCCACCCATCACCCACCCATCACCCACCACCGACCACCGGTCCATCGATGGCGGGCAGGGCTGGCCCTGGGCGGACATGGCCAGCGGGCCGGCAAGGCGGGAGAGGGGACGGACGGCACTCTCCATTGCTGAACAGGGATTCGGGAGGGGCCACTGCGGGAATTCCTGCCAATGTTTGGCAGCTTCATGGCGGACGAGAAATATCGCCTGGAGATCACACAGAAATCCATGTCGATTGGACGGTAGTCGTCGAAGCCCATCAACAGCTCCTCGCACGCCATTCGCCAGCAGCTCTGGCCCACAAACATCCGCCCTCTCTCCGCACGCCTCTTGCCGCCGTGGATTTGTGGAGTTCCTTCGTCCCAGCCACTTAGCTCCCATTCTCGCTCATCGTTGGCTGCAGGACGTGGGAAATCTGCACCTACCCCTGTCAGCTTCACACTCCCACATCGCGAACCTCCGAAGCGGCTCATCACCTGCGGCAGTGACGGGAGGTCGGTCATGAGGCGCACCGGGTCGGCTCGGATAGGTGGGAGACTGTGCAACACTCTCTTCTGCCGCTGGGACAAGATGAGCTCCTGGTTCACAGGCGCGGTATCCTTGACCGCTCCTCTCCGTTCGCCTACCAAATGTGCCGTCTCATGCCACAAGGTCGTATGTCCGATTCCAGCATAGCGGACGGGCTTGCGACTGGTCCTCTGAAGCTTGAGGCTCCGCCATATGTCTTCACACTGCAGCAGTACGTCAACCAACGAATGCCAAGGCCAGTGATTTGTCCACTCACCCAGGTGCCGTCCAGCTGTTCCGCGGTGTGACATCCGCCGAAATTCATGCCAACGGTGGTAAACGGAGCGGATCAACAGCCTACTGCCCCCCATAATAACATCCGATTGTGAAAGTTGACCGCAGCCCTGAAGAAACACGGGTAGAATTAGACAGCGCAAATGAACCTTGAGTGAAATCACTCAGAACTTTATAATTCAGGTCAGAAGATCCGAATGTATCAACCTCTCGCCAGCATAATTCCATCGCTTAAGGCGGGGGTGGGTATGGTAGAAAGAATAGAAGAGAACAAAAAAAAAACTCGCTTCAAATCGCTGTCGTGATTGACAAACATCGATGAAGGCAGCGTGAGCTGAGGCCCTCTCGTGAAACGGCCTGGCTCAACATGATTGTCCTGTAAGAACCACCCATGATTCCCGTTTTCCTCCAGAAAAAGAACGCCGTAAAGTCAGACAATGAGAGTCCGAGGCCCCTCCCCTTCTTTCCTTCATCCAAAACGCTCATGATAGAACGTGGCAATCCGAGGAAATTATATCTGGTAGAAACTTATGCTTAGCCCCAGTAAAGGACAAGTACAGCCATGGTCATCGTGACGATATGGTCCGCTCCAACTGATGACCCCTCAGGCGACTGTAGTTGGAATCTCAGCGCTCTTGGCAATTGTCTCATCAGCACATTTGGCAGTAGAAATGGCGGTTGTGGCCGATGCTTCGGCAGAGAGAACCGACTCGCCCGCGAGATTGTCATCCACAACAAAGGCCATCGCCCTCGGGGTGGGAGGGTTGAAGCGCGACGGAGTGGTAGGCGACATCTCAGACGAAGAAGCGGTTGGGAGAGTATATGTTAATGAGCCCCGGTCGCTCGCCCCAGTTTCCTCGCTGGTGCCACGCGAAGCCTGAGAAGCCCCTCTCTCAGGGGCCGTCTCGGGCTTCTCGTCCGCCTGTGCGTTTGCGTTCCCCGTTGGAGTGCGCTCTGCATCTACGGCAGTACTTGAGGCATCGGAAGGACCACCCGAGGAAGCAGCGTTCTGGGAAGCCCGCGACCCTCTAGACAGTCTCCTCTCACTTCGAGAGCCAGACATCGACTGTCGTCCGTGCACCGGACAGTTGGGACAGACAACAGCCTCAACCCTCTGAAACTGCGACAGGTCTTGGTGTTGATTGGAGGAATGTCGCCCGTTTCGAGAGGAGTGACCCCCGGGCCGACCGTTGCTCTCGCGCCTACTTACGCGGGTGTGGAGTCTGTCGTTACGCGTTGAGTCCTGAGATGTTGCCCGCTGCGGCTCAGAAGAGGGAAAGACATGAGGTCCCGGCTGGCGGCCGCGGCTCGCAGCACGAGTGGCGGGGCGAGGAATGTTTGACCCCGCGTCACCCGCCTGGGAACGTTGAGTATCCACATCTGTAAACGACTGGCTGCGTCGATGCGACTCGGGCAGTGACCATGGGTGATAAAAGCTCTTGGCCTCCGGGGTTGTGGCCGGGCCCCGGAAGATGCTGGGGCTGGCAGCGATGGGGATGCTATGAGGGTCCACCTGGGGGTATCCGGCCGCGTCGTCATTGCGATTGCGACTGCAATTCCGCGACTTGGGGGATTCAGGTCGGTCAGGCACCGGGGTTGCCGATGCCGATGCTGACGCCTTCCGCATACTGTTGGCAGACTCTGCCCGCTGCGCAATTCCGCCCAAATGCATGGCTACGGCAGCCGACACTTCCCTCTGGCTTAGCGACGAGTTGGACCGGTCGTTCATCCTAGAACGGCTCGCATTGCGTGATTTGGGAGAAGTTGGGCGTTCAAATTTCTCGTCGTCCTTTGAGCTCTTCTTTGACTTGCTCGTGGACGATCCGGATCGGCCTGCCGTGGAGCCGGAACGAGTTGACTTGGTAGTTTTGTTGGATGAAGCATTGGACTGGGGCGACAGGGTGTGTGTTCTCAAATCATCTAAGGCTGTACTCCCCTGCTTCAGCGAATGATTTCCAGTCTTGGCTGGCGGTCGGACCTCTTCTGCAATGGCTGTCCATGGAAATGGCTCGGGGCGCTTCCCGATGGGTGTTCCAGGAGTCCAACCGCCAGCGGATGCTGGCGTCCGTAGCATGTTGTCAGACGGCCTCCAAAAGTAGCGCGTAGACGCAGGCGAGATGTCTTCGAAAGGCGTTGTGGGACTGAAATTATCATGCGAAATCGCGACGCTTCCACCATAAATTCGCTTGCGGTCATCTTTCCAGGCATTGGCTGGATAGCCACTCAGAGGGACTCCGGTATGCGGATACGGCGTGCTGTCTTCTGGTGGTCGAGGGTTCGATCGGATGGTTTGCGTTGATGCTCCCGATTCATCGGACTTGTAAGATTGCATCGACTTGACAGACCTCAAGGACGAGGCGCTGATCGGGTGGTCTGCAGGGTATTGGTGCGGCTGGATGGGCGGGGACTCGGGGATGATGAGCTTGGGACGAACAGCCATTGGTGTTGGGCTGGGCGCCGACGGTGTTGGGATATTGAAGCCCCCTGAAGCAGGCGACTTGCCAGAATCGCCGTTCTTCGAAGACTCCGATGGATTAGGTACCTTTATCGGGGGGGCTGATCGTTTCTTGGCTGTGCCACCAGCTTCGTTCGTGGGTGGATGCGATTTGGGACTCTTGTCACGACTATTGACAATCGAGCCATTAGTACTAACAGTCGATGATGGACTACCACCACTTGTCTTATTAGCGTTTGCTGAATCTCCTTGGCCGTTGACCGGCGGCGGCGGTGGTGGCGGCGGCATCTGGTCGTTGACTGGCAGGGAAGCTGACTGGGACGAGTCGCCGGTCTTGGTTGAGCTCGTCACCTTGGTTGACTTCGCTTCGTCTTCCTCTGCAGGGGGGCGATAGAGGAGTTTTGCATACGGCGCGTTGTTCGTGTCGACGACAAGCAGCTCCTTCTCACCACGACCCAGGAGTCCGTACACCTTGACCTCGCCATCTTGGATGCCAACGACAGCGCTCGTTCCAGCGTAGGTCGCTTCGTCCTCGGTCCCTGTCCGGTTGCAGAAGACGACGATAATTTCATCCTGGTTATCGGACCGGATCAAAGGTTCCAGTCGAGTCACCCAGTAAGTAAGGGTCTCCATGTCCGGTTCATTGGGCATGCGAGTAAACTGCCGGCGCTCTTCTCTCGTCATCCATGCCATGGAGAGAATAACCAGGTTTGATTCCACTTCCAGCACATGGAACGCAAACTCGAAGGCGTGCCAGGGCGCCTCGAATTTGTAGGGACTAAAAACAGTCAGTCGTGAAACAATACATCGAAGCAGAGAGACGAACTTGATGTCCATGCCTAAAGAGGTCGTTCGTTAGTCTAAGACTGGCCAAACTGGGGGGATATGACTCACAAATGCCCATTGAGGTGTTGCCCAGACCAGGAATGAAGCCCTCATAAAAGCCTTGGTTGCCCTCCAGGGCCCACGACTCGTCGGTGTAGTAGAGAAAGCGTTTCCGATAGTTGGCAATGGTCTCGCCGTCTTCGTTGACCACTATGGCGGAGTTGTAGTATTCTGGGCCCGTTGGCCATTTCGGCGAGACATCCACCTTTTCGGGGTACCCCACTGTCACGACGCAGTTGTACTTCAAGGCCATCGTCCGAGCCCATAGTGAAGTGATGCCGGAGCCGGAGGGCTCAAGAAAAGGTGTGATGTCCTGAAGTGACTTGAAATTATAACCTGGTAATGTCAATATCCAGGCATCCAAGAAAAATAGGTACATTATGATGCTTGTTCCACAACTCCATTTGTCTGTTCGGGATCGTAGAGGGCCGGGCGACAACTTACCAGAGAATGCCAGCTCTGGCAAAACAAGCAGGTCAAGATCCTCCGGGTTTGCCTTGGACAATACGGCGTCGGCGCGATTCAGATTGTTCTCGGTGTCTCCCACCTGGGGAGCGAACTGCAAGCACCCAATCCGCATCTTTGCTGACGTGGGAAGAATTCGGTCGCAATATCGGTGGTGTCACGCAAGCGGGGAGGTCAAACGCAGGCCAGCAACAACAGTCAGCCCCTCAATTCAAGAGCCCTCGATCGACGGCCTGCCGCAACGATCTCGCGAGGGCTCTAAAACAGAGATCAAAGACACCGGGAGGTTGGGCACGCGAGCGCAAAATGGTAACAGTAGGAATCGATCATGGAGTAAGATGATAAGAGGAGGTGGTGGAGAAGAGAGACGAGGCTCTTTAGGGCGGAGGGGGGAGATGGGGGGTGATCCAGATTTAGCGGCAAGCAAAAGAGGCAAGAACCACAAGAGCGGATGGTAACGCTAGTACCTGGGGAGAGGCGGGCCACGGCACGGGACGACTTTTGGGGGTGTGTGCCACAGTGCCATCGGACATTTCCAAATGGGATGCGTTACTGTGTGTTGGTTGACCTGACCTGGGACATCGACCTGCGTTGATGCCATATGTATCTACGGACTACAGACTACACGCGGACGATGTATCGACGCCTCGGATGATAGGCCGTGTGTGCAGTCGCAGGGGATGATCCTGACCAACGATACCTTCCCATTACGCGCTGTGGTCTTCCAGGTGCAAGAGCCACAGGGATGCCACTGCCAAGGCCTCCTGAGCGCATCGCCCCTCCCCGGGAGCCTCGTCCACCAGCGGACGCAACTTGAGTAGCAGAGTCACCAGCGCATCTTTAGCTTGCTCATTGGGTAATCTGGGTCGCACCTGCCCTCCAACATCTCGCTGTATTCCAATTCCCAAGGTTCAGTTGTGGGGCCCCTGAAGGTTCCGCTGTCCAATGCCCACTTTTGCAGGAGTAAGGTATGGTACTAGTAGGTACCTACTCTGTACCTAGAGACTGTCCGTCACGTTCCCATAATCGGTTCTGCAGCGGGGACTACTAATCCAGCAGACATTTTCCACTATCCCACACTGCCGTGCTCGGTCTCTGTCGATGGAGCAACGGTCATCACTGAGGACATAGCGGACAGACAAGGGGGTTAAAGCCTCAGACCCGGATTCAAACATGCCTGCCTAACCCATGCATCATACATACGAGTAGTACGAGTACTAATAGTACCTGTAATGCCCGGTCTCACTCCTGAGCGCCAACAAGACAACATGGGGAAATTCCCCACAAGACACCCACCTGAAAAATGCAACACTGGGCCGTGGACTTGTAATCGCGGCATGCACTCGCAGTCGCCAAAACCACCATTGGTTGAAGGCGCGGCTCACGCCGAAAAGAGCGGCCCCCTCCCGGGGCAAAAAAGCGGCGAGGATCCCAGCTCCCCAGCAAACACGTAAATCAGTCATGCGTGTTGGTCGTTTCTTGCGCATGGGATTGCGCGTGTTGGCGAAAGGACCGCTCGTATATTGGAACGAATTATGGGTCTTGCAGCCTCAACAACCAGAGATCTCGTACGTCCGTACTAATAGTACTGTAGCTCTACTCTTCCCATGTCCAAGTCATCGGGCCAGTAGAGCCGCTAGGAAGCCCACGATGACGCCAGTTGGCCCGTTCAGAACTTCAGACTCACCGGTCAACACTTCACCGCCTTGATTCTTGCCTACCTACATCCAGCCTTGAGCGGCGCTTATGCTACCTTGCTATACTGCAGTTTCAACTACGACCAACACCTCGGTGTTAGCCATGGAAGGTGAGGATCTCGTGGTGTCGGCAGCCCATACATCGGAGCTGTTCCATGTAGCACATGAGAAACCAAGGATTTAACCGCTTGAATGTCAGTCTTGCAGATCAAAATGCTTCTCTTTGAAAAGTAGAAAATTGCTCCCCAGCCAGGAAGACCCATTTCGCGCCGCATCCCATGTATCACAAACTGCACACCAGAACTCAGTGACTTCAGCTGGAAAAAAAGGCGCACACATCGATTGAAGTGACTAATACGACTACGTCGGTACCCCATGACCGCGCTCAACGTGGCCATACTCATCCGAGCTGGCACCTCTCAATTCCTTCAAAAGGGCACTTTGTGATATCAGTTCCGGCCGATACAGACCATTTTGGTGCGGGGACAAATGAGGGAGGAAATACGTGGGTATAAGTAAAAAATTCCGGCCTAATAACCTTTATTATTTGTGTCCAAAAAGATCCAATTGGGATAGCCCAGATCTAGTGAAAAGATCCCGGAACGGTGCAGGATGATTGCCGTTGAGGATGTTGGAGAATCCCAACTCTGCCAGAGCTGGGCTCGCGGTGTGACCCTCCACCCAAAAATTATAGCCGCAGGACAAATGCCCATCACTCTCGAGCCTGACGAGCCTACATCAGCCAGATGACTTTATAAGGTCTTTATACCAAGCCTGCTCTGAGCCGTAAATTTACTAGTAGTTACTACTAGTAGTATTGGGGTAAAACTGTACTGGCATAAGGTACGTCGTTGGCCGTTGCTTAGCGTGCATAAGATGATCTTGTGCAGGCATAAGGCGATCTCTGTGTGGCATAAGGTGATCTCTTTGCCGCCACACCACCAGGTTTTGCCGCGTTTCCAAAGATAGGCACAAACGCGATACACTAGACGCGGGCGCGGCTACCAAACGCGCTTGGGCCAGCCATTGTGGAGTCGAGCACCAATCCCGCTCCTACGTGCAAGACCAGAAAAGGCTTCGACGTCAATATTCGGTATCTGTCGCCCATTGAGAGCGCCGGGTGTATATTCCGTGGACAGGGGGCTACTACCTGCTGCTTTGGTTCCACAAGATGCCAGCACGTCGCACGGGACCAGACACAACGTTAGCCGGGACAGCTGAACGAGGACGACGGGGAGAAGATCGCCGGAGAGAAAATGCAAAAGGGTGACCTGTTTAGGCGACCGGCGTCTGCCTGGCCACTCGGCAGGTTTCGTTTCGTTTCCAATCGCTCTACAGAGTATGATCTAAACAATTTGCCAGGGAAATCTAGTCATGAGCCGGGAAAGCTCCCGCACCTAAGCGCCCAGTCCCGCTCCCCCATCGGCAGCGTCGTTTCATTGGCCGGGTCACTGGGACCCTCGCGAGAAGACGCCCGCGGTGTCATGTTATTGGTCCGAGCTCCAGCACTCCAGCGGCCCACTCATCCGCCGTGATGCTATTCTTGGTCCTCTCCACTGTCTCCAGGGCCCATCATGCGGCCGCACTCGCAAGATGGCCTGACAAGCCGCTCTTCTATTGGAGCGGTGCACACCTCCCTTCATTTAGGTTTGGAGATCCATCGTACCATATAGACGCCGAGCGGCTGGGAAGACGTTTCGAAACTTCGAGTAACTGGCTTATATCGCCCAATTCCCCCACAAAGTTATTCCAGAAAAGGTTCTGAATCTTTCTCGTCTACTGCTTCACTTTACTACGCTTTGAATGGCAACTGTTTCCGATCTTCCCCGTGTGAGTTAGTTATTCGATCAGCTCGAGTTTGGCGGCGCGTCTCTCTACCACCCGTCCGGCCATGTGTACGGTCACCGGATTATAATCCCCGACCTTCAACCCTCTTCTACCCTCTACATTCTCTCCTCTCCTCAGGTTGCAAAGCCAGTTTCTCTCATTCGAAGCTATGAGAAACGCCAAATTCCTTCTAGCGGCCCTGCTGGCGACGGTAACATCCGTACATGGTCTCCTGTTCACACCGGGATCAGATTGCCAGGCCCTATGCTCAGACGGAGCGGGAGACCGGGAAGCCAACATCGACGCCTCCGACATTGTCTGCAATGACAAGAACTTCACAGATTCGGGAAAGGGCATAAAATTCAAGAACTGCATTACCTGCCTGCAGAAGAGCGAGTCGGTTGACGGCTTGGATAGTGATGCCCACGCATTCATATGTAAGTTACCATGTGTATGCTTGCCAGTTCCCAGCTAACCTACGATCAAGACAACCTTCGATACGCGTTTGACGTCTGCTTGTACTCGTATCCTGAGAAACCAGTGGGCGGACTCCTGAGCACGGTGTGTACCATTGAGGGAGCCTGCCCTGCCCTCGGCAGTGGACTCAAGACAGCATTAGTCGGCTCAAACAGCGACAACGTCTATGACTACTGCGACAAAGCAAAGGACTTTGACGAGCGCGGGACCTACGGAGGCTGCATCCGATGCTTGAAGTCCTCGGCAGACCAAAAGTACTTCGCAAACTGTACGTTGCCCCGACCTCGATACATCTCGTTTCGTCTACTAACACCACCCTCAGTCCTCGTGGCGTTGAAGGCCGGGTGTGAACAGCGGCCCAAGGAGGGTGCCGTCATCGGCCTCAGCGGTGACCTATTCACAACCAACCTCGTCAATATTACCGAGCCCGAGGAGGATATTAGCAAGCGGCCCAAGGGTGCCGGCTCACACACCCTGACCACTGGCGCCTTCGTGGGCATCGCCGCGGGGTGTGGCCTCGCTCTCGTCGGTGCTGCCGTCCTCATCTTCATATACTGCCGTCGACAGCGCCGCAGTGCCAGGGAAAAGCTCGACTCACCTCCTCCCGATACACCTGGACGCCCCAGGTTCATCTCCAAACACACCGATGCGGGTCTCCCCTCCAACCACGAATTAATGTCCGAGTCTCTTTCGTCATTCAATGGCCGCCCAGAACTGGTCCACAAACGCTCCTACTCGAGCAATGCCGATTACTACCGTAGCTTTAGGGAGCATAAGGGGAGCCAGAGCATCGGCCTCAGCTACGACTTGGGGCCTCCCTCAAAGACAGACGGCTCCCTAGGCGCCATCCCCACCCATCCAGCCTACATCCCTCATGTGGCAGGCCGCGACTCGGAAAGGAGTCGAACGCCACCAGGGGCTCTAAGGGGCAACCCCCCGGATTCGTACGCCCTCCGCACGTATCTGAACGCCGCTGAGCCCACCAATCCCGCAAATCCTTCCGATCCGGGTCGTCGCCTTACCAGCCACCACTCCCGCTCTTTCAGCCAGCCCATCCACAAATCCTCGCCGCCGCCTGGGAGCCAGACAAAACCACCCCCTCCACCACCCTCGCAGGCCTCGAGGCACAACCCGAAGGTCCCATCGCTCGTCTTGCCCTCGCTGTCAAAGACCAAGGCAGCAAAGACGTACGAACCACCGCAGGTCATTGCAGTGAATCCCCAAGAGGGGGCACACGGGCTGGCTATCTCGGGACCTCTCGCCGTCGCAGAGCCGAGGTTTGAGGATCGACCCCTAGGCGGTGGCCAGGTCATGGCGACTAAAGCTCCCCCGTCGTGGGAGCGCCTGAAAGAGAATGCCCCGAACACATCGCCCATGTTGAGCGGGCACAGTAGGATCCTGTACGGTTAGACATTAGGAAACGGAATGGCGAACAATGGAGCTTTGTATATACTATGATTACCCTGGCAAAGCATGGCGTTATTGAGACTCAATTCAGGCTTGAGATCGGAAGGGAGCATTGAAGGGGCTTGGATACTACTAAATCATATAATGAACCAGTCAATCCATGTTACAGCAATGTTATTGTGATATCATTATTCATACAATACATTACACTAAGGCCCTATTTCAGCCCAAACGGTGTCCCGGTCCCCTACTCCGCCATGAGTCCGGGAGAGGGCCCCTCGACGCCCCGGTGGCGCTACCCGTCGAGGCACCAGCACCAGCACCCCGCGGCGGTGCAGCAACGCCAGCCCTCGAGGTCCATCTGCTCACAGCATTGACAGCCGTGGTGAGCACAGCCGGTGTCGGGATCAGACTCCTCCCACTGCCGCCAAACTGTGGCCAGATGCGGGTGAGGAAATCGTACAGATGAGCAGCGACCAAGCCCTCCGCCTGCAGGAGCATCATCATTGGGCCTCCGGGGAAGAGGAGGTTGATGGCGATCATGCAGTAGGGGGTCAACTGAGCAGGGATGTTGATGAAGTAGAAGTTGGCCTTCATACCCCGCTGATCCTGGGTGACAGTGTAGCACACCGCCAGAATGAGCGCGTGGAGGAATTGGAAGAACGGAAGGCCTATGGCGGAATTGATGGTCTGGATTCGGGTTAGTCCAAGTCGCCAACCCTTATCACTTTCTCGGGGTCAGAGAACAAAGGTACAAGTGATGTTGAAATGTAGGGAGCTTCAAAACCACCCGAGTGACATGGAGTATCACACGAGCCATCCATAAAGACATCCCACCATGCCCACACCCCAGACCGCCCTTAAATTAAGGATTGCGAATGATGGGTCGGTCCGGCATGCAGGGGTAATCTCCCTCATTTTCAGGAACCGTGATAGCTGTAGAGGCAAAGCACTATCCGGGCAGATATAAGAGGTGACAGGGCAGGGGAAAGACAACAAGTGATGGAGAGCACACAGATGCAGGCGACCGAGCTAAGGACTTACCAGAATTGTTCCACCGACAAACATCAGGTACCATATCACGTCTTCCTTGCGGGAGAAGCGAGGATTTCCAACCTCCAGCATGCTCAGGTACCGGTAGAGGAAGTACGTGTCAAACAGGATGCCCATCTGTGGACCCGTGATGAGGAAGCATGTCAGGATGCGCCATATCTGCGGTGGGAACCTCCAGAGGTAGAATGGATGGAAGAAGAATTGGTTGGCCGGCAGGAGCCCCAATGTGGTGCCGATGGTGGCAGCGAGGACAGCGGTAGCAAGATTCCTATCCCCGTGTTAGATGATGTTCGCATTCTCGGGTCGACAATGGGGGGGAAGGGCTTACCTCGCAATCGGCGGCGCCTGCCAGTAGGCGTCCATCGCGTTGTCCATGGTCAAAAGGAGATGATGATCTCTCAAGCCAGATTGACGATGCAGACTTTTCAGTGTGCAGACACAAGAGGGTACGTGTGTACAGTCCTCAGGTAGTATATAACAATCGCAAAGTCGATAACGACAGAATGCTCAGCGAGGTCGAAACCTGGGCATGAGGACACCTGCAGGCTGCAATGTGCACGTGGTCATTGCTGGTGCTGGTGTCGTGTCATCTTTTTGGGAAAGATGTGAGAGAAGGATTTCGAGCAGCTTCTGCGGTGGTTGGTGATAAGTGGGCACGCGTGCCGTATGCCAGTAACGGGGCGATGCAAGGGTAGCTTATTACCGGGGCGGCATCCGACCCATGACGATGGCCGTAGGTGCTTGACGCAACAATGTCCGGTAGCTCCGACGTTAATTACCCTGCAACCGAGCCGGCATCGAACTTCGGCCGCCATTTAACGATCATTACACGTTGCCCGGGTGTAAAGGACGCGGATTGTTCATCCAATGGCTTCTATCTCGTTGCATATTTGAGCATTTTCCTCTGAGTTAGCGGTTATCCTGCCCCTTCATTTTATTCTGCTAACCGGGGTGGCCAGAATCTGTATGGGAGGAAGAGGAACTGAAGATGCGCTCCCATGACCTGATGAAGACAGAGGAGGCCAACGATGCCGCCTGGGAAGCTGGGAAAGGTGCCGTCTTTGGAGCTGCTAAATGGGGCGCCGTGACGGCCGTCCTCGGAGCCATTGGGTACGCCTGGTCACCAGTCTATCGACGTACAACTATCCAGTTCAAAGTGTGAGTACCCTGGGCGTCCCACCTATCTTTCTGCCCCCGAGCTCACGTATATATCTAGATTTGTGCAAATGTCCGGCATGGTGGTGGGGAGTATGATCGAGGCTGATTCGCGGCTAAGAGAGTACGAGCAGAAGGTGAGGATGCACAGGAGATGGCTGAGGGAGAAGGCCAAGTGGGAGCAATACGAAGAGGAGATAAGGAGGAATCCTCCGAAGTAAGAGTGTAATCTTCAAATATGTCATCATTGAGCAGATCATGTCTTTCTGACGGGCTTTTTCCCCTACGTGACCGAGACATGGCGCACTCAGTCCACCGCTCCGCCAGGTAACCGGTCAACCAGCCAACTCCAACGCCAATGCATGCTATTCCAACGCCACTTCCTGTGCGTTATGACGGCACCTGGAACCGCTTAGGGTCCATGTTGATCTTACATAGCCGTGCCACGCATCCACTCAACTGTAGCAGTGTCTGCACACCCTCCAGGATCTTCATGTGGGTGAAGCCAATCTCCTTGATGAACTCGAGTTTCGAGTGCTCGCTCAGTGTCGGGATCGTCTTGGTTACCTTGAACATGGTGCTGATGATGTCGTGGCTCGAGTAGCCCAGGTTCCACAGCTCGCGTAGCGTGTCCAGCGCCGAGTCGACGTTGCCCTCGTAGCATGCCTTGAGCATAGCCTGCACCTTGATCGGGTGGGGGGAGTCCACCACCTTGAAGACGTTGTCGCCGGATACGAACCCGAAGCCGGCCCAAGTGGATTGCAGGTTGTTGATGGCCTGCCGCATGTCTCCCTCAGCGCTGAAGACGAGAGCCGCCAGACCGTCGTCGCTGTATTCGACCTTCTCGGCCTCGATGATTTGCATCAGGCGCTTGACGACTTGGGCGTCGGTCAGCTTGCCGTATCGGAGGATGGCGCATCTTGACTGTAGGGGCTCGATGATCTTGTTCGACTGGTTGCAGGCGAAAGCGAATCGGGTGGTGTTGGAGTATATCTCCATTGTTCGTCGCAGGGCTTGCTGGGCACCCGAGGTCATGCTGTCGGCCTCGTCGAGAATGATCAGCTTATGCCTGCCGGGAGGCAGCGTCACCTTCTTCTGTGCAAAGCCCTTGATTCGATTCCTCACGACGTCGATACCTGTTATACCGTGTTAGCTAGGTGGCGTGCCTAGCGTGCGTGCACCAAACGCACCTCGCTCATCACTGGCGTTAAGCTCCAGGACTGCCTCCTTGTATGAATCTCCTAGCAGCTGCCGTGCCAGGCAGAGCACGCTCGTGGTCTTTCCGATACCTGGCATGCCAGAAATAATGACATGCGGCATGTTGCCCTCTCTCGCAATAATCTTTAACCGCTCGATCGTTTCCGTGTTTCCGACGACATCGTCGAGGAAGATTGGTCGGTACTTTTCGACCCTACCCACCGTGTCAGTGCTGGCGTCCACATTGGGTGTCTTGGTCGGGACGTACCATGGTAGTTCGTAGCTTGTTGATCCATTCGAGGATGATGCGAGGGCTGCCTTGGAGGCAGCCGTCGACGATTCGCCCTTTTGTTCGGCTTTTGCGGCTGGCATTGTGTCTTGATGGTCGAGGGATGATGTGGAGTGATCCCAGTAGGTACCTTAACCTGGTAGTCACTTTACGCGCCTTCGGTGGAAGACGCGTCGAGCGTGCATCCCGCCCCGAACTGGCTGTCCGTCGAAGGTGGTCCGTGCACTACTGCTGCCACCGCCTTTGTGCACGCCCACGGCAGAATTTACTCCACCATATTTTTTCTAGATCCGCATGGCCACCGTCCGTCACGATAAAGCGAGCGCAGCACCATTCAACGACAAACCCTCGAGCGACGTCACAGAAACACGCATTTTAATAATCGAAAAAATTACGGGCGGCGGCTATTCGAGGCAAAGCAGTTTTATACCGCGCAGAGGATTTCGATACACTACCAAAGTTTCTCTCGCGATCAGTGGTGGGGCAAAATGGGTGTCGCAAAGAGGACTCGGAAGTTCGCAGCTGTGAGCAGAGACCCCCCGGGCGATACACAGACATCGATATTGGAGCACGGTGGTCTAACACCTTATTCAAGGTCAAGCGAGTTATCAGCAAACGCGACGACCGGCTGAAAGCGAACAAGGCCAAGGCCGAAGCCCTGGCCAAAGAGAAGGCACAGAAGAAGACAGTGAGCGGGGAGCTCGTCCGCGAGGCGCCGCAGGTTCCCAGCCATATGTTCTTCCAGCACAACTCTGCCCTGGTACCGCCGTACAATGTCCTCGTCGATACCAACTTTCGTACGTATCCCCCGCCCAGGAAGTGTACCATTCATGATGCTGACCATGGGTGTGAAGTGTCACACACTGTCCAGCGCAAGCTGTCGCTCCTCGAGTCCATGATGGACTGTCTCTACGCCAAGTGCAACCCGATCATCACATCCTGCGTCATGGCCGAGCTCGAGAAGCTGGGCCCGAAGTACCGGCTAGCGCTGCGCGTGGCCCGCGACGAGCGGTGGCAGCGTATCCAGTGCGATCACAAGGGCACCTATGCAGACGACTGCATAGTAGACCGGGTGACGCAGAATCGCATCTATATTGTTGGGACGAACGATCGGCAGTTGAAGATTAGGCTGCGGAAGATCCCAGGTGTGCCTATCTTAAGCGTGGCACGGGGAAAGTATGTGATAGAGCGGCTGCCTGGTGCACCGGACTCTTGAAGCGATCAATGATAATGTTTTAATGAGCAGGAGGATGCATGTTGATATAGAGGTTCATTGGGCCATGTCTCTTTTAGCAATGCATTTGCTCCTCTTGAGGAAATCGGCGTCAAATGGGATAAACCTTAAGAAAACATCGGCAGAGATGGAGCGTGGAGAGAGTTTCCCGGTGAATGCGCTTGCAGATTGTTACCGCGATTCCTTCAGGTATTGTCGAGGTCGAGTTGGATACCAGGTATAAAGATACTATTACCTGTTATAGTACGTAGTACCTACTAATTAGTACCCAGCATGTATGGCGGACGAATATCGCCGACAACACGCCACTTCCGTCTACTCCGAGCGCTGACAGCATGACAGAAATACATGTACAACCCGACAACTACCTACCTAACAGCACAGCTACTCAAAAGGTTGTTGGGTGGGTATGGACATCACCTGCAACGGCTAATCGAGAGAGTGAGTCTCTATTGTCTCCTCCTAAACAAAATTACGGTCCGTAGACTCCTTTGATACGCAACGACGAAGCAGGCGACCAAAGTTCTCGTGCCCGATTCGTACCTAGACTCTAGAGGGAGTTGTGCTCGATGACTTTAGTCTAGGTACCTCCCCGTCTTGCGTCTCCGTCCCCGCCCCCCAACCACCACTAGGTCCAGCCCTATGAGGCGCTGCAGACTGAGAAGACGGGCCCCATGAGCTTATTTCTCACATAGAACGTCGATTCTCCAACTGAGATTGGTCCTCAAACTTATCTCTTCGCCAAACAATTCCAAACTCATACCGACGTCTTTATATGAAGCGGACAGTTGAGTTGGTAATCACACCTCACCATCATGGGCATCCCCGCTAACCTGCCCCAAGACAGTACGTAGTAGTCCCGAGATAACAGCAACAAGCACCATGGAGTCAGGCAGCGGCCCCGACGGCCCCTACTCGAGCGCATCTGCCCAAGGGCGGGCTCCCCAGAAGCGCTCGCGCGTGCTCCTCTCATGCGCGCCATGTCGCGCCTCCAAGCTCAAATGCGACCGGAGGACGCCGTGCGCGCAGTGCCAGCGGAGGGGCGCCGAGGATCAGTGCCAGTATGCGCCCAAGCCTGAGAAGCGCAAGCCTGCAAAGACAATGGCCGCCCGGCTGAGGCGACTCGAGGGTATGGTTCGCGGCATGCTAGACGCCGACGGCAATCCTATCCTGCAGCCGGACGACCAGCAGCTGGCGGACCAGAAGCAGGACCCGGGCGTGGCGCCGCAGCAGCTCGAGGGTCATGTCGTGAAGGGCCACAATTGCGTGACATCGTACGTAGGTGCAACGCATTGTATGGCTATGCTTGAGGATGTGAGTTGAGAGCCCCGGTTCGTGAAGGTGGCGGATGGGCTTGTCGTGATGGTGGCTGATGCTTGCTCCAAGATTGAAGACCTCAAGAACTACTTTGAGGATTCCGAGGATGAAGATGCCGACTCCCCGCCCGAGGGGCTCGACGGGCCTGAGATCCTCCTCTACTCACGCGGCGCCCCGAGAAACCGAGAGGAACTCCTGGCTCAGCTCCCGGGCAAGCCGGTTGCCGACAGGCTGATTACGCGGTACTTTCAGTCCATGAGCCCATCCCAGCGTAAGCGACTCCTTTCCTGTATGACGTTGCTCGGGATCTAATGTCTTCAGACATCATTCATCGGCCCTCGTTCACTCGGCAATACGCTCGCTTCTGGCAAGACCCGAACGAGTCGAGCCTCCACTGGATCGCCCAGCTCTTCATAATTCTGGCCCTGGGAACGCACTTCAACTCCTTCCAAGCACCCCACGAGGTCCAAGGTGACTCGCCTGTTTCCACGTCAGACCGCATCAAGCTCTACAGGTCATGCGCCGGATGGGCCCTCGCCTGGGGCAAGTTGGCACAGCCCAGCCCGATGACCCTACCAGCCTTCATGCTCTTCGTCGAGTCCCACTTCCTCTTCTCCCGCGCGGCACAGACGAACTGCTACATCCTCTCTGGCGTCCTCATCCGCCTCATGTTCAAGATGGGCTTGCACAGGGAACCCAGCAAGCTGGCCAACCTGACGCCCTTCGAGGGCGAGATGCGCCGACGCATGTGGAACATGGCCTTCCAGGTGGAGACGATTGTGGCCTTCCATATGGGCCTGCCATGTATGATACACACCCTTGAGACGGACACGGCTCTACCTCGCAACCTCAATGATGAGGATTTCGATGTAGATACCAAGGAGCTCCCCCCCGGGCGACCGAACTCTGACTGGACGAGCATGACGTACCCCATCCAAAAGACCAAGCTCGTCCGAGTTTTCGGGCAGATCGCCCAGCAGATGCACGCCCTCAACCCCCCTTCCTACAGCGAGGTCCTCCGGCTGGACAACCTTTTGCAGGAGACGTGGCGGGCGATGCCTAGCTTCATGGTAGTTCGGCCGTTGGAGGAGTGCGTCGGGGATCCGCCCATGCTCCTCATCCAGCGCTTCGGCCTCGCGGCCCTGTACAACAAGAGCCGGTGCGTGCTCCACCGGCGCTACGTCGCTGAGCCGACGCCGCGGCGGGAGCACGACTACTCCCGGCAGCAGTGCCTCCAGGGCGCCCTGTCGCTGATGTGCTACCAGGTCATTGTATGGGAGGCCTGCAAGCCGGGCCACATTCTGGCGCACCACGGGTGGTTCGTCTCGTCGCTGTCAGTGCATGACTTCCTCCTGGCGGCCGTGGTGCTCTACCTCGTGGTCCAGAACGAGCACTACGGGGATCCGAGTAACGGGCTTGACTGGACTGGCGGGCAGGAACCCGCGCCGACGAAGCAGGAGCTCAAGGACATGATCCAGCGGTCGTACGAAATCTGGTCGGACGTCGCTGAGACGACGACCGAGGTGAGAAGGACGGCTGACACGCTTGCCCTCATGCTGGCCCGCCTGGGTACTCCGGTCGACGGATATGCTAGTGCGACGGATCTGTCCCCTGCCGACGCCATCCCGCAGACTGCGCAGTCGAGTAACGACTCGATGGCTTCGTCAGTGATGCCTCAGTCCTCGGTTAGCAACATTGGCGCCAGCACGGGTAATCCGTTCTCATCTATGAGTCTCGATGGTATGCCCCGATCTCGACACTTTCCTTCGCGGTTACTAATCCACCTTCGCAGGCTCGATATCCGGCACCGGCCAGACACCATTCTCCCTGGCACAGACGACAGGGCCAACGCCTATGAACCAAATGTCATTCCCAGGGGTGACGTCGACGGATAGTGCACCTGTCGATGCGTTCGGCTTCGACCCTTCGTGGATATCTACAGACAACATGGACTGGGTACGCTATCTCCATACACTCCACCTCGGGGCGAAACTGTCATTTTGTGTGTGACTCGGCTGACGTTGACTCTAGCGATTTCTGGACATCTCCCTGGCCCACAGCCATACGGCCGGGAGCAACGCGAACGGCCCGGGGCCCATCTGGGTGGAGAGGGCTCCATCGGCAGAAGATCTTGGCCTGGGGAACTCGGACTTTTGGGGTACAACGCCCGGTCAGCACGGCATGTCGGGGTAGAGACGAGGTTGAAGCATGGGAAGTCCCGTGCGATGATGAAATAAGGCTTTTTATCTTTGTCGTCCATGAGGACACCGGTGTCAGGCCATGTAATGAGGCTGTAGTGATGGTTGTCTACGTAGGACGGGGGTTCGTGATGAGAATTGACTATGCCAACCATGTCGATTGGGTCGAATAGTACCTAGCCACGGCGCACTCAACCTGAGCGTACCTGTCATTACTGCATACCAAAATCATGCGACACCACGAGTACGGTGTGTTTCGAAGAATGTTGTTTGGCTAACGCGAGGCAACACTTCGCAAATGTGTTGCCCAATTGTTGGCGGCTGCTGGGCGCCGCCATTGTGACTGATGAAAACTCCGAAGAGACACGGATAACGATTGTACTAAGGGTGATGATACGAGTGCATGTACGCGAGCAAAGTATGCAACTGCTGTCCTTGATGGATACGGCAATGATACTATGTACATCACAAGGTGCACGGTGAAATCTAGCAAAGCACGTGTACAGAGGGTGTGTTATTGGACGCGCAGAGTCGCCTGCTCGGTGCCCAGGTATTCGATGAGCGGCCCCATGCGATCAACCCAACGTGGATGGGATGGGCGGACGGATATGGTTGCAAGGCAACTGCTGCCTCGGCCATTACCATCTGCTGTGCACAAGCTAGCTGCATCCTCCGTAATCCGACTCACAAAAGGCTACCGGTGATGGACTCGCCGGGACGCATCAAGCAGCGGACCTGGGCTAAAGGTACGGGTATGGCAAGACTTTTCAAGTCTTGTGAGCAGCAGGGTGATTGGGCACGAGGGGAGATTCGCCCGCCACGCTATGCGAGGCCCGTCGAGGAAAGTTTCGATGAACGAGCAAATGGCGTTGGGAGGGCGAGGTCGATGGGTAAGAGAGATGAGAAATGGAATCGAGGCAAATTTTTCTGACTGGAGGCTGGAGCCAAAGTGTTAGGTAAGGCCTTGGGGTTCAAGTTGCCAGCAGCCCCTGCCGGGAGCCGGGGGCTCAACAGACAGGACCCCGCGGAGACCTAGTAGTTAGGTACGGTAGGTACGGAGGTAGGTAGGTACCTTGGTCGTTCCTGCACCCAAGACAAAGTCCATTTGCCTAGAATCAAGGAGGGAAAGAGGGATGCATGCCCTAGATTTACCACTTTTCTGGCAGGAAACAATCGAGTAATGGAAACCCCAATTATGGCGAATGAGCATGTTGGTCCGCCCAATGCCGCAATCCAGCATTATTATTACACCGGGCAGGTACTAATTTTGCCCCCTTTGTGGACAAGTCCAGATAAGGATGCTAGGTACCATTGGAGCCGTACCTACAGTAGGTAGGGTGTTGCCAGACACATGGACTACCTGATGCCATGTGCTTGCAAGAGACACTGAGGTGACTGGGTCCAGCCCATCGGTGAGATCAACACCGACCAGGCATACTACTCGTATAGTAGTCCTGCGGGTTCTCGTGGGTACTCGTACCGCGGCAACCCCGGATTTCTATGTCTACTGTACGGCACGGGATAGACCCCAGATCCCGTAGCCATGGCGCATTCCCCGATTGGATCCTAAGAGACACCAGGCCATGGCATATGCGAGTAAGCTCGGGCGAGAACTACTATGTACTCGTACTGTACGTCCATACCGTTGCCGTGTACGCACGACTACGACACGGGGCACTTCGAGACAAGATGGTATCATCCCGGGTTGGGTGATGTGATGGGGGTTGATCGCCGTGATCGGAGAGGGTGGTGATAAAAACTCTCTGTGCGGGGCGTGAGGAGGTGTGGTGGTAACAGAAGATGGGCCAGAACTTTAGAAGTGCGTCCGAACTGGGCCTCTCTGCGTGCGTGCCTTGCGCCGGACCCGGAGGGCTAGACGTTAATGATCAAGCTGGCGTTACTAGGTAAGGTACCTAGGCCTAGGTAACTTGCAAGTCTCGGAGCATCCATAATGGGGCAATACTTTACAGGCAGACTTTTTTGTGTTCCGCGGCGCCCTGATAGCCGCAAGTGAGCACGTAATTACCTGATAATCTCATGTTTTAGTAGTATAGGGTACCTGATTCTGACAACACGCCCGGCTTTCTTCAGGTTCCAGTTGTCAACGATCATCGATCGCCTCGCCTCGCCCCGGTTGCGCCTTCCCTTAAGTCTCTTTCCTCCCAGATTCTGGATTCTTTCCAAGTCACCCGCCTCTTCTCACACCTCTTTCTACCTACTACTACTAATAACTACCACGTACTTACAGTAGCCTTGATTGTTTCCTTCGAATCTTGGATCATCAACGCCCTATTTTCACACATTTCGGAGTCCACAGCCTAGCACGGCTGGCCACCACACAAGCCGCTCAAGACGGAAAGGAAGATACACGCATCGCCCTGTCGGCTCATCGCCAGCCAACCATCGGCCGTCCTCAGCAACCTTGCGACAAGACAGGGCGACGGCGCCTCACCAACAAACGTTTCCGACGACAAAAAGACGGACGACGAAGCACGAGCGAGACTAATACGATCTCGCTGATTCCACGGCTCCCCGTCATTGCCCGTCATCGCCCGCAGCCTCCATCGTCACCCGCGGTAGCCCTTGCCCGTTTCGCACGTCCAGAGAAAGGACACGGCGGCACCGTTCGCCTTCGTCGACTGATATAATACCTTCGCTCGCCTTCTTTCGCTCACTTCCCGCCGATCACCGCGCCGGAACTGCGCATGCTGGAGCTGCCCTATGTATTTTTGGGTCTGGCATCCATCTGCCCAGATTTGCTTCGCGAAGCTTTCCCCTTCACTCCCGTCCACATTTAGATAACAGGATCCTATCTTCGAGCCGCCTGGGCAAGGTATGTCAACACACCAAGACAACCCCGGTTTCTCTGAGCCCCCTTCCCCCTCCCCCTTCCCCTCCCACCCCCTCCCTTCATCCCGTCGGCTGGGCCTACAGGGCTTATCTGCTGCCCGCTGTCTGCGGCCTCGCTCCGGTTTCCACGTTCCCCGACGTCACCTGTTCCAAACGTTCCACCCCTCAAAGGTTGTCGTGCTGCCAGCAGCCAGCATACAGGTCCCTAAGCAGGGTCTAGAAGTCCAGAAGCACCTACCAGAAGGAAACAAACCAGCATCTGTCTGTCGCATCTGCTTGCCCCATCCCATCTCTCGCAGGTCCCATGCTCTTCCCCCCCTCCCTTTGTTTCGTCCCCATCCGCTCGACAATCAAAAATCCCCAACACGACCGTGTTGCACCCTCACCTCCCCCAAAGCGTAACAACCCGCGACTTGCTTGACTTTCCCACACTTATTCGTAGTTTGGGGTCAAGTTTTGCGCTACACTTTGCTCGGCTCGGATTCTGCTGTGCTCCCACACCCCCACTCGTCGCAATTGGCCACGAGCCTCCTCGTGGCCTTCTCCCGGCGCCATCTCACCGGTCCACCACCAAACATTCATTTTACGTACTGACTTCTCAATTCATGGGGCTGATCCAGGTCGCTCCCGCCCCTCGTTTCCCCACCAAAGTCCATCGATTTCATAGCATCGTCCACCGCGTTTCCGAATCGGATCTCCGCTTCTCTGCGCGCCCAAGAAAAAAAAAGGGACGGCAGAAAATCGGTGCCTTGACCTGCCCAATCGCAGCTGATATTCTTTTTGCCGCCGCATAAATCCCAGGCTGTTCCTGCGCCTGATCTCGACATCCTGTCCTGTCCTGCTCCTGGCCCTGCAGGGCATCGGTATATATGTCGGTCCACGTCCTCCAGAAGCGAAGCGAAGTCGCAACCATGCCAGCGCAGCTCAATGGAGCCGTCACGCCTAGCATCCCCATCCACATCGCCCACGACCACACGAACGGCCGGAAGCAGCACAAGCACTCGAGGTCGTCCTACTCGGAATTGTCGCCCCTTGCCGGCTCGAGAAATAACTCTGCCACATTCCGACCCCCAAAGAGGCTAATGCCGTCCCCCGACAAGACAATCGCCGTCATCAACTGCGCCGGCCGCCAAGCCGCGTCCCTCATCCGGAATGCCACTGCTGTAGGCTATCATGTCCGCGCTCAGTTGAGGAATCTCGAGGGTGTCGTCGCGACCGAGGTGGCGAGCAACCCCAACGTCACCGTCTTTGTCGGCGAGTTGTACACGAGGCACCAACCCACAGAGGCCAACAAGGATGTGACCCTCAACGGTCCCATCTCCGGCGTCGGCATCAACCACGACCTGATATCAAATCTCTTCCGCGGTGCGCAGCTTGCCTACATCAACACTACCTTCTATGGCGATGAGCTTCAGATCGGCAAGGCGTGTGCCGACGCCGCCAAGAAGGCCGGGGTCCAGCATTACCTGTACTCATCCATGCCAGACCATGCTTCCTACGACCCCAGCTGGCCATCGCTTCCACTCTGGTCGAACAAGGAGAAAGTCGAGGATTATGTGCGAGACCTGAAGCTCCCCGCAACATTCGTGTACACGGGCATCTATAACAACAATTTTTCTTCACTCCCGTACCCGCTCTTCCAGATGGAGCTCCAGGACGACGGCTCGTTCGTGTGGCAAGCTCCTTTCCACGAGGATGCTAAACTACCCTGGCTCGATGCGGAGCACGACGTGGGCCCGGCCGTCTTGCAGATCTTCAAAGACGGCGTTTCCAAGTGGGAGGGCAAGCGCATCGCCTTAGCGTACGAATACTTAACGCCCAAGGAGGCTTGTGAGGTCTTTTCGCGTGGAGTCGGGCGCCCTGTCCGCTATGTCCGAGGACCCATCGAGATCAAGGTCCGTATCCCGGCCGGTTACCGAGAGCAGCTCGAAGCGCTCGAGAAGCTCTTCCGCGTCGACGAGCCCGACCCGAAGATGCAGCCCCCATACTTCGGAGATCCCCAGCTCGAGAAGAACGTTCCCGCCCAGGCGTTGGAGCTGTGGGAGGGACCCCGTGGCCTGGAAGAATATGCCAGAGAAATGTTCCCGCTCGAGGAAGAGGCCAATGGCCTGACATGGATGTACGACGGCGAGGACAACGAGGGAACGGAAGACGAGGGAGTGCAGACGACGACAGCGTCGGTCGAACAGTTGCGGATCCACGACGATGTCGAGGCAGACGAGGACGAGGACGAGGACGAGGAAGACGAAGGGCTCGTCATGAAGGGGCGAAAGAGGGACGAGGAGCAATGGCTTGCGTGACAGTCAAAAGCACCCCGAGGACCTCACGGCCGGCCACTGTCCGCCAGCCGGTTGTAGCCACAGCATCACATGGAGGTGGAACCGAGCGTTGCATTTTCGGCGCATGCGCATTCGTCTTCATGCAATACCGGCGTCATTGCTGTTGGCAGCCCGATTGCGTGGGCGGCGTTAGCGTTTCGGAAAGTTGCCGTCGACATTAGGACTCGCCGACACGGGGCTAAAGTTTCGTCTCACGGCTTTTGAGCATTTCCATTTCAACAAGCGAGGTTTGTTTGCTCCATCTCTCGGCGTTCAAGGTTTAGGGATAAAAGTGGTTTTAAAGGGATGGATGATTTGACGGAGGGAATGCGATTATGAACGACGGGCGGGTCCGCCTGTCGGAAGGCTAGTTGTCGGTATTTTTCGATTTGCAGCGGAGATTTGGATCGAAGCAAGGATGGATAGTTGGATGGGGAGAATTCCGGGGACGTTAGAACTCTGGTATCGGATGAAAGTATGTATATATTGAAGTAAACGTCAGGGTCGGTTACCCCACGGATCTCTTGACTTTCCGATACTCAATGGAGAGAGGAGATGAAGAGCTCGACCGAGAATGTGCGTGGATGAGAATGCTTTCTCCGTGGATGGCGAGGCGAAGCCCACCTCTTTTTATCGGTTTAGGCGACCATGTTTCGATGTCGTGTTGCGGACGGCATGATACCGGGGACCGAGACGGCCGAGGACAAGACATTATCGGGACATTTTGTCTGGCTGGTGCTTGAAGACAGGCGAGGGCACTGATTAACAGTGCCTCAGTTTTATGTGCCATCTCCATCTCCAGTGCACAAGGCCCGTCTCTGTTCCTGCTTCATTCCATCCCGAGGAGAGTCCAACGTCACAAAAAACGGAGATGGCGTCCCCGTCCATATGGGGGCCCCCAATGGAGGGAGGGCGCAGGTCTGACGATGTTGTGCGTTGAGCTTCCCCCGTAACCGCACTGTGAGCATGCTGTTGGCCTGTCAGGTATGTCAGGTATGTAGTTGGCAACAGACTCCTGGTGATGAGTCGGAAGGGTTGGTCATATGGACGTATAGCACGGTTATATGCAGAGCTTATATGTTGGCCTGATGATCCGGCCGATCGGATTTCACATGGACGTTTAGTCCGAACATAGGATTCACACTTGTTTCGAGACGTGGAGAATATGAGCTGTCACAGAATACATAAGAAGAACCAGGGTAATATAGCATTCTTTCGCATTACCTATCAGGGACGTTTTGTGCTGTTCGCATCGCTAAAGGAGAGCATTTCGTCTCATCTCAACAGTTGGTATCATAAACACAGAACAAAGTACTAGAGCGCGCGCCGTCATCACGCTCCCACAAACCACACTAAATCTCCTCACTTTATATACGGGTGGTCACTCTCCAGTCTCAGGACTTTCGGTCCGTCTCACAGTACGTCCTTCTTCTCAGTAGCGGGCTCATTCAGCTCCGTGTTGGAAACGCGCTTCGGAGGCGGCTCCTCCACATCGGTGGCCTTGTTGGCGACGAGACCCTCAGGCAGCTCGTTGAGCTCATCCTCAATGATATCCAGGTGTCGGAACTGCAGGTAGAAGCAGGTGCCGCCGAAAAAGGCCAGACAGGCGACGAGGGTGTAGTTCCAGACGAGCAGGGGATCGGCGGAGAGGCCGGTGAGGGCCTGGCCGATGGCGGCGGCGAAGGCGGTCATGAAGAGGGCGAAGGCCTGGACCATGGAGCGCATGTTCTTGGGCGCCTTGGAGTAGGCGTACTCGAGCGACGTGATGGAGGCGAAGACCTCGGACAGCGCGACGAGGACGTAGGAGCCGGACTGGATCCAGACGTTGAGCTCGGCGGGCGGGCAGGCCTCCATCTCGCCGGTGGAGTCGTTCATGCGCATGCCGGCAGCGTGCCAGCCGCACTCGGAGCGCTTGTAGATGTAGTACTGGACGACGGCGGACCAGACCATGGCGGCGCAGCCGGCGTAGAAGCCGCAGGCGATCTTCTTGATGGGGGTGAAGCGGATGCCCATCTTGCGGAGGGTCGGGTAGATGAAGAGGTCGTTGAGGGGGATGAAGATGAGGAGGGAGAAGGGGTTCAGGTTGGTGATGACATCGTTGGGCACACCGTGTCGCTGCATGACGGCGGCCTGGGAGACGAGGTTGTTGCTGGCTATTGAGACGCGTTAGTCAATTGCTGTGGTTTTGATTTTACGAGATTGGGAAATAGGGGTTTCTGATGACACTCACTCTGGTTGTAGCACAGCCAGAAAAGGGGATACCAGCAGAAGACGGCACAGGCAGCGAAACCACGGCGCAACTCATCCACCCAGGCATCGTCAAAGTTCATCCACGCAGGGCGAGTCTCGTCGGTGAACTTGGAGGGCTTGACATTCTCCCAAAAGGTGCCGTCGTGCATGTTCTTCCAGGTGCGGAAGGGGTTGATGGACCAGCGGCCCTTCTGGGCGAGGAAGAAAGTCTTCATGGCGGGCCCTAGGACGGAGCCGCCGGGCTCGCGGCGGGCGTAGCGCTTGCGGCCCCAGATCATGACGGCCGGGCAGAGACACAGCAGGGCCGTGGGCAGGACGTAGGACAGGTAGAAGCCGACGTACTTCTCCACCCAGACCATGCTGATCTGGCCGGCGAGGGCGCCGACGTTGATGAAGAAGTAGAACCAGTTGTAGATGCGCTCGCTGGTGACGGCGGGGTCGACAAGGACGCGCTCGCCGCTGGGCAGAGTTTTGACGTGCAGGTGCTGCTCACCGAGCTGCTCCACGATAAGAGGGTTGACCTGTTTCCGGTTAGCCGTCCGACACTGGCACGCGGGAGGAGACGCCGAGGGTAACCACTCACATTGGGCTTGAAACCACCAGTTCCCATACCGATGACGAGGATACCGAGAATCATGCAGGCCACGGAGCCGCCTTGGCTTGGGATAACCGGGGGGATGGCAGAGATGACGAGGATGATGTGGCCGATGATGTCGAGACCGAGAGCATAGTTGATGGTCTTGTAGCGGCCCCAGTACTGGTCGGCAATGTAGGCACCGAAAAGGGGCATGAGATACTGCCAGAACTGGTTGAATTGGGTGATGCCCGTGGATGCTCGCTGGCCCATGCCCAGGACACCAGGCTGGTTCAGATCGGCGCCGGTGGTGGAGCCCTCAGGAAGAGGGTGCTGGATGAAATTGGTGACTGTGGGATGGCCATGTTAGTAAGAACCATCCATTCTGCGGCGAGTTCAGGAGCAGCCCCGGGCCAAGTGACTTACAGACGACCGTGGTTCCATAGTAGGAGAAGCGCTCGCACAGCTCGACAAAGGCAATGGTGAGCAGCTTCTTAGGGATCTTGGTAGGCACACGGCGCAGGGTGGCGAGGTCCTCGGCGGTAGGGGCGCTGTCGTCCGCGATGACGGAGCCCTCGTGGATGTTAGAGGCGGCGAGGGAGGCGGCGCGCTGGGTCGTCTCGGCGGCGACAATGGAGTCGCGCTTCTGGTCGACGGCCTCGGCGCGCGTATCGGCGCCGCCGACCTCCATGGAGTCGCCGGTGGGCATCTTTCGAGGATGGGGCTAGCGTTGTGGTGGTAGCTGATTCGGCTAACACCCAAGACTATCACTGGGGGATGTACATGGGAGAAAGGCAGAGGTGGGAGGGTAGGAGGGATTTATAAAAGTGAGATCCTGGGGGACGGGAATCACGCGACGGAGGGAGGGAGTGAATGAATGGAGTGTGCGCCCGGCGGCATGGGACGGAGGTAACCAACCATCACCACATCCCCTCAGGCTCTCAGGACTTGATAGGCAAGTAGAAAGGTCCATTGATAGCAATTGCTTGATTCCGGACAGTACTTCCGTATGGTGGGAAAAACTAGCCAAGAGACAAGGCCCAGGAAGGGAAGGAGAGAGATCGCCTGCCGGTCTGCCAAGAGCCAAGGGCCAAGGCCTCCCGTCCATTGAAAATGCGGCAGATGCAATTGGTCGGGGACGAGAAGGACAGCATGATCGTTGGTCTCCAGGGTCACGGACCCCCATCTATCCCAGAGGCAACTTGCCTCTTTGGCTGCGGTGGGCATTTACAGGAACATGGCCGGCCAAGCCACGAGGCTGGCCGCCCTCGGCTATCCGAGGCTCTTTGCACGAGTTGGTGAAGCGGCAAGGTTGAGTGTTGCTTCACAAGGTCCAGTTGCCTTGTGCGGGCGTGTCGCACCGGAGATGAAATCTGAAGAGTCGCCCAACACAGCTCTGGTTGCTCCGGGAGTAGTACTTCGATGCCCGCGGCATGGAGCCGCACTTCCCTGTTCGTCAGGCCTCAATCTGTGCACGTTACGGAGGAGGAGCACAAACCGGTGAGAGACCGACCTGGCGCTTGATGGCAAGACACTGTGGTCTCCCGAGGCCGCCCATCGGGGAATGGATCTGCTCTCCCACCTGAGATAAGGTTGGCTAAAGCTACACCCCAGCTCATGAGAAAGGCCCGACAAGGGCTCGTCTCCGCGCTGCGGGGCCAACCCCAGATGGCCTGCGACAGGAGGAAGACGACTTTGGAAGACGCAGCAGAGTCGACAGACGTTGGTTGAATAGAGTGGTGGAGCAGCCGGCCATGCAGCCACATCCGTGAATGACAGCGGAGGGGGCTTTTCGTTGACTGGACAGCGGGACTGTGGGAGGCTTCTGCCCCATGGCCCCCATCCTTGAGGTGTGCTTTGCCGTGTCCAAGTCTTGGCGCCCAGCAAGCACATCCCGACCGGCTTCAACCCACCAAACCCCTTGGCTTTCGGTAACCACCTTCCCTTCACAGCCTAGATCCGAAGCTAGAACCTTCGCACGGGCTTCTCTGCACCCGCGTCGCGGGAACTTCTTCTAAGTTTCTTGTGCTTATTGTTTCCCCGGGCCTCTGGCTTCCTGCTTGGCCCCTGCCGATTGGGGTCCGTTCAGGTGCGCCGCTGGCGGTATGGTCACGCTGTGGGATTGCCAGTGTCATGTGAAGAGGCCTCTCCTCTCGAAGATTTTATCCGTTTTTCCTATGCGCCGGTTGGAGAGGATGCTGGCGGATTAATAAATGACTTACGTCGACTCTCGAGTTCCCCAACCAATCCGTATAACGTGATAAAACCTCGGTACCTGGGCACAGGTATTGGATAATAGGCCATGCAGGGGGCCTAGCGATGGTTGGCACTTCTGCAGCCGCCGTGAGCCGAGACCGTCTGTAAACCGTTGCTATACTTTCCGGATATAAACGGATTAAACTTAATAACCCATGCAAAACGCGGTTGCTTACCGACGCTGACTTGATGATAGACCCTTACTGGTACACTTCATGGTGCCAATGACGCGTTGCTTGATGTCTACTTGGCGACCTCGAGATAGTCGTATGTACGTCGTACCGGCGAGCCGAGCCGAACATCGAGCCTCTAGATCGAGTCCAGGGAGCCGCGACCGTCCATTGCCACCGAATAGACGATTTGTTGGCTGAGGCAGCTATGATGCTATAGAATGACAGGATATCTTAGGACTCGGTGAGAAGTCGTCCCAACGCTTCAGCCCACACTGGTGCAGCTGACCGAGGATGACGTCCTTATATTCAGGCAAGAGTCAGGAGGTCTCTGGATCAAATGTCTCTCGTGTGTAATATGGGCTGACTTCTGGCATATCCGCCGAGGGCATCGTGGGAAACTCCGGATGCCGTCGTCAATGGAGCTCCAGAAGGGAGCACGCTGCCCAGGTGACGTGGTCGGCGCTCACCAGCTCCATGCGTCATTGAAAGATACAGTGGTGGAAGGTAATAACCTCGCCAAAGCAAAATATCCCGCGACTGCTGACAGCAAGGGTGTTGAACTCGGGGGGCGTGGTCGAGTCGAGAATGTTTCCAGGTGGGAACCTTGATTCCAAATATTGGATGATAAAGTGAGAAGTCCATGGTGGGGAGTTACCGCCGTTGACGATGACCCACAGTGCCTGCCTGCCTGGATGTCACGTGCATCCCCCACGCTCTTTCTCTCACCAAGGGGCGGATGGATAACATGGTGGGGAAGGAACGACGAACCCCACGTGTGCGCCCTCACTCATACTACTGCCAGTGACTACAGGTATCACCTGGTAATAGTACCAAAGTACCTTTCGCGCCTACAATCGTACATGTAAGGTACATACGCCAACAAACACTTGTCCATACATGAGAGAGAGACCTTGAAGAAACTAGGTCCTGCACAGCTGCTTTCACATTTTCCAACCAAATTTCAAAGCTCAAGTATCTTGCCAACGCCCGGGTCGCCTGGATCTCTCTCAACCCCCCCCCGCCGCGCAGGCTCGCCATGGCAGCCGACGGACCCAGTCAGTCAGCTAGCAAGCGCTTCCACCACTGCGGCACACAAGAATTAACCGATGGACAGGGTCCAAGGCCGATGTCGACAGGATCCTAGAAAGGCTCGACGACCCAACGGAAGCCGCTGATAGCGGAGGCGAGTTCACCCAACCCACTGGAAGACCATACGGTGACTGACGGATTGATCAGAGCGTGAGAAGCTCCTCAGGCAGCTCCATGCGTCAACACGTACGCTCCCTGATGCTGCCCTCGAGACCCTGTACTCGAGTAGGGGGTTGAGAATCCTCGGACAGCATGGCTTCCAGGAGAGCCCCCAGCCTGAGCATCTGCCTGCCCTGAGGTGCCTCAACAACGTGCTCGTCCGCTCTCCACAGGCGAGGAAGCTGCTGCCGGCAGAGATTGGCGCCGACAAGATTGTCGCGGCACTCAAGGTATTGTCTTAAACGCCCCTCAGAACACACAGATGGCTGCTAATGGCTCCAGCATGGTGACCCCGAGGACGAGCTGGCTCTCGCCAATATCATCATCTTGTCATCACCGGGCTCCAACTTAGATCTCACCTCGTCGTTTGAAACCCAAGGTCTCGCGGAGGCTCTGAATTCTGTATGGAAGCTCTCTCCTTGAGTTGATAATTTCAACTGCTCTAGCTGACTTCCCTTCGAGATCGTTACTCGTCATGCAAAGAACGGCTCATTGCCGACGGCAGAGCCTACGTCGCCGTGCGCCGCCAGTCTACGCCTTCTTTCCACGCTGGCAGCCAGCTACGAATCGCAGGCCCAGCGATTCCTGGATTCGGTGGATCCCGTGCTCGAAATGCTCTCCAAGATGGCTATCGGCACTCCTCCCTTGGAAGGCCCCGTTGCTATCCTCGTCAATTGCCTCCCAGTCCTGCCCCTCCAGAAAAAAGATCACGTTTCAGTGGAAGCAGTGGGCATGATGGTGGATATACTCAAGGACTGTATCGACTTCTACGGCAAGGGGGACAAGGAATCGGAGATCCTGCCTCTCCTGCTAGCCTTGAACCACATCTCCCAGTCCGACGCGGCCGAGGCCAAGACTCGCCTGCAAGAGTGGCTGATACCCTCGGAAGAGGACCGCAAGGAAGCATTGGGAAAGGGCCAGACACTGCCGCACAAGCTGCTGCACATGTCCAACACGTCCATGTACCCCGAGGTACGAGAAGTAACCATGACGTTATTCTTCGAGCTGTCCGACAAGGACCCCTCACGGTTCGTGCACAACGTGGGCTTCGGAAACGCTGCCGGGTACCTCTCCACCAAGGGCATCGAGATCTCGCAGAAGGACCTGGGCGAGGCGGGTTCTGCGGACGTGAACCCCATCACCGGACAGCGCGTGGACGCTGAGCCGCAGCCGGATCTGCCGGAGATGACGGAGGAGGAGAAGGAGCGCGAGGCGGAGAGGCTATTTGTTCTCTTTGAGAGGTACGTGGGCCCACTCTCCCTCCTCGCATTGTGACGAGTTGACGCTAATGTATCCTCCAGGCTGAAAGCGACGGGTGTTGTGGACGTTGAGAATCCAGTGACCCAGGCGATGCAATCCGGGAGAATAGAGGAACTTCCCGATGATGCGAGCGATGATGATGTTGACGAGAAGAAGAAGCCTTGAAAAAGCTCATATGGTGGTATAGAACAGCACTGGAGTTCAGAAACACGTCCCTCATGCATATGCGCTTTCAATGATGTTGTGGTCATGCTTCCTTCCAACACTGTATGTAGGCTGCGATCCGGGTTGCTGCACTGGAAACGAGAGTCTAATTCATGATTAAAAAGGTCTAATGTCATGGACGCCTTCACAACTACCTCACAAAATCCCATGATCAAATGGCGACATACCATCCGTCCCTAGTCCAACATGTGTCCCACATATATACACCATACTTTATACAAGAATGTTTCAAGTCCTTGGCTCGCTCGCGTAACTCATCGCCGGCCGTCTACAGCTTCCCCTTGAGCAGGTTAGAGATCATCTCCCTGCCCGTGATACGCGTCGTCTTCCACAAGGTAGGGAAATCAAGCGTGCTCGACAGGCCATCGGCGAAGCCGAAGAAGAGCATGGGCGGGATCCAGCCGCGCGCGTACTCGAGGGCGAAGCAGCTCTCGGGCATCTTGTACTGCTTGACGTCGCCCCTGCGCAGGTGGTGCACGCTGCCTGCGGGGTACACCTCGGGCTCGTACTCGCCGGGCACGTACGCCGTCTGCACGCCTGATAGGATGTGGAAGTAGTCGTCGGCCGTGTGGCGGCCCGTGTGGCCCTCGGTGCCGATGGCAGTGCCGAAGATGATTAGGTACTCGGTGACGCCTGTCATTTACTTGTCAGCGGGCACGGCAACGCTTGACAATTGAGAAGTCCCTCCACGCGGAGCCCAGGGGAATGATGCGACGGAACCAGCAACACTTACTAGCGTGGATGATGTACATTGCGCCCATGGCACCGCCGGCATTGTTGAACACCCAGTCCTCCTCGAGGTTGACGTGCGCTGGGTTGCGCTCGCTGAGCTCGGCGACGATGTACTCGACGACCCCGCGGGTGTTGTTGCCATGCTTCTCGATGCCGCGCTTGGACAGGTCGTGCAGGTGGTCAGTCTCGAAGATGTAGAAGCTCTCGAGGTTCTGCTCGACGAGGTAGACGACCGACGAGAGGAGACCCGTCATGAGCGCGAGGATGGCCAGGAGACGACCCATGCCTGGGGCGGAGTCTTGCCTCGACGGCATGATTGGCGAATATATATATATATATATATATATATTATAAAAAAAAGGAAAAAAAAAACGAGCGGAGGTTAATTGAGAATAAAGGAGCGACGTGACGAAGAGGTTTGAACGCGCCAATGATGGAGATTAAGGTCTGTCTTGTCGGAGTCCAAAAGTTATCCGAGCGTTACCTCGAAGGTCTTACTCGGTTCTGCCCCAACTCACCGCTCGGCTTCAGGGTCCTCCGGATGGCGTGAGGATCAGCGTGCCGACATCACCTTCATTACTCTAGTACTACAGTACAGGTAGGTAAGGTAGAGTACTCCTTAGGTACCGAGATGTGAAGCGTCTGGTCTAAAATACTTTAGACAACATGGAAGTCGTTCCAGCTTGTTCCTGTCTCTCTTACCCTGAACGCCCCGTTTCCTCGTGTGCTAGCTACGTAACTTTACAAACACCTGCCCGCCATCCATTCCCTCGTGCGCTATCCACCCCATTAGTGAAGTCTTACAATAGAGCGACTAGTTGCTCCAAACGTGAACGATAGAACACGCCGTTTCATGGCGTAGTCCTGCTTCGCCGGGTCTCTTCCACCGTCAGGTGTAGAGGTACACCCTTCCTCGCTTCCAAAAAAAAAAAAAAAAAAAAAAAAAAGAAACCCCCTTCGTAGAAGCTTCAAACCACTACCTCTGTATCCGACTCGCCCAAGACTTCCGTGCGATCCGGATCATCAATGTCCTCATCGCCACGCTCATCGTCACCTAGTGCAGTCTGGTCGGCCTCCTCCAGCTCGATGTCGTCCATGGCGACATCGCCATTGGCATCGCCGTTGATCTTGATCCCAGGCACCCCATTTCCCTCGACTTCTTTATCGACTTCTTTGCCCACACCTGCCCCGCCATTGGCCTTGCGTCTCTTGGTCGGCGCAACTACCCCGAGAACGTCCGACTGGCCGTGCCATCGCTCGAGGCGACGATTGCATCGTCTCAGAGCCGCAGCGTATGCGCTGACCTCCTCGCCGTAGTCATCCTTCTCGGAAGCCAGGAGGCACAGACCGCCTATGCCCTGCTCCCTGAACGGCTGGGTCGGGGCCGGGGTGAGGTTTCGCGGACCTGCTTCATCGTCGTCACTGTCCGCGAGTGGATCGTCCTGGGCTTCGACTCGCTTGCAGGCCCTGAAGATGGCCCCATCTTGCTTTCGTAGTTTCCGGCTCCTGTGATGCTGCTTCCTAAGACCACGGTCCAGAATATACTCGACGCGCTCGTGGCGGTTGCGCTCGACAGCCAGCTGGTGGGCGGTTGGGGGCCGCGGCTTTCGCGCTACCACCCCTTCGGTGCCCGCTCGGCCTGGTGATGATCCGTCGTAGATTTGGTACTTGAGGGGCGCGCCTCGTCTGTTAGAGCCACCCGGCCCGCCCCTACCGAGGCCCTTGGGCGGAGGCGTAGATCTCGTGCTGTCGAGGTCGGACTCGTGCTTGGATGGTCTGATCCGCGGAAGGATCGCTGGGCCATCATCGGCATAGGGCGTTCTTATCTTGCCCCGGCGATTCTCCCTCTCGTTGAGGTAGGCCTGGTCCATCTCCAAAATCTTGGCGCGCGCCTTTTGCTTCTCCTTGCCGAATTCAATCTCCTCGGGCGTGTCCACGTTCTCAGGGTTGTCCCCGTCTTTTATTCGTTCGAGCCTTGGAACGCCTTGGTTGGCGACATCCAACCCGTAGTCAACTCCCCGGCCAAAGGGGTTCTCCTCGCAACCTTCCTCGGTGAAGTCCGATTCGAGGTGGAACCACATCAACCAGAGGAAGGCCCTCGCGCGAGACTGGCTGGTGTACTGTGTCTTCATGATGAGATCGTGGAATTCGTGGTTGACTGGGAAGTGCAGCTCGGCAATCTTTGAGGCGGCGTTGCACATGACGAATATCAGGTTGACGGGGTTCGTTCGCGGTACCTCGGGCTGCTTGATCTTATCCAAGGAGTTGGGCTCATCCCGATCCTCCGCGCCGCCCTTGAGAATCGACTTGAGCCGCGGGGCATCCTGCAGCTGCTTGTAGGCATGCGGGTCCTGATGTGCTTGGAGTGAGGGAATCGCGTGGTACGTCCGCAGTTGTGCGCGCATCTCGGGAAAGACTAGTAAATCGTGAGCATTCGGCTATACCTGCAATCAAGACAATAGATTACTCACAGTTGAGTGTCGTGTTCATGCGACCCATGTTGACCAGCAAGCAGACCATGGCCATGCCCTTGGCGGCTTCCCTGTCGCTAAGGAGTTTGTCGCGTAAAACCTTGCTCGTCTTGGTGCTTCGGGACATAGTATCGATGTACAGGTCGGCAAAGTTCTGCTTCCCGATGCCCTTAGGGTCGTAGGAGTTGGTGAAGACGGCCTGCTCATTGTCGAAGACAGCCTTCAGGAAATCGTACTGGATGTCGACCCTCCACAGGGGCTCGCCGTCTTCCTTCTTCAGATGCCGGATCTTCCCAATCTGCTGCTGCTGATTGCCGTCCTTGTCCTTGTGCGCGCCCTTGCCCTTGCCACGAGAAGGCTTCTCCGAAGTCTCTTCAGGCGTGGCATCCTGCATCTGGGTATCGTCGTCATCTTCGTCGGCGCGGGAGACGAACGATTTGCCGTCTCGCGCTGGCGGGGAGCTGGGAGGGACGTCGGAGGGCGATGGGCTGGGCGGCGATGAAACCATCTGCGACGGCGAGTCTGGAGGTGCAGACGTGTGGACTGGTGCGTGTCCGAGCCCGTCACCGGCGGGCGGTGATGCTGATGGATACATGGTTTTGCGACGACGAGTTCGTGCCCCGGCTAACGACGCATGGCTGGATCGAATAGCCGATTGCGGGAAGGTGAATGCGTTCGTTCAGTAGAGAAATTGGCGTGCGTCGGTGCCGTAATCTTGGTCGTAGGCTTCAGTCGTTTCCACGGGATTAAGAGGGAGAGCAGATGATGCGGAAGGGAAGTCACTCTTTTTCGCAAGGCTACAGTATGCGGTCACTGGAGGACAAAGCCAATGATGGCGAGTGACGAGCGGCTCTGCCAGGTCCGCAGCCATCAAGACGCGTGCGTCTGACAACGATGCGCCAATGTTAACTTGAGGTGCCCAGTGCCACCAGCCAGGAGGCCCCCAGAGCCACCGGAAGCCACAGCACCCTGCAGTAACCTGGGTAGGCCCGTGCGTCAGTCACCCAAACTCTCCACTATATGCCTACTACCTAGGTGCTAACGCTAGGTAGTAACCAGGTAGGTACGGACGTAGTAGGTACGCAGTTGCTGCTGCCACCGACGCGCAGCTCGCTCATGTTTTCGCGATTTTGGCTCTCCATTAACCACCATCGACAACTCGACACTACGGAGCAACCCACACGACGAGGGCTGCGGCCACTCCACCATTGTACTAACCCACAGCAGCGATAAAGCATAACTCTGTCAACGCGGTATTACTAAGGTCGGAATCTCGTGAGGTGAGTACAGTCCTGGTGTTCGCGTCCCTCTCGTCTCCGCAGCAGAACGTTCCATGTACCTACAAGTAGCTAACGACAAAACATAGCCCGTACACCGCCTGTTCGTGGTCAAACGGCAAACCCTCATCCCCCAAACATGTCGACTCCCGTGAAGACGACAACTGCTTCCGAAGCGCCCGTCACCGACAGCCCCGGAACCTGGAGGCACCCCCGCCTCGACGAAATCACACGGCGCCGTAATGCGACTACCTTCACCGAGAAGAACGTCAGGCAAATAGCATACGGGGCCGTGGGCCTTGTCAGCATCTGGCTTCTGAGAGCTATCTCGAAGCTCAGATACGTCCCTAATATGTCCGTTGCTTCGAACCCATGTCTCAAGACCGCCCGCCTGCTGACTGTTGGAATAGCGTGCCTGCATCTGCACAGCCATACCTCGAATGGGCATGGACCCTTGTGCAAATAATCCCGCTGCTTAATATTATTTCGGCCTGCCTCCCTCTGCTGCGGCGCCAGGATGACCTTGCCGACATCCCGCTGACGCCGGCACAGCGGAAGCTCCTCGGTCTCCCCCCGTCATCCGCCGCGCCGATCCCAGATGCCCAATACAGCACTCCTCCGCGTTACTCACGGACGCCGTCTATCGCGGGCTCTGTCGGGAGCAGGGGCAGTTACACGAGCTCGCCATTGTCCGGCCGAGGGAGCCCTGCTCTTCAGGGTGGAGGTTCGCCGTACTCTCCCATGGGAAGTCCGTTAGCCAACAAGGGGCTCGATTTCTCCGTTAACGGACGGAGGTCCTCATTTGGAAGCCAAAGCCCCTTCGCGGCGAGCACATCGACCAATCTCTTCTCCGATCCCGGATCTCCAAGCCCTTCAGGAGGCAAGCGGACTAGTGTCGGGCTGAATAGCAAGTGGCTCTACGAGAGGGGACGGAGGACGTCTGGGAGCACATGGATGCATTAGAGTTGAAGGAAGGGGTTAAGGGTTTGTGCGTCTATGAGGGCCTCGGTTGAGGCGAGTGGAGCTGTATCGCCAGCGTATACAGACTCTGGATCGCATTGAGTGTGCCACCTGGGACCTCGGAGCTAATGACATGATAGATAATGAAATGATCTCAACCCGAAGTGATGTCTTATTCTTTGCTCATTTGGTGATTACTACCCAAGCAGTCCTTCAACCCAGGGTGGCTTGAGTTTAGAAGATCATCACGGCATTGTGCCACTCTGCGGGGGGAGTCAAAGATGTAGCCACTCACCAGGTGGATTGGCGCCAGAAGGAGGGAAAGCGGGCAAGCCCGAATTCAAGAATGAACAGCAGTGAATAAGTGCACCTGGGTATGCATTCGATGGCCCGTGAACCCCGGCTTTCCCCAGCAATTAGGGGGGAACTCTACTCTCGACTGCTTCACTTGGTGCGTCTCCTTTTAGTATCAGCCTGTCTGGCACGCACGAATACCGTATCGTCGCATCTTCGCCCCTTTCAAGAGACTGTAGTTGTTCTATACTCGAGACTTAACGATACCTTTCATGCTTATTGAACCCACCCTATCCAGACTAACGAGTGTCATGGCGGGCCATCTTGTAGCTAGAACCCTATTATAGTATTGGTATATCTAGTAAAACTATGCCAAGGTTCCCCACATCACCTCGCAATTGTAGTATAGTGGTTAGTATTCCTGCTTCCCATCTTCTACATGAGAACCAGCAGGAGACCCGAGTTCGAGCCTCGGCAATTGCACGTGTATTTTTTAATTTGGGTTTTATCCAGCCTTTTTTTTGTCTTTGCCTGCCTCGTGGTCGTTTTGGCTGTGTTTTATTTCAATAATATTTTTAGACCTGAAAGCGAGTGGATCTCAAGACAGCATCTGACCCGGCGTACCTACTACTCCTACAGGTCTCGTAGTAGTGCACGCTAAGGGAAGCGGGCGGTGGACCGTTATTGCTTGGAAGTTAAGCCTGGAACCTACTGGCAAGCAGAGCTGCCCCTCCATTCCCCAAGTTTCGTCACCACCACCACGACGCCACAGCTCCAAACCAGCAACCCGCATTCCTCCCTCCACCTCGAGATACTCCACCAGCATGGCCAGCAAAGTCGACCGCATAGTCGCCCGTCTGCAGGAGAAGATCGCAGAGGGTGACTACTACGAGGCGCAGCAGCAGACCCGCGTAGCCGCCTCCCGGTACATCAAGACGAAGAACTGGCCCGCCGCCATCGACATCCTCAACAATGTCGCCCAGTCGCTGCTCAAGGCCGGCCAGGGCGGCAGCGGTGGGGATCTGTGCCTCATGATGGTCGACGTGTACAAGCAGGCGGAGCTCAAGCCGGATTCCGCGAGCAAGGGCAGGCTACTGACCTGCCTACGGCTGTTTGCTCCCGAGGAGCCGACGAGGAAGTCGTTCATTGGGGAGATGATGGGGTACGTGGCAGTTACACCGTTCCGGGTCGTTACCAGACCGTCTCTTTTGCTAAACAGGACGTGCTTACCAGGTGGTCTTCGAAGTTCGGCGAATACCCCGCGGGCGACCCAGAGCTACATCACGTTGCAGGATCTCTCTTCGCGGAAGAGCACGAACCGTACGAGGCGGAGAAGCACTTGATCATCGGAACACGAGACTCGGCAGAGATCCTCGCCAAGATGGAGTATACATGGTACAAAGAAGGAGACGCCCATCTGGCGCCGCACTTCGCAGCCCGCGCCATCCTCCCTTACCTCCTCGTCGGCAACCTCCGCGACGCCAACGCCGCCTACCGCATCTTCACCAAGGCCCTGAGCGCCGATAACGCCGGTCTCAACGTGCAGGAGGTGGCCACCCCCAACTCGACCACCGTCGCCGTGTTCCCTAGTCTGCCGCTCCTCAACTTCCTGGGTCTGCTCCTGCTCGCCGTGCGGCGGGGCGCGCCAGAGGTCTTCAAGGGCCTGCTGTCCAAGTATGCGGCGCAGATCAACGAGACGTCGTGGGCGGATCCATTGGACATGATCGGCGAGATGTACTTTGGCATCAGGAAGCCGCGGCAGGCTAACCCACTCATGGATATGATGAGTGGGCTGTTCGGCGGCGGCGGCGGTGGTGGTGCGCCGCAGCAGCGGAGGCCGGGGCTGCGTGATGGCCCAGCTGCACCGGGTCTCGACTAGAACCCGAAAGGGTGTGGTCTGTTCCTTCGGGTATGGTATGGGGAGGGGGGGATTTAGACGTAGCAGCAGGCGTTGAAGGAGGGTTAATACAATGAGTTCATGTCCCACGGCTCGGCTCCTCAGCCTCGTACATCCAGTTGTCCTCGGCGAGGGCGGCAACTTTGGCTCGTAGACTTGCTCTGACGGCTTCGAGGAGTTCTTTGAAAGGTTAGGGATGTTCCAGCCCTGAAGCCGAACTTGTAGCTCACCTTCGGGTTGGTCTGGCACCGCAGAACTGTTAATCTGATGGTGCTTGACCGCTTCTGCAAGCCTCTGCCTCTCCTCTAGATACGGCACACCGTCAGCTATGCCGTTCCAAGTCACCAAAGCATCGCCAACGGAACATACGCTCACTCTCCTGCTGACTATCCAGCGGGAGCTCCTCCTGATCCTCGAGATCCGGAGTTGGAGGGTCGCCTAGCTCGATCTCACCACGGCTGTCCCGCACCACAATCTCGGACGAGTCAGAGCTGGGAACGCCCGCGTCGAGATGCATAGAGTCGGCGGTCCCGAGAGACGATCCCGGCGCCGGGCGGCGCGCCCCTCTGCTGGCGTTCAGGTTCCGGCTGCTGGTGCTGCTGGTGCTGCTGCTGGTGGTGGTGGTGCTCTGGAAGTGGTTGCGGCGGGCGGTGGGGAGCGATGCGGATGCGACGCCGGCGCGGATGCGGGTGGTGGCGGAGCCGCTGGCATTGTTACTTGTTGGATTGAGATTGCCGGGGCGGTTGCGCTCGGCCATGATCAGGAAGGGCAAGTTCTCTTGTGTGCGCGAGCTATGCGAGTAGCTTTGGGAGGTTGTTTAGTCGAGGGTTAGATACTAGCAGTAGTTTGTTGAGGTTTGCGAATCTGAATGGCGGGGTGGGACGGCGGGTGGCTATCTGATCAACATCGCGCTAAGTTGTCCGTCCAGAGCAGATCTACCAACTTCTCAACTACGGTAGAGTCCAATTCGATTTTCGATAATCGAATGTATACGGATGATCTAGAAGGCACTCCATGTTCCCCCAGCTGCCCGTTCCCTTATAGCATACTGAAATACATCCCACGTTTAAAGGGAACCGGGAACAAAAATACCATTTACCATATTGACAATGTTATGTGTTGCAGAGAAACAATCTCCCATGAACGCTCATTAATTCAAAAACACCACGCGAAAGTGTAATTTACAGCAAGCCCGGCTCCTTGCCTAACAGCAGCTACACATCAACACATATAATGCAAGCTTCCTCCCATGCCCAGAACACGCACGCCCTCCCCACCCGCGGGCACCCGTTTAAAGGGACAAGTTGTAAGAGTACTCATCCTCCATATTCTGGCTTATCCAAAGGACCACCGTGCTAGTAAAGAAAGTCAGCACACACCGTCGGACCCGATCACACCGGGGCAACCTTACCTGACACCAACCAGGGCGTTGCTGACGACGTTCTCAATACCCATCCCCAGCGCCGGCATCTCCACACCCGGCACGATAAACTTGAGAACGAAAACGGTGACGCCGCCGGCCATGCCGCCGGCCAGCATGGCGAAGCCCAGGAAGAGCACGACGCGGGCCTTCCAGGCGACGCCCGAGCCGCTGTAGCTGAACGAGTCGGCGCTCAGCCGCTGCTTCTCAACCGAGTTGATGATGAGCATGCCCAGGCTCGAGAAGATGAGCGGCAGCCAGTCGACAAACTTGACGTGCACGTCCGAGGCGTTTCTAGTCTTGGACCAGACGGCGGCGTCGAGCATGACGTAGAAGGCTAGGGAGAACTGCAGCAGCTTATTGTCAGCATCCCGCACGACGACACCGCTCCTCGAAGATACACAGATACGCGGACGGGTTGTACAGAGGGCCAGTATCAGTTGGCCCGCCTCGTGTCCGCGCCCAGAGCTTCGCGTGCAGGACGTACCAGAGCTCCCGAACTGTAGACGCCGGCATTGCGCACCCAGACGCTGTTCAGCCACTCGGGTTTGCTGAACTTCCAGAGGCGGTCCTCCTCCATTGTCGCGGTTCTTGAGCTCGATGTGAGTCAGGTCGCGGGTATGCGTCGGTGATGCTGGGGCGGGCGTCGTCGGAGGCTGGAAGATCGATGGTCGTCGCAATGCGCAAGCTCGCCAGCGGCTGATGGTGTCAGAGGGTGGGTGCGGCGGGTATGACGAACCCAGCAGCTGGGCGGGCCATAGGCGATCACGTGCCACCTCACCAGGCAACTGGACGAAATGCCATGACAAAATTGGCTAGAACACCTTTAGCAGCATCTTCCACTCATATCCACTTGTTACCTGGTAATTACAGGTATTAGTAGTTTTAATGTCCAGGATTCCACGTTCATCATCCAGACGATGAGAGTGTCCCCTCTTTGAAAGTAAATATCAACCTTTTTTTTTTTCAATTTTTATTCTATGCAATGGCCTATTTCTTTATTCCAACCACGACCAGATTTCGAGGACTCTGCTTAAAGTCAAAGACGGGTTCCACCCACGCCTTGTCCACCACGTCGCCATGCTCCTTGAGAAACGTCCACCGGTCCGTCACGATGAGCGACTCAACGACGATGGCGCTGAATGCCATCAGGCTCCAGACGACACACAGCTCCTTCTTCCGCGGCAGGTATATCCTCTCGTACTCCTCAATCTCGTCGTCCGTCATGCTGCCCATCTTCTCCCGCATGAGGTCCGCGTACTCGGCGAACTCGGTGTTGGTGGTGATCTTGTCGACGGCGCCGCGCACGTAGGCCCTGAGGGACGTGTAGCAGCTGTTGCGCAGCGAGCCGATGATTACCGGGTTGGTGCTCATGTCGAAGGGGTTGTCGTCGAAGCCCGGCGTCGGCTCACGGTGGCGCACCTTGGTCACGACGCCGCGGTCGAGGAACATCTTCTGCGCCACGGCGCGGAAGAAGTGCCTCGTGAAGAAGCTCTCGCTCTCCTTTTCTGTCCAGTTTTGCAGGGCCTGGCAGGCCATCATCCGCGCGGTGATGTTGAGCCGGACGCCGTCTTCGTTGTAGGTCGAGAATCGGTTGCTCATGGGGAAGCCTTGGGGGTCGTGCCTGTCGGACTCTTTCGAGACACGCCCGTTGACGGCCTGTAGAGTCGGCCGGAGGTAGGGATGCTTGTAGCTCGGTGGGCCGAGCTTCTCGGTAAGGAGGTTGTAGCAGCAGCCGACAATGGCGACGGCCCTCATGTCGGGGTTCATGACAAGAGAGCGTATCGCGTGGTGCGACAGGTTCCCGCAGGAGTGGATGGACACTGCCATCAGCCTCAGCTGGCGTTTCTCATTCTCGGAAACGACTCCTTTGTCGATGTTTTGGATAACATCCGCGAGGTCTCCGCTGTCCAGCCGCCCTGATACATACTGGACGAATCCTTTGCCCTCCCCGACTTCATACGTGGCAGTAAGATCGTTCCGTGGCCTGAAGTCGACAACACCACCCTCATCAACAAGCTCATCGCCTGCTATCTCTCTGATGACCCGCGCCCTCGTCTCCGGATCCTTCAACCCTCCCGGTCCGGCTGCTTGGCGGATCTTCTCCCACAGCTTCTTGTTCCGCCTGACTTTGGGTGCGACGGCGAGGCCTGAGCTCATGTCGAAGCCCTTGGCGGCCGAGACATTGTGCTCCCTCCCTTCCACGGCGACGACATGGCGGTTGTACGGCTCGCTGGCGAGTGCTCGGCCCAGGTAGTTCTGCCCGCTGCCAAAGTCGACAAAGTGCGATATGTCGTTGCCGTCATGCTCGGCGACCTCGCGTGACAGCCTCTGCACGTAGTCGGCAAAGTTGGTGACTTCGTGCACCTTCTTGGGCCTCATGCCAACAGAGACGGTGGCGGCAATGGTGGGCAGCTTCCTCTCCGGCGGGGCGTATGTGCGACTCAGGGACAGGTTCCGCACCGAGCGGACGTAGTCGATGAAACTCGAGGGAGGATGGTGCTCGCCGTCATATGACAGGTTGTCGAGGTCATCCCTCGCGAGGAGGTCCAGGAGGCGCATGATGTCGCATGACAGCAGGAAGGGGTGCCACTCCTCGGGCAGTGCAACGTTGAAGAGCCCGTTCCCTATGGTGAAGAAGTCGAGGATGTGGACGCCTCCGCAGAGGATCTGGAAGACGTCCGAGGTCCCGACAAATCCGAGCAGCGCTTGGACATACTCCTCGGTCGATGCGAACACATCGCTGTGGGGGAGAGGCTTTTCAGGAGCCATGACGGACTAGGTAGGTACAGTTTGCTGGTGCATGTTAACATTGGTGCTACCCTGAAGCTTGTCATTTGAGATCGCAGTAGACAGGCGGATAGAGTAGGAGACATACCTCGTCAAACAAGTGACATACAGCTGATAGGTTCCAAGGGGCCTTTTCATATACGGTTGGGATCTTGTAGTCTATAAGCCCTTTCGAACCTCCTAGTAATACTAGGTCTCTGGTGTCGCAAAATTCGAGGAGGGGCGCGTATTGAAAGACCCTCAAGTTCGGAGTGGGATGACCGCTCGGAATGAGTAACACTCGTTCGTATAGTTGATACTGGAGTGTAAGTATGCTCTGATTTAGTCCTCCAAGTAAATGAGTGAGTCGCATTAGAAAACCTAGCACAGCGCGGGATTAGGACGAGTTGAATGCTGTACTCGTACACGTACGCATCATGTATTTGATACCTCGAAGTTTGAATTTCGAGCGCTCCACACAAGGGTCAGAGACATCTGGGGTTCATTCAAGGTACGTACCCAGTACTTTATTCCAGCTCCACCGAGGTGCCGCTTGCCGCAGGGGGGGTTCGCTCCAACGTCATCCTCACAACGAACGCCCTCTGGCCTCCCAACAGCTCCGACATTGCACAGGCATCTCTGTCGCAAATCTTCCTTCCGGACACCAGCGCGCAGACTCATCACCGTGCATCGCAGGGGCTACCGTACCGTCAACTCATGATCCGGGAGACCTCGGCCCTGGCACGATGATGTCCTCAACGAACGAGGAGGACCCCTTCCTCCAGGTCCAACAGTGAGTACCTGTTATCCTCCGTGCGCGGCATGGCAGTCTGGACCAGCTGACCGATGCCTCGCAGGGACGTCCTTAACCAACTCTCCTCGACACGATCCCTCTTCACATCGTATCTCCGCATCCAGTCCCTCACAACGTCGGCTACATCCCCGGAGCTCGCCTCTGCCCGCACCGACCTGGAATCCGCACTCTCCACCCTCGCCGAGGACCTTGCCGACCTCGAAGCCGCCGTCCAAGCCGTCGAATCGAACCCCGCGCAGTTCGGCCTCTCGCAGGATGAAGTCACACGGCGCAGACGCCTCGTCCAGGAAGTCGGCGGCGAGACCGACGACATGCGCGAGGAGCTCAAGAAGACCAAGACCGGCCGAGCAGCACCAGCAGGCGATCTCCCTGACCCCAACTCCTTCGCCATACAAGATGGCGGCGATGACGACGATGCATACGAGGAGTTCGAGCACCAGCAGCAGATGCAGATCATGCGCGACCAGGATGAGCAGCTCGACGGCGTGTCCGCCACGGTGGGCAACCTGCGCAGGCAGGCTGACGACATGGGCCGCGAGCTCGAGGAGCAGAGGCAGATCCTCGAGGTGGTGGACGACGCCGCCGAGCGCGTGGGCGGCAGGCTGCAGAATGGCATGCAGAAGCTCAACCACATTGTCCGTCGGAACGAGGACCGGTACAGCAGCTGCTGTATCGCCGTGCTCATTTTTGCGCTGATAGTGCTGCTGGTGCTGTTGTTGATCTTATAGATGGGGGTTTACTTGGTTTGGATTATGGTCTAATTACTTTTTCTTTTTTTTTCTTTTTTTTTTNTTTTTTTTTTCGTTGTCACCGAGCCTCTGGGAGCGCAATGCGGAGTTAGGAGCGTTTGGATGATGTGTTTCAAAGCTGGCATGAATAGCGCTTCTTTTTTGTAGAATACACGGGGACTATAACTCTGATAGAAACAGGCACGAAGGGGGCTTTGCTGCCCCGAAACCAAGATGTATATCCTGAGAACACCCTGCCGTGCATGGGCCTTGTGAAAATCAACCAGACATGCTCGTACCAACGCCAGTTGATCACATCATTGTATCAGTACACTGTGCGGATCCTTCCGTACTCTATATACACGACTATGTCTAGACGAGAATGAGGCCTTCTCCGCGGAGGACCTCGGTGAGCGCCTGCAATGAATTTGCCGCGGCAGCATTCGCGGGAGCCTTCTTTGGGAACTCGATAAGCGCTAGTCGCAATGCCGCGAGGGCGGCGTTTCCGTAAAAGTTCAGGAACCGCTGTTCATGGCCTTCGATCATGGATCTGAGGACCACATATTGTGTGTTGGATGTCTCGTTGGCCGGCGTGTTGAGGATCCCGGCCATGGCCTTCCAGTAGTTTGTAGGCGGGTACGGATTCGACTTTGTCGTCTTGCTAAAGTCTCGCAGCGAGAGAGATGCGAAGCCGGCACCCAGCCCCGTCATCCTGTCGTTGTGGTTCTGCTCCGTGATCCACGCGGGGCCGTCTTTCCTCCACCCCAGAGCCATCCTGCCCCTCTCCGTCTTGTCGTTGCCTCTTAGGCCGAACAGGACAGGGCATACCACACGGAACTTGGCGATGAGGATATCGACGAGCGGCTTGCCTCTCCACTGAAACTCCTTGGTGGAGAATATGTGCGCTGCGAAGACACCCACTGGATCCGCGGCTTTGGGATTCGCGCCGCACTCGTTGATGTATTGGTTGATGACGGCCTTGGAACATATGTTCAACAGATAGAGGAACAGTGACGGCAGCGTGGCGTCGTTGTTGGGGGCGCCCTCTGCGGGTTGCCGGTCTCTGTCAACCACATATACGCTGACATCAATGGGAGGGCTGGGAACAGCCCCCTGGAGTGCCTGCTTCAGGATCTCTGTAATTTTGCCAATCTGTCCATTCGTTAGAAGGTTGAGACACGAGACAGCAGTGTGCGTTAGACTTACCGGCTTAGAGTTCGCCCCTCGCCCGGCCGTTAGCTGGCCAATAGAGACTTGAATCTCTCGTCGGAATGCCCCCAGCCTGCCCTTCAGAGGAGATCCCGGCTTCTTAGATTCGGCAATCATATTCTTGCGGAGACCCTTCAGCTCCTGGTGGATCTGAAGGTATCTGTCGGCCAGCTTGCTGCTGGCAGGCGCCGGTGCGGCGGTGGGTTGCTTGGGCGCTGTCGGCGGCTGGGCTGGACTCGGAGCTGGTTTTGCCGTGCTCACGCCGTTTGCTTGGGTAAGGGAACTTTTCTGCTGCTCATTCTGTTTGGGTGCCGCGGCGGCGAACGGGCTGGTCGATGTTGTTTGCTGCTGAGTGGGGGATTTGAAGCTCCAGGATTGTTGGAGGTTGGTGACCCTGTTTGTTTCCGCGGAAACCGGCGCCGAGGGCTGGGCCTTTGGGGATGCCGTCTCCTTAGCTGGCGCAGGTTGCTTCGGATGCTCAGGCTGTTTGGGGGGTTCGGGTTCGGGAGGAGGTTTGGGTACGGATTTGGCCCTGAGCGCTCGCAACCTTTGCTCCTCGGCGGCGATTGCGGCCTCGGCCGTCAATCTCTCCTGCTCCCGGCGCTCCGCCTCTAGGATGCGCTTGTGCTCCTCCTGGAGTTCGTGCAGCTGGAAGACTCGAAGGGCTGCCTCCCGCACACGCTCGTGCTCGAGCTGGGCGGCGGCGAGTGCATCCCGATGTGCGTCCTCTGTGTTCCGGTCGTCCCCTAGGAATCGCGATAGGAAGCCTCTGTCGGGGCTGGCGATCTGGCTTCTCCTCCCGGCGGGAGGGGAGCGTGTCATTGTTGGCGGCGCGGGGGGCTGGCGGGACGAATCTGTCACGGAATCATCTGTGGGTGGTGGGTTGGAGTTGCGGCGAAGGTTTCTGGTAGGACGGGGGGCGGGGGGAAACGAGACCTGTTGCCAAAGGTCGTCGTGTGTGGAAGCGGGTTGACAATATCCAATTGGTCTTGTGAGAATTACAGGGACGTCTCCCGTCGTGTATGTGTTAGCCTGATAATTATAACAAGGTGGTTTGGTTTGCTGAGGTTTCGTTCGCCTATCGAAATGGAAATGCTGCTATCGCAGACCTGGAATGTACAAGTACCGGTAAGCAGAGCGATTACGGGTGGTACGTATTACCGTTCATCCTGACGCGCCAAGCCACACTGCCCGTCGCAGGCAAGAGCTGCCGCCCGCTTTAACCAAAGTTCCGGCGCCGTGGTGGCGCTCTTACCTAGAAGTTACGGGCCAAGCCACAAGGAGCTTCCCAGTTTCTGCCCGCAGATGAATCTAGATGAATCTACGTCCGTACGAATACCAATTGGTCCTAATATCTGCTCCGTTATCACGCATGCGCCGAGCTTGGCAGGACGCCAAATGTCAGGTTGATGTTTCGGTCAACTTGTTAAACGATATCTTCCCTATTCTTAGCACACGTATGCAAGGCTGCTGTTCGATACTACGCTGTGCGTTCTGTTTTCTTTCCATGTTACCTTAGGCAATGATCCGGAGTCGATACTGTCAAGCTCTCAGAGCTGCGGCATGAAACAGCAGTCATTGGAGGGAATCATATCATTGCGGTAATGCCAGGTCCGGCCATTGGAGCATCGCCCCGAAGACATGGACCTTGTGGTTGTCTCCAATTCAATTGATATCACAGTTCACGAATTACGAGTCCCACGGGCGTGAGCTCGAAGGCTTGGCTAATCTGGTGGGCTACGAGTTTTGTCGCACCACACGCTGAGGTCGAGATCTAGTAGTTACAGTACTGTACTACCAGGCAAGTCCTTGCAAAACCCAACACCTGGGCAACGAGCGTACTGTGGTACCTACTTAGCTCTCTGTAGTTTGTACACAACCCGAGACGGGCACCGAGCTGCCCAATGCCCGTCCGTACGCGTATGTGACCCTGATTGCTGCCGTTCATCCCAGGACCGCTGCGTTTCACTCTGACGTCGGCCTCATCAGGAGCCAAAGTGGTTTGACGGGATCCAGAAGGTGTGGAACGGAACCCAGACTCTTTAGAGACGTATGACGTGGGGACCAACCCTCATTCCCCGGCCTGAGAGTCAAACCTTGTCCTGATTAGTTCGTTGCCGCGGCATTTGACCCTAGTGACTGGCTTGTCAGACTGGTCGACTGTGATAGGACTTGGGCAGAATCTCATTGCTTGTGAAACTCGTTGTAAAGGTTGGAAGCGCGGCCGATACGACAATATTAACTTCTAGCTAGCGGAGCCGTTCGAAAAGCTTGAGGGTGACGATTGTCGCCAGACGTACGTACGATTCTGGGCGTCGAGACTCGCATGACTCTATGCAATGACTCGTACTCCGCAGGACAGATCGCCATTTGAACGTCTGGAAGAATGATGGAATCGGTAGTTGAAGGTATGATGGCAGCCCAATACCAGGTACGTCTTCCCCCTTGGATGGATACCTGACCTTTAGGCTTTACCTGATTCCTCCTTGCATCGATGTACTGCGTACAGTGAGTGCTCGAAGGGTCAAAGGCTGGACAAACACCTTGGGCCGATCGGGCTTAGTTGCTGCGGCCCTGCGGGCGGGCTGTGGCGAGGTGGAGCGACCGACGACCCCCGTTGCGAAGCTGGATGCGGCTGGACGATGCGCCGCAGGAGAGGCTTCGTTCTATGCTGGTCCTGGGATCGATCAGTTGACGCTGAGGTTCGCTCCCTCGAGTGTCGAGGTTTGAGGTGCCACCGTGTTTCATGACGTCTGTTTGAGCGCTGTTTTTAGAAATTAACGTCTGGGGAAGGAGCTACTAACTTTCCTGGCAACTGGAATCTGGGCCGACTCGAGGCGGATGGTCTGGGCCTTGGTCAATACCTGATAGTACCTGATACTTTGTCCTGGTTGCCCTGGTGCAGCTGTGCCCACCGACGGGGCAGTGGACACGACCGGGAACGTTGACCTTGGCCTGGTCCAGTGCTGCCGAGGACCCCGGCGGGTCCCCCATTACCCCTAGACGCACCTCTGGTGGGGTGAGCGGTGTTGGTTGCTCTGGCGGTTGCCCAGCGCTCCACTCACCTACCAGGTACCTGCTACGATACCTACTACAGGTAGTAGTAGTACTGTAGGTACTCGGTACAGTAGGTACTGGGCGGGCACCACTTGCTCCAGGTGCGGCCCGGCTGCCAGGCTGGCAGCAGTGGCAGGCGCGGTGCTGGCTTCTGAGCTGCTCTTGCCCTGAGGGGAGGTGGCCACATCGCCTGGGGGTGGTTGACCCCCCAGTGGCGGTGGGTGGCTCTTTCCCCATCCTCCACCAAACGACCTCATTGTCCACCACCTTCCACCACATCAGTCCACCTACCTACCCTACCTTACCCCCAACTCCGGTCCCCAACTCCCCATCTCTCTCTTGCCCCCCTACCGCACGTCGCCTCTCTGCTCCTCCAGCATCATCCCCAGACCCCCCATCGTGGCATCTAATTCTCGTCGTCTCGTCTTCCACCAGACAGACTGACCTCTTTGATCCGCGCCTTCCTTTTTTTCCCAACACACTCCTTGGCTCTAGGGTCACTACGCTGAGCTCGCTGGATCGATCAGTCCCTCCAACGCATTCCCCATCCATCACAAGCACCCTCCTTATCCAAGCTCGAACACCCTGCGCTCCCCGCCGTCACCGCTGCAGCCCGTCCGCCTCTCCCTGTCCCTAACGACAATAAGCAAAACAAAGAACCCCCCGTGTTTTGCCACCAAGCAACCGCACGCGAAGCTAGAGGATTTTCCCGACTCCTCCGCTGTCATCGCTTGACCTCGACACATCGCGTCCTTGTCGACAGCACGCACACGACGTGCATCCCGTCTTCTACTGCTGTCTCGAGCTGCCCGTCATCATGGAGCAGCAACAGCAGCAGCAGCAGAACCCCCAGCAGGCTTCGCAGCAGCCTCAGGTGCCGCAGAATGCCCAGCAGCCCCAGACTGGCGGCGTCCATGGCCCGGCTGGACGAAGGCTGCACATTGCCCATCGCCGCAGCCCTTCCGAGCTTACTCCCCTGATGAGCATGTTTGCCAACCCTGGAAGTAAGCTGTCCGCCCCAATTCTGGAGCTCTTTCCTTACCCTGTCGCGCATTCCCCGGTGCCACCTGTTCTGGCTTCCCGGGGGGGAACCGGCGAAGATATCGCCACCTCCCCGCCTTGCTCCCCCATCATCATCAGTTCGGAACATCAGACCGCTAACCGTACTTCCCTTAAATAGTGGAACAGTTGGCTATCCAGCAGCAGATCGAGCTCTTACAGCAACAGCAGCAGCAGATCCAGGCCACTCATCAGCAGTATGTCAACATGGGCATGGTGCCTCCCGGCCAGCCGATGCATGCCGGCGGACAATTCAATCCTTTGCAGTCCATGGGGAACCTCCAACAACCTGGCTTCCAGTTCCCCAACCAGGTGGGGCAGCAGAACATGGCTCCCCAGGGCCAACCAATGTCACATCGCCGTAATCAGTCGGCACTCCCCCACATGGGCATGGGTCCGCCTCCCGCTCCCTCTTCGGGCGCTTCAGGCTCAACGTTTGGCAACTTTGAGGCGCCTGGAGCCGGAGCCGGGGGCCACGGTCGTGAGGGCTCAGTCAGCAGGGGCCGTGGTGGTGGTGGCGCCGGTGGTGGCCACCAGAGGCGACATTCATTAGCCCTTGCTGATGCGAAAAAGGCCGCCGAACTAGCCCAGCAGAAGCGAACGACGACCGGTTTCCAGTTCCCTGGCCCCAATGCCGACAAGGCTGACGATGAAAACAAGCCTGCCGCGCAGGCATCCCCTGACTTGGCACCTCCTCCTGCCGCCGGACGCGGCGGCCGTGGTGGCCATGGCCGGAGCCAGAGTATGGCTGTCAACGGTCGTGGTGGTGCCCGTGGTTTTGGTGACTCCGGCGATTTCGGACGCCGCGGCGGCCATGGCCGGTCCGGCTCTCGGAATTTCGAGGGCAATTGGCGCACTCAGGGCCAGAACCAGGACCAGGGCAATGCTGGCCAGCCTCAGGGCTTCCAGCCCGGCCACAGAGCTCAGGGCTCCATGAATCAGTCCATTTCGTCCCTCGGGGCCTTCCAGTTCAATCCTAACCAGCCTCAGCTGATGCAGATGCCCAATCAGATGGTCCTGCCGCAGATGTATGGCCAGCAGCTGAACCCTATGCAGCAGCTTCAGGCCCTTCAGGCTGCTCAGATGAACGGCCACCAGATGCAGGGTCTTCAGGCGTCTCAGCACGCGCCCGGCCTTGGTGGGCAGCAGCAGCAGCAGCAGCGCAAGACGCTCTTTACCCCTTACCTTCCCCAGGCCTCTCTGCCCGCCCTCCTGGGAGACGGTCAGCTTGTCTCTGGCATCCTACGGGTCAACAAAAAGAATCGCAGTGATGCCTATGTGACCACGTCTGATGGCGTGCTCGATGCTGACATCTTCATCTGCGGTAGCAAGGACCGCAACCGTGCTCTCGAGGGTGACCTGGTTGCTGTCGAGCTTCTGGATGTGGATGAGGTGTGGTCTCAGAAGCGTGAGAAGGAAGAGAAGAAGAAGCGGAAGGATATCACTGATACCCGATCCGGATCGACCAACCAGGGCCACCGGGACACCGGAAACAACGATGACAACAATGCCTCGGAGGGCGGTATCCGCCGTCGGGGCAGTCTCCGTCAGCGCCCAACCCAGAAGAAAAATGACGATGTGGAGGTCGAGGGCCAGAGTCTTCTTCTCGTGGAGGAGGAAGAAATCAACGATGAGCAGAAGCCTCTGTATGCCGGCCACGTCGTCGCTGTCGTTGAACGTGTGGCCGGACAGATGTTCTCTGGCACTCTTGGCCTCCTGCGTCCCAGCAGCCAGGCGACCAAGGAGAAGCAGGAAGCCGAGAGAGCTGCACGGGACGGTGGCAGCGGCCGTCATCATGAGCCGCGGCAGCAGGAGAAGCCCAAGATCGTCTGGTTCAAGCCAACGGACAAGCGGGTGCCCCTCATTGCCATCCCGACCGAGCAGGCGCCGCGCGATTTTGTTGAGAAGCACCAGGAATTTGCCGATCGCATCTTCGTGGCGTGCATCAAGCGTTGGCCCATCACGTCGCTCCATCCCTTCGGAACCCTTGTGGAGATACTTGGCCGCATGGGTGATCTCAAGGTGGAGACTGACGCGCTGCTGCGTGATAACAACTTCTCGTCGGACGAGTTCTCCGACGCCGTCCTGCGCAGTGTCGGCCTGCAGGACTGGTCATTGGCCAAGGAGGACGAAGCCTCCCTCGCTGCTCGCCGCGACTTCCGCGAAGAGAGCTCATTCACCATCGACTATAATGGAAGCGCCGAGCTGGGACCTGCGATTCACGTCAAGACTCGCCCCGACGGAAAGATCGATGTTGGTATCCACGTCCCTGATGTTACTCACTTCGTGAAGCCCAACTCTCTCGTCGACCGTGAGGCCAAGAAGCGTGGCACCTCGGTGCAGCTGATCAACCGCTTCTGTGCTCTGCTCCCTCCCAAGCTGGCCCAGGAAGTGTGCTCTTTGACACCGGATCAGGAGCGTCTAGCTGTCAGTGTCGTCTTCAGTGTCAACCCTCACACCGGCGCTGTCGCCGAGGGTGACAGCTGGGTCGGCCGTAGCATCGTCAAGAGCGCCGGAAAGGTGACGTTGAGCGAGATTGACGCTGCCCTGACCGAACCCTCTACCTATGAGAATGCGGCCGTTCCGGTCAAGTCGATCCAAGTCCTCAACGCCATCTCCGGGAAGTTCAGGGAGACGCGCCTGGCCGCTGATGGCGAACCCATTGCCCCGCTCCGCCTACTGCAGCAGCTCGACGAGGAGAACAATCCCGTGCAGCACAATCTCTTTGATTCTACTACGGCTCTCGAGCTTGTGGAAGAGCTGATGCACAAGGCGAATGCCTATGTCGCCCAGCGTTTGGCTGAGGGTCTTCCCGAGAAGGCTTTGCTCCGCCGGCAGGCCTCGCCCATCCCGCGGCGCCTGCAGACGTTCGTGGAGCGGATGACGGCCCTCGGTTACGATATCGACTCGTCTTCGAGCTCCGCCCTGCAGAACAGTCTGTTCAGAGTCGAGAATAGTGATCTGCGCAAGGGTATGGAGACACTGCTTGTCAAATCGATGCACAAGGCCAAGTACTTCATCGCGGGCAAAACGGCCAAGACGCTGTGGCCCCACTATGCTCTGAACCTGCCCCTTTACACACACTTCACTAGCCCCACGCGTCGGTACGCTGATATCATCGTCCATCGCCAGCTCGAGGCTGTCCTGTCCGAGGGCAAGGTGGAGTACACAGAAGATATGGAGAATCTGGTCAAGACGGTGGAGGCAGCGAACAACAAGAAGGAGTCGGCTCAGAACGCGCAGGAGCAGAGCATGCACATCGAGTCGTGCCGCAAGATGGACAAGAAGCGCCAGGAGGCCAATGGCGACCTCATTGCTGAGGGCATCGTCCTGTGCGTGTACGAGTCTGCCTTTGATGTGCTGATCCCCGAGTGGGGCTTCGAGAAGCGCGTGCACTGCGATCAGCTGCCCCTCAAGAAGGCGGAGTTCCGGAAGGAGAAGCGTGTTCTCGAGCTCTACTGGGAGAAGGGAGTACCCAGCTCGGCGTACGTGCCGGAGGACGAGCGGCCCAAGGCAGCGGCATCCCAGAGGATGAGCAATGCCATGGCGGCCCAGCGTCAGGCTGAGGAAGCAGAGAGGCAGAGGAGGGAGCGCGAGGAGGCTGCCCGTAAGCAGACGGAGACTGGCACCATGTCGACGGATGATGTGGATGCCCTGTTCGACGACGACGAGGACAACACGTCGGATGTCACCGAGGCCATGGCCGGGGCGTCGCTGGCGGAGAGACCCACGCAGAGCGTGCCGGGTTCGCCTTCTCGATCGACTACCGCCGACGGCCTGCACCGGACGCGGTCGGACTCTAAGGTGCCTGCTGCAGACGCTGTCGAGAGTCGGTTGAACAACAAGGAGAAGTATCTCAGCCTGTTCAAGCTTCGCGAGGAGGGAGGTGACTACATCCAGGACGTGACGGAGATGACGAGAGTCCCGGTGATTCTGAAGACGGATCTGAGCAAGAGCCCACCGTACGTACTTTTTCGTCTTGTACCTTTTTTTTTTCTTTCCCCTATCTTGTTTTGGGTCCCCTTCAGGTCATGATGCTAACAGAGGACTGCAGTTGCCTGACGATTCGGTCTTTGAACCCCTACGCCCTGTAAGAGCAGCTCGGCCAAGTCGAGAAATCGGAGGCTGGAGATATGGCAGTTGAGGCTTGGGGCTATTTGATCCGAGCGAGCATGACACAGGTGCGAGAAAGCGCTGTTTGGTGTGAGCGCCACCAAGACCGGTATAAATAAGATGTCTACAGGGCATGAGTCCAATCAAATAGCCTGAAGCAGGACTGAGGATGGGCGCGGATGTATGGAATGCAGAAGTAATCAAGCGAGAGAGACAAGAGAGAGCGCAGATTGACGGACGAGCTTGCAGGTTCGAGTGGACGACGGAGGTATTTGAGATAGCGAAGACGTAAGCGAAAATGAGAGGCTGGCACACGCTGCTTGTAACTCATTATTACTCTTTTCACCAGAAATGGCAGGAATGGGGCACCCGAGGACGTGATTAAACGGCTTACTACTACTGATAACTTGGTACTTTTGACATGTGCCTCGCTCGGAGAGGTGGCAGGACCAATATGGAGGTGGAGGTAGCGGGGTACAGGCGAGGTAGCCAAGAAATGTATTATGCCCCTCGCCAATCCTATATACTGGCGATGAACCGAACTATCTGCAATCTGTAACGAGCCATCGTCCATCGGTCCCTGGAGAATGGCCATTGTCGCGGGGGTTTGGGGTTTCGGGGTAATACCGTCCATGCCCATCGGGGGGCCGGGCCCCACCCGGGGTTGTCGGGATCATCAAGCGCCGAGTGTCAGGTCGCGTTTCGGATGTCCGGGGGGGGTCTGAAAGGACCCCACGACGGCCGCTCAACCCCGGAACCCCCTTCTCCTCTGATGAGCGGCCCGGTCACGAGTGGCGCAGGGGACCTGAGCTTGTGTGTGTGTCAGATCTGTCTGATTAGTGCGGGTGGCGTGTATCTGTCAAATTGGACTATGATAACGGCCGTACGTCCGTAGTATCATTATTACCCGTGGTCTCTTTTTGAGAATATAGGTGGGTGCACGGTGGTGGTCGTGGTGGTTGGTTGATCTGTCTCGTTCTGTCCGGCCCTGTGTTCGGGTCGTGGGGTATCCGCCCGGTTCCGGCCTTTGATCATCCTGAGAGTTGAGACGAAGAAGCGACCGGGATGGCTTGTATATAATAAGGTTAGGGTGTGTGTGTGTGTGTGTGTGTGTGTTATATACCCTGGGGACGATCACGACGGATGTCGACAGTGCCGTTCGTCAGGGTCATGCTAAGAGGCCTTGGTGAAAATAAAGGTGTGCTCTATAGATGATACATACACCACGTGCCTCAGGTCAGGCAGGGTCTTAAGAGACGCTTCTTTCCCCTCTTCCTCGCTCTTTCTTCTTCTTTTCTTCCCCCCCGTCGTAGTCTCTCAAGTCTTGTAACTTCGTCCCCCTTCCGCCCCCCTTTCCCCCCCCCCTTCTACAAGTTGCCGAGTACTGGTTTGCTCTGGCCGGGTCTGTCGTTTCTCTCAGCTTTTCGCTCCTTTTTCTTTTCGACTACGCAACCAAACCAAACTGTTCCTTTTTTTCACGATATCTCTTTTTAACTTTTATTACGCTGCCCTGGCTGGCTACACATTCTCCCTCTTACATCATTCTTCCTCAATCTTCTTTACTATCACCACTACAACTACCTGGTTTGGGGATAATCACATCAAATCATCATGCGTTCCTTCACGACCTTCCTCCTCGCCATGCTGGCCAACGAGATCTCTGCCCTGCCCTCGAGCCCCAAGCTCTCAGGCACGCAGCTCGACTACTACCACATTGCCAAGCGTCAGAATGAGGCTGCCGTGGAATTGGGTCTCGGCGATCCCGACGTCCTCCAGTTGTACGTTGTTTTTCAAACTTCCTAGCTCCTGACTTATATATATATATATACATCTATACTGACAAAACAACAACAACAGCGCCCTGACCCTGGAGCACCTCGAGGAGGCCTTCTACCGCGAGGCCACCACCAAGTTCCCCGACGCCCAATCGATGGGCCTCGAGCAGTCACAGTTCGACGCCATCGCGCAGATCGGCTCCACCGAGTCCGCCCACGTCGTCCTCCTCCAGGGCGCCCTCGCGCAGGCGGGTGTCGCCCCCGTCCGACCCTGCGAGTACGACTTCTCCGCCGCCCTGACCGACCCGGCCACCGTCCTCGCCACGGGCAGCGTCCTCGAGAACGTCGGCGTCGCCGCCTACCTCGGCGCCAGCACCCTCGTCGCCGACGCCAAGATCCTCAGCGTCGCCGCCTCCATCCTCACCATCGAGGCCCGCCACCAGAGCGTCCTGCGCGTCTTCACCCAGGCCGAGCCCGTGCCCCAGGCCTTCGATGCTGCCCTCGGCCTGCGCTCCGTCTTCTCCCTCGCCGCCCCCTTCATCAAGTCCTGCCCCGACGGTTCGAACCTCGTCGTCGAGGCCTTCCCAACCCTCGCCATGGACGACGGGCAGGATATTGCCGCCCTGCACGCCTCTGGCGCCAAGGTCAAGGTCACCTCCGAGGCCGCCGGCCAGGCCACACACTGCGCCTTCACATCCGGTGGCGTCAGCACCGGTGGCTCCGTCTTCTCCGAGTTCAAGGAGGGTGAGGGGTGTGCTATCCCCAAGCAGGTCGCTGGTGTGAGCTACATGTCCCTCGTCACCAGCGCCCCGCTCGATGGTGTCGTGACGGATAATATCATGGCCGCTGGTCCGATTGCTGTGACCATCACATAAGGGGCGCGTCGTCGTGGAAGGCAGTCTAAGGAGCGGAACAGAAGTTGAGAGTCGGGGGGTTGGGTGCGAAAGAGAGAGTGCGAATGACTGCACTCTGCTAGTAACCCTAGTCAATGATTAGTAAAAGACATCATCGTCTAATGAATGCGATACCCGGTTTTGCTCTAAAAGGATTGAGCCTGATTTGCCCTGTCTATCTTTCGTGCCTCGCCAACTTCTCCATTGTCAAGAATCGGACAACGGATAACTTGCAAACGAATATTTATTGGCCCAGTAGAAGCTGTGGCTAACTGTTTGCATGTCATAATATGTGTTTTTTTTGTTTTTTTTTTGCATGTAGGATCAGTGGCCACCTGTCCGGGATGTCGCCCTCCGGCGCCGCCATCCTCCCATAGTCACTGCAACGCTCCCGACTTCTTTGTGCATCCCCACGCCTAGCTCCACTGAGGTGGTAGAGTTGGCCTCATGGCGGGCCGGCTTCATAGTGATGGAGTGACCTTCGGTCCAGGGGATGATGCCCAGGTGCCGCCCAAAGAAAAAGAAGATAGAGCAACGAATAACTTGGCAACCCGTGGATAATCGAAGAGCTGTTCCTTCCGAGGTCGCTACCACCCTTACACCATTGTAACCGATACACGCATACCCGCTGCGTGCGTCTCATCAGAAGGGCCTGGCGTCCAGGTAAGCTTGCGCCCTGGCCCACGCTGCCTTGTCCTCTGCCGACAGGACATCGTTGCCGAGGACTTGCACACCCGCGTTGAGAGCGCGGAAAAAGTCGACGCAGATCCGGAAGTCATCTGTCAAGGCTTGCGCATAGGGCACAAACGTCTGAGGGAACTGCTCAAGCCGCGCTGCCCTTTCTTCCTTCGTGTGGCTCAATTCGTCATCGTCGAAGAAGGTTCGCACAGCAATACCCATAGATATGTCCGGCTCCTGAGAGAAGGGTAGCCTGCCATAGCACGTCAGTAATTTGTCGTCAGGAGAGAGACACCCCGCAGGAAACGCAGGTAGGATGGGAGCCTCACCGTTGGCTAATCTCGAATTGGTCGTCACGGTCTCGCCGACTTTGCCCGTACATGAACATGGACGCCACGATGGCCTCGAGAAGATCCCGGTCAGCCTCCCGCACCGCCGTGGACAGCGAGCGGAATGCAAGCAGGCTTCGATTGAGCGCACCAGTGTATCCGATGATCTGGTGCCTGAGCTTGAGCAGAGAGGCACACTCGGAGATCAGAGCCAGGCTGGCCTTCTCCTCGTCGCTGCCCTTCCTCGAATAACCAGGGTGCGGCTCGCGTATTTTGCCATTCAGGAGCCCAAACCTGACTAGTTCAAATGCAAGCAGAGCGGCTTCATTGATACCACTGGGCGTCTCGGGCCGACCTTCCATGGCTTCATTAAGGGCAATGAAGGTCGCGCCAAGGGCATTTCCCAACGGGGTCAAGGCGTGTGAATCGTCCGTATAGCCTCTGAGGTGGAGGAAACGCCAGATGGCGACCCGCGTGATCATTTCAGCCGAGTCGATGCCCCGAATGAGCTTGTCTTGGGCGAACGTCTTGGACACGAATTCGGGCTTGGCAAGCGTTATGACCTCCATATTCACTGGCCCGGCAAATTCGACCGGGTAGAATTCTTCGAAGTCCTCCTTCTTGACGTCCCAGGAGCCAACCTTCTGCGAGGGTGGCGGCGACAGAGCGCTGTGGTTCATGGTGTAGGAAAACTTGGGGTCAAACCAAACACGCATGGTGATGGCCTTGTGGCCAATCCCACGGTGAACCCTGGGGATGATAAGACCCAGTGTCTGCTCCTTTATGGGGATGAGCTGAGAAGTGACGAGCTTCTTATATTCTTCAGACGGCGTGCCATCCAATGTCGGTTGGACCAGCATCTGACCGCGCGTTATGCAGCTCAGGATGCGTGGCCCAATCAGACCAGTGTTGAGATAATGGAAAAGCTCGGCAGGCAGCTGCAGACCAAGGTATTCGTGGTTGTCGGCAGTGAGATGCTCATAGTCATTAACCCGGACCTCACCACTCTCGGCGATGTGAATGAAGTGTTGAATTTCCATGCGTGTCTTGCGATACTTGTCAAGCCAATCAGGATCCTTGGCCTGGAGAATATCGTTGAAAGATGCGCATGCAGTAGCGACACTTTTTTCCGATGTCCGCAGAAGGTTTATAGAATCCATAATCGAAGCTTGATTCTCGTAGTCCGGGTAGATCTTCCTATCCAGCAAAGGGGGGAATGTGTTGATGAAAGAGGTGCCGGTCATGAGCAACGCATCAATGAGCATAGCCTCACTCACGCCGAGAGCGCGCATGATAGCTTTCTTGGAGATGGCGGAGACGGTCTTCTTTGGCCAGTCAATGCTGCGGATGATGGAGTCCTTGATTGGGTATGCAAGGAGCTCTTGAGAGCCCATGACGCCAGCGCATTGGTCCGAATCGATCATCTCGAAGTACGCGAGCTACACAGACTGGTTAGCTCTCTCAGATGCGCGGAACCGAGCGAGGGGCCACGACATACCTGGGCGCAAGCGTTGTAAGGAGGCACCAAGAAATGGAGGCCTCTGGCTTTGAGGATCTTTTGGAACATAGGATAGAGGTTCTGGATGCGATAGGCACCTTGCAACAACATGAGCCATGCGAAATCGTCCATGCTCCATTCGACGGGTGACTTACCTGGGTAACGGCCAAAAGTGTCCACAGCCTCGGTAGCCTTGGAGTCGAAGTAGAGCTCCCAAGCCTCGTTCGTCTTCTGAGCCGCAGCTTGTCCTCGTCTAAGAGTGACCTCATCCTGTCCAGTCAGGGATTGACCGTCGAAGATGAAGAACGGGATCATGCGATGCTTCTCCCACTGGTCTAGCTCTTCGTTGATGTGGGCTTCGAGTCCCGTCAGGCCGCCAAGAGCGGGCAGAAGTGGCTCACTGCCCGTAGGGCTGTCCAGAACCTGGCTCAACCAATAGGTGGCATCGATGGCAATAGAACAGTCTTCCAGTTCTGCCACGTCGTACGGGCTGTGGCGGCGATGGGTTAGGATGAGGAGAATCTGGGTGGTAGGGCCAAGGTCACTCACACGGCCTGGCTGGTAATCCAGCTGTCCTCTTGAAGGACTGTCGTGGTACTGTCAGCACGAGCTCGGTTTCGAGATTGCAATCCCCGGTGGGCGACACTGCTAGGAAAGCTCGGCCGCCAGTCTTGAACACTCGAGCGGAGACGTCCTGGGGATAGCCCACGAAAAAACACCAGAGCAAAAACTCACAAGGCATTTTGACCGTCTGTCGCGGAGTAAGAAGCTCAGCTTGTTATATCCCGACTAGGGTTTTATAGTGGCCAGCCACGGCGTTATCAGGGAGGCGCCCGGCGTCCAACAGGAGCACCAACGAGGCTGACCGTCGAGCGGGAGGATGGATCGTGTCTCGAGGGATTGTCGTCGGAGGAAACGTTGTATGATCGAGGCTTTAGAGATGAGTGGCAGGGTACGACATTGGCGTATGCCCGGAGAAACAGCGGCACCAAGACTTGTCGAGGGTCTGAGACGCGGCGAGGTTGCAGGCCAGCGAGATCTCGCACGCAGTTTGAGCCTTGAGCTTGGGGGAGGGAAGAGAGGGAAGCTCCGTCGTCGGGTTGAGCACCAGTAGGCAGGTAAGTAGTACTAGTAGCGATTGTGGGCGGAAGGAACGGCGTCGCGGAAATTCGACGACACAATGGCGTCGGTTGGTGTTCGACAGAGGGTGAGGGCGAAGGCGCGACTGAGGAAACGCGGATGTGATGAGTGTTGTCGGGGCAGTTCCAAACGAGGTGACTGACGATTTTCCCAGGCAAGAGCCAAAAGTAGTCAGGGACGTTGCACGTTGCAGGGGGCAGAGGTACAGTGCCAAGCAGCACCGTCGCCTGAGAAGAGTCGGGAGTTCGGGGCACTGGCTGCGCGCATGGGGCCGTGCTGTGGGAGGACCTGGAGCTTGGGCACAGCACCTAGTCTGCAGCCGCATTCGCTCTGTTCCAGCTGCCAGTACCCCACCACGGGACCTCTTCTATGCGCCCAAATTCTCCCACTCTCCGAGAAGTACTGACTTGCGAGTCTGTCTGAGACTCGTTCTGAGGCGCTCCACTCCCGTGCGATTTTAGACGAGGAGACAAGGAGTCAGGAGAGAAGCAGACGAACAGTATTGATAGAGGCGACTACCAGAGATATTATAACAGCGACCAATCCGCCGCTTTCGAGCACGTAGGTGATGCGGCTACTAATTATTACCTTGAACTTCGTAAGTGGTGGCAACCGAGTTCACATGATGGGAATACGCAGTTAATTATCAAATCAGTCGTGGAATATATGGGCTAGACCGTGACTCCTTTACATGATAGCGTGACCCCCTTCTACAGAGGGCGGCAGTGTTGGACTGAATTTACGAATGGCTGATGGTGCAAGGGAAGAGGTCTACGCGGGCTATAAGATTATGTGGTGTTCATAACTGGGCGGTCGAATCTTCCACGGTAATGAGGCTCTAAAGAATCCTAGCATGCGCCCCATCTGCCTCCTTCAACAGCACACTATAGGAGCCTCATTGCTTAACTCTCGCACACAGCGAGCCACATCATGCCCCAAGGAGCGGGCAGGAAACCCCATACTCTCCTGCCCGTGTCCATCCAGCTCCGGCACTTCCTCCGCAGTCGCAGGTTGGGAGAGATCGTAGGGTGGCAACGTAGGTTCGTAATGATTCGGATCGAGTGCGATAGATTCCCTTTCTTCGTGTAGAGAAAAAAAAAATTGAGCCGTTTTGACCCGACCGGGCAGCCTGATGCATTTGTGCTACAAGACAACTCTTTGACGCCACGAGGTGAAAGTGACCCCGTTTTCCACCACCCGCGAGAGGATCCCCCGTTTCCGCCTCCGAAATCAAAACCTTTCACCACCCCATTGCTGCGTTTCTTAGCGTAGCCGGCGGGCTTCACGCTCGGACTCGAGGAGGCAGAGGATGTCGTCTTCGCGGACTGTTTTGAGGGGGGAAGATAACATGTTAGTTTCTCTGTTTCGGTAGCGTGGTGTCTCGTATGTTCGACTCTCGCATAAGGACGGACGGGCATGACGTACCAGGGCCCTTGACGTTGCGGATGATAGACCGGCTCTGGTCGTCCATGAACTCGACGCGGACCTGGGTGACACCACCACGAGAACCTGCAACAAATTCGTTAGTCGGCCACAGTCCATCGGTGTCCATGCCGACAGCATGCAGCAACCCCCCTCGTCTCAACGAAGTGGGCGCCATTGGGGTGAATTTGTTATATCGTACCGGTGCGGCCGAGGACTCGCGTCACCTTGACGAGCTTGACAGGGGCTTTGGAGGCATCCATCTTGAATGATGTGCAATCGGGCTTGTTGCGGTTTTGCGGTCGGTGGGAGTGAGCGAAAGGGCGGGAGAGGGCTGGCTGTCAAGACGTGGGCCGGAGGTGGGAAGTTTGGTCGCCCGGACACTTTTGTGCTTATCGTCAGGGTTTTTTCGCAGGCGCGCGTGTGCCCTTCTGGTGGGAGGATCACGTGGTGATAAGTGCTGCCCTTTTTTTCCACAACCTCTTACCTACGGTACCTTAGGCAGGGAGAAGCCGGAAAAAGCTCGGCGCCAGTCACAACCCCCAGGTGCGGTAACAGCGGCAGGTGCCGGATCTCCAACCACTTGTTGGTGGTGGGGTTCTCCAATTCCTCCCAGGTAGCGGGATGTCTTGATGCGCCGGTCCCCTCCATTACATCGGACGTCCGTATCGTACGTAGGCGTATTGAGTGGTCATGCAGCCTCACCTTTTCTTTTGCATATAACTGGTCTCTGATACATGAATACTCACTGATATTCATCATTTCTCTTTTTTTTTTTCTTATCTGTTGTCATCCTCCTCCTCATCACCACACGAACATTGACCGCAAGTCTCCATCGGGCGTTATCATTTTCATCATGGCTATATCCGCCGTCATCCCCGTAATCGACATCTCAGGAGACCAGACCGAAGTCGCCCGGCAACTCGTCCAGGCCGCCGAGGACCATGGATTCATATACATCAGGAACCTGGGCAAGGATATTGCCCCTGCCGCTGTAGACGAGGCATTCGACTTGGTGAGCACCCTCAACCTCCAACCCAACCCCCCCCCNCCCCCCCCCTCGAAGAACCCCCAGCCACCACCGCATCATACGACGGACGTTAGAAGCTTTCATGCTGAGAGTTCCATAGTCTAAAAAGATATTCGATTCTCCTCTTGAAGAGAAACAACGATGTACTATTCAGACAAATAACCGTGGGTGGTCGGGCATGCACTCCGAGACCCTAGACCCCAAGAATCAAAAGGTGATATATCCCCCTCATCCATAAAGACCCCCGGTGCTGTCATTACTAACACTCTATACAGGTGGGAGACTTCAAAGAGTAAGATCTTACTAAAGAACCAGAACCCCAAGATTGAGAGAAGTAAAATACCGACACCACGGATGTAGGGCCTTCAACTTTGGCGAATTCATCGACGGCAAAGCCCAGCAACCTCTCCCATCCCCAATCGCCCCGTATGAGCCACGCTTCAACGCATTCGCCGACTCCTGCCACGCACTCTGCACCAAACTCCTCTACCTTCTCGGCCTCGGCCTAGACGTACGTAACCCGACTCTCATGCCCTTACTCCAACTGCCGCCTTTCTTATGCATAACGCTTCCACCAGGTCGGGGACTTCTTCTCATCAGCCCACGCAACCTCCAAAGGCACCTCAGGGTCCATCCTCCGCTTCCTGCGGTATCCCGCCGCCGAGTCAACCAGCCACTCAGCCGACGACGTCCGCGCCGGCGCACACTCCGACTATGGCTCCATCACCCTTCTCTTCCGCCTCAAGGGCCAGGCCGGCCTGGAGATCCTCAAGAAGGACGATACGTGGGCGCCCGTCCCCGTCTGTCCGCCCGGTACGGAAGACGATCCGAGCCCGCCCATTCTCATCAACATTGGGGATCTCCTGTCGTACTGGACGAATGGGCTGTTTAGGAGTACCGTCCACCGGGTCGTCTTCCCCGCGGACGGAGGCGCCGGTGGCGGCGTTGCGGGAGAGTCGAATTCCGGGACGAGATACTCCATCGCTTTCTTCTGTCATCCAGCTGGGTCCACACTGCTCGAGCCTGTGCCGAGTGAGCGCGTGAAGAACTTTAATCTCCCGGAGGGAACACCGAACGCGAACCCGTACGCTGAGAGGAAGGTCATGACCGCTGATGAGCACCTGTACATGCGGCTCAAAGCGAGCTACGGCACTCTGTACGATGAGAAGAAGAAGTAAGCAGCCCGCAGGGTCGCCAGTGATTGAAGTATTCTTATTTATCGCCTCGCCATATTCAGATAGATGAGGCAAGGCTTCGGCTTACACCAAGCCGCAGTACCATCTCCTCCACGGGTCTCTAAACCCGTCATAATACTTCCTGGTGATGCTTTTATCCTCGAGGATAGTGATGTAGTCTAGCACTCTCCAATCGAACACAGTAATCGCCTCCTCACCACACCTCTCGCGAGGTAGAGTCTTCCGCTGGTCCGCCATCATTTCCAGAAGTGCTTTCGTCGCTCCTGGGTGCTCCACGCTGTCCACGAGCAACATAGCATTGGGCTCGACTTTCCGACCTAGATCAACCATCCAAGCTTTGATATTGCTGGTGACGCTCTTGATGTCATGTGTGTCAAGCAGGGTTGACATTCGCGGGGGTGGTTCGGCGAGATGTGGTGCGAGCAGGACGGTCGTTTTTGCGAATTGACATTGAGGCCCTGCGTGAATGCAGCCGGTTCGTTTATGCCCGCTGGAGAATTCTGATACCCGTTCCTCTGTCGGCGGAGGGCTCGCATTCTCGTCGGACGGCAGTGGGGTGCAGTGCGCCTCGTGGTGTCTGTCATCATCGGGCAAAAAAACAATAACCTCCTCGCTTTCCTGAGACGAGGCGTCCGCCGCCGGCGATGAGTCCATCTTCGGCACTGTCGCGAAGGAAGGTTCGCCAGTCGGTGATGTAAGATCGATCACGTCGTGCTCAGCTGCAGGCTCAGCTGCAGGCTCAGTCACCTTGGCTGGTTCTGAATCCGGAGATAGAGAGTGGCGGGATCGCTGTGACGAGTTGGCATCTATCTGGCCTAAAGGCTTGCGCAGTTGAGACCTATTCATCTGTTGCAACGGCGAGCTTGATGTTTGGCATTTTCCAGCAGACTTTCGCGTTTTGCGACTCTGTGATGCCTTGGATGACAATCGAGAATCCCTCTTTAGGCCTCGATTGTGCAAACCCTGCTCGGGGGACTGTGCGGTCGGTTCTGACGAAGTGGGTGGCGTGATCAGCGGCAGGGCAGGGAGCCCAAACTCACATCGTATGTCCCTCGACGGGCCTGCATATGTTTGGGGAGATGTTAGAATAACACTCTTGCGACAAGCGCGTGGTGACTGCACCGGTCCCTGGGAGGCGCTTGGCGTTGAACGGCAGGGTGACGGGGTTGGTATAGTTGTAGCCGTCAGCTGGCTGACGGCATCGACCGCGATTCCTCTAGGATCAGCCCCTTCTAACATGGCTATCCAATGCAGGTTCTCTTGGCTGTCCGGTAAGTCGGGGATCTTGGTGGCCTCCGTCGCCATATTCTGGAGCTGCTCGAACGAGAAGGTATCCGTAAAGTCTCGATCGAAATGGACCTTGGACACCATCGGAAATCGGAGGCTCCAGAACCCTGTCGTGCCACCCTTCTCGAAGCTAAAGCACCTCAAGTCAAAGACCATGGGGTTGGTGAATACCACGCTAAGGCGGGGGTTTAATTCGATGCCCGGGGCAATCTTCAGGTGGATGTCCTCGTTCCTGTCCCGCGGAACCGGCCTAGGGTTTCCAAACCGAGCGACTGATTTCAACTGGGTTTCGTTGAGTTCCACAACATTGACCACTGTAAACTCCGGCTTCGCTGACCACCGCCTAAGCTCCTCCCTGTTATTCAGGCATCCGATGTAGAAGTGCGTCCACCTGAGGTTCGAGATGTTGTAGTGTTTCGCCTTCACGGGATCGTACCCAGCACCAATTGCGGCAAAGTCGCCAACGTCTCCAAAGTTGCCGATATACTCCTTCTTCAGTTTGATGCACCGGCTGGACCAAGGTCGCCCAGGTACAGAGAAATCAAAGTACGGCTCGTCTGGTTTCAGAACCAGGCCCTCCTGCCTGTTGACGATTGTCCTTGCAAACAGCTTTCTCAGGTTTGACGCAGCTAACGAGTGGCCAAAATCGATGACCTCTCGCGGCACCAATTCAGCCCAGCCTTTCTGGCATTCGACGAGACTCGTAAGGATCTTGAATCGCTCGGAGTGGCGGACGTCTAGTAATGACTGCTCGTCGAGAAGCAAGACATCATAATACACCAGCATCAGATGCTCATGCGCCTTGGGCCTGTGGTCGTTTAGTGACTAGGCCGGAACACCCAGGTGGGACAACGTACAAGGAATCTTGCTCTGTATTCAAAAAGCGATCCCTACGTGTGACATGATTTCTGATCTTATGAAAAGGGAGTATCTTGTTTGCCTGGTAAGTATTAGCAAGCACATCTAGCAACGTTGGGGTTTTCGCTCAGGCCGTACAAAGTCGCTGTAAACAACCAATTCGCCCTCGACTATGCATGCTTTGGAGAACATGCATCCAGGCTTATGTATCCTCAGGGAGTCTCTGATGATACTGGTGTCTATCAGCTAAGTAGTAGCATAAAATGGGAGCAAGGCTTACCCGTGAAGGCCTTGCCGGTCTTCTGTACTATCCTTGCCGCTTTTCGAGAATATCTGTATACAAAGGGAACCTTTACTGAGGTCAATGTGTACCTGGCAGTACTCTCCGTCAATTTTGGTTTCGACACTCATCCGTCCGCGGCCCTGATCAAGACAATGCTTGATACTGCGAGCCTGGACCCAGTGCTGTCTGCCGACCTTGGTCCCCGCTTGAGGCTTCACCTTGGCGAGCAGTTTGGTCTGAGCTGACTGTCTGCGTCCCGTGTTCGGAAGTAGTGTACTCCTCATGGACTGAGCGACGCCCACCGCAGCGGTAAAATCCTCCCGGATCTTCAGCACTGATGGGAGAAGCGGATCACACAGTCGCAGGACCAGGTTCTCGTCGAGGATCAATGGTGCGTAGTTCTTGAGGACAAGCCGTGTCAGCCATTTTGCTTCCGTTGCGGTGATACGTGAATAAATCCTCTCCAGATCACTGCGATCACGTTGCGTCAGTGGTGTCTGTGACGCACGAATCGCGGGAGAGCTCCATTTGATTCTGGCCGCCAGGCCGTGGAGGAGCTCGTCAATTTGCTCCACGGTTACTCGGTTCTCAGCGAGCAGATGGGTCGGCTAAGCGACTGTAAGCCCAAAGATCCCCACCACTAGGGGCCCTCGGGTCGTCGTGGGCACTCACGGTAACTGTCAGAATGCGCTCGACACAATCGGCCAGATCCACGCCGCTGCCCGGTTCCCGGTACCGTGCCAACTCGAGCTTTCGAGAGGCACCGAGACTCAGACCGCGCCCGATAATCTTCTCCAGCGTCGGCGCCTGGATGAAGTAGACGCGATCCGAACGCTTCTCTGGGAGCAGAGTCGACAGTAGAGCGACGAGGTTGGTGTCATGGGCGTCGATACGCGTACGGTGCCGTGTAAACCAGGCCTCGACGGCGGGCCTGTTGGACTTCCGGGAGAGGCATAATCCGTGAGACTCGTCCAAGAGTTCGCAGACAAGGGCAAAGGGAAGGGGCATGGCGTCGGAGTGACACGGTCATGTTGCGCGCGTCTCGAGGTCGACCCTCGGCGCCTTTTGACACGGGGCTGTAGCGGTGGGTACTTATTTATCAATTGCAGCAATCGAGCAGGCAGCGAGGGTGGATGAACTCTGGCCTGAGGATGTCATGAGATCCATCAGGTCCAATGCTGGTGGGTTGCACAAGAGTTGGACGAAGCTGCCTGCAAAGGCATGTGGTGGGCTCGTTAGGGCAGGTCTAATACGGCTGGGGGAAGGCGCGCCCCGGTGTAAACCAACGAGGCTACCTAATCAATGCACGCCATCCACGGCAGGCCCAGACGCGACTTTGACGTGTGATCACATGAGCACAAAAGAAGGTGAACTGCTGCAGTTGAAACAAGAACACGTGACAGTCTTGAGGCGGCGGTGGAGCAGCACTGGAGGCAGGCGCAAGGGTTCCTCGGTCGTCTGAAATTGGTTGTTCACGCAGGAGGGACCACGGCCCACGGCAGGAACAGCTCAACTTGAGACGGCCAATTGGAGTAAGGGATGACTCGAGACCCAGTGCCTAAAATAAGGACAGTCTGAGCCAGTGAGCCCTCTGAGGAGAGTCTCAACTCCGCACTCCACCGAGTTCTCCACCAGAGTCCACCCCCAAGGGCCGCCCCAACCTCGCTCACTGCAGGCGTGAGCTCCTCCTGAACCAACCTGAGCATCTGCAAAGCCCCCTGGAGGCGCGGAGGATCCACCAGTTGTCCCGGTCGACGGCCGCCATCATGCGGATACTTGGTTTCAAGCTGCCGGGCGACAGATTGAGATGCATATGTAAACAAAGCGAGCTCGATGCATGGCGTAAAGGGGGTCGAGCAACAGGCCCCATGTGCTCCCGAGACATCTGTCAACATTAGTAGCTGGGAACGGACATCTTTCAACTACAGTACCTGATTGCAAGACCTACTCGCATCCCCCGCTCATTCACAGATCTCCTTTTTCTCTTTTGACGAACGCTGTGCAAAAGATAACACACAGTACCTATTATCATAGCTGGCCGACCCTGTCACACTCCCATTGTCCAGGCCCTCCACTGCCTCCAGCTTCATTTCGCCCCCGGTCACCAAGGTTCCCATTGGCCAATAGCACTTTGAATCCCCTGAATCCCGAGCGTCAGCACCTGCCTCCAACCAGCCAGCACCACCACCACCAGCACCACCACACCACCAGTTCGATTCCACCTCCTCTTCCATCCGTACCTGACATCGGCTGCCAATGACGCGCAGCGCTTGCCGCCCTTGCTGCTGTGTCGTCCCCTTCGCTGCCGCCTCATGAGCACCTTTCTCTTCAACGTCTGCGCCGCCGACCGATTCACGTCCTCTCTCTTCAATGAATACCGCCATCTGACACACGCCCACCACAGAGCCCTCGTTGCCAGGGCCGCCGCCGCCACCGCCCGTCTGCGGCGCCGCAGAGCCGATAGGGCCCCCGTCACTCCTTTGCAGAAACGCCGTCGCCAGCACGGCTTCCAGTCTTTACAGAAACTCCTCCGGAGGCATCTGGATATGGCCTCGCACCACGAGATCCGCCGTCGCTCGTCCGCCGCCGACCGTGCCCCCGTCTCCGCCCTCGTGACCTCGCTGCCGGTCGCGACCACCACTACCTTGGCCCCTGACGTTCCGAGGCCATCCTTCGAGCAGATGCCGTTGGCTGAGGTTGTCGAGGGCCGAATGGGCCATGCCGATGATCATGTCGCCGCTATGCCTCCCCCGCCCGCCCCCGGTGCGGGAGATGCTTCCCCCACGCGCCAGTCGCGATCCACTTCTCCAGCTACACGGAATGCAAACCGTCTCTCTTTAACACTACCAATTGCGCCTCCGTCAAGCGACCCATCGAGGCCGACGCCGACCTATGCGTCGGCCAATTCGTCGGTTCCTCCGACACCGATTGACATTGCATCAGCCACCTCTCCTTCTGAGGCAAACGAGTTCATAATAGCAATCGCCGCCCAGGAGCGGAGGGTTCTGGAGCTGCGCGAGGAGCTCTCCACAGCCGAAGCAGAGCTTCTGTCCCTGAAACGGCAGTGGTCCTCCAAGGAGGCCTATAGCAGGAAGGCCGAGGCGCGACATGCCGAAACCCCTCGTGCCTTCACCCCGGCTGCGGACGATGAACATGGTTCGTCCCGGCGCAGCGTCGACCTGGACCGCAGAAAGCTCCTGCTTCAGAACAACCAGAGCACGCCAACACAGAACCGCCGCAGAGTGCTGCGTGGCGGGCACACGCGCACGCTATCCCTGCTATCTCCCCCCAAGTCCGACTCCGGCTTCGCCGTCCACGATGACCGCGACAATGAGCCCGTCAGGCTACCCCTTCCGCCCGTGGAGCGTAGAGCGGCCCAGCTGACCAACCCGAACCTCTCGAAGCGAGCCTCGTGGCAGCCGCAGTCCCACCGCACACAATCGAGTGTTCCCGGCCTCATTGAGGACTTTAGGCTGGGCCTCAGGACGTTTGTGGACGACATCCGGCAGATCACAGTGGGTGATGAGCCGATCAGCGGCCAGTCGCCCGTGCGATCGCCGAGCCAGCACAGGCCTAGCATGAGCATGGGCATGGGCATTGGCAGGACCACGTATGGTGAGACTGAGACCATCCGTCCAAGCAACGCGGCGCGACCCAAGGTGAGCACCGCTTTCGATCCTCCCAGTTCAGCGACATCGTCGCCGACGCCCACCACCACAACCACAACCACCACCACCACCACCACCAGCAAGAGCAAGGATGGAACCCCGCAGGAAAAGTCCAAGCCGTGGAGGAGTAAGCACTTCTCCTGGACGCCGCTGAGCTTTGACGGGCTGGACGACAACGGGTGGGACAACTGGGAATCGCCCGTGTCGGCCAAGTCGACCCGTTGGAGCGGCTCCACCATCAACAGCGTCGAAGACATTCAGGCTATCCCCGAAGTGGGGGAGGAAGCTGACGAGCCATCGTAAGAATCCTACCGTTTTTTTCGTCGTATGGTCCCGCCAAAGCTTGTCGACTGACCATTGATTGTGGGAAGTAGCAAGGAGAAGTCACCCGGAGATGAAGCCCCCATGCTTTCGCCCAAATTGGGGGAGATCCTCCCGAGCATGGTCAACCGCCTGACGCCCAGCAACATCAAGCGCACGGCCACCAATCTCATGGAAGAGTGGGAGAAGTCGCTGGCTGACCCACAGTCTTCCACGGACAAGGAGAACAGTGCATAAACTCATACAGAACGGGGCCCCTCATAGGCCTCGGCCTAGGAGGAGGGAAAGCCTTGGGAGCCGAAGTTGGCATACCTACTCGATCTTTCTCTTTCTCTTTCGGGCATGGTGCTGGGATTTTGACTGTCTCTGGTCATATAAGGAGATGGATGGATTTATGTGTCCTTGGTATGTGAGCGGTTCGGCAAGTTTTGTGTGCGTGTGTGTGTGTGTGTGTTTGTGTGTGTGGAACTGTTTTGAGATATTTTGTTTCGGACCTGTCAGGATAATGATGACGAACCTTACGAGCGACGACAGAGGACTGCTTATTACTCTGCGTCTCAAATCTGGAAAAAGAATTGTCTACTTAGGTATACTGTCTGTCTTCTCACATTTGTCAGCCTCGGAGTTTTGCAGGCGCGAACATGAATCTAGTGCAGCGTTGACGCACGAGCGAATGCGAATGCGAATGTGCAATCCCTCCCCTTGCCGTCACTCCCGCATCGGAAACCTAATCTAGACGAGCAGAAGAACCGCATACCGCCACCCATGACCCCTCTGATTCGCTGGTTTTGTCGCGTCTCGTGTGTTCCGTCGTCCACGTTGACCCTGACCCGAGTTTGTATTATCGCACTCGGGACGTGGTGTTTCTGCCTATGTACTCACTCGTTCATGCTGGTGGGCCAGACTCGCACTCGCTCATGGGTACGTACGTACTTGCAGTGAGGCTTCCATTCTCCTGAGGACGTAACTCGTGGGCTTGCGGGCTTCTCTGATGGTCAGACTGTGACTACGACGCCTCATCAATGACGCAAACATACATCCGGGCGTATTAGTTGACCCTTTACAGCTCGTGTACTACGAGTATGTACTACTCAGGTAGTACATGGTCCTCCAAGGCTGGGCGTCCTCACCTTCTCGGGCGCATGTATAAATAGGTGTGTTTGCCGTGTCGGTATTCCCGGATTGCCAGAGAGGACCAGATCCTGTCCTGCCATTCACCACCATACTATTGATTAATCGTTGTACATATAGTGGTGTTGGGAGTCGGTCGAAGCCATGGCACGCCACGAGTTCAAACCCACGTTCGAGCCCACGAGTCAGCCTCGGAGCTTCTTGTACAATGCATATCTGCCATTCGTAAGTTGACCTCATCTGTATGTCTGGATAAGTTGCAGAACCGGGAATGACCTGATGTATCGCATTAGTTCGCAGTCCTCGACATGATCAAACTCCGCACCCGCATCCTCCTCGGCGCCCTCATCCAGATCCTCCTGTACGCCGCGCTCCCTACTCGATGGGCAGTCGTACCCGCGTGCGCCATGCTCCTGCACTCCACCTGCCTCACCGTCGTCCAGCTCCTCTCCCCGAACACCAAAAACACCTTCGTCCACGGCGTCGTACCCGGCCGCGTCACAGCCCAGATCCCTCCCGCCGGCCCCACCCCGGCCGCACACTCCGTCGTCGTCTTCAACCTAGGCGTCCAGTACAACCACCCCCTCGGACCCCTATCCCCCGCCGGCCGGCAGATAAACAGGTACTTCGACGCCATGCGGCGCGACCTGCACTCCCGCCGCCACGAGCTGGGCCTCCTCGACATGTCCTTCTGGCGCGCCGGCGAGCGCGAGAGCAACAATACCCTCCTCACCACCATGGTCTTCCGCGACATCGAAGGCCTGCACCGCTTCGCGCACGAGCCCATACACCGCGAGGCGTGGGACTGGTGGAGCGGTAAGGCGCGCTCGCCGGCGTACACTGGGGTCTTCCATGAGACGTTTTGTGTGCCGGCCGGGGAGTATGAGACCCTGTATGTTAACTGTCGGCCGGTGCTGTTTGGGAGGGGTCAGGTGAGGATGGTGGGTGGGGGTAAGGATGGGGAGGAGGGGCAGGAATGGAGGAGTACCTTGGTTAGCGCTGATGAGCCGGCGTTGAAGACGCAGTATGCTAGGATGAATCGGCGTGAGGATGGGACGGTCAAGGGGTGAGGTTGTTAAGGAGGTGGTGGGAGGTGAGCGGGGATCCCGCGTGAGCGTGAGCGTGAGAAGCATTCTGTAATTTCGGGATCAACTGGTTATTGGGGACTCGGGACGATGTAACAGGAACATTGGGAAAAGCCCATTCAGCCTCTAATCTTCGAGGCCTTCACAGCTCCAGAATGGCCATGTACGTAGACATCTCAGCCATTCTGCCGACCCGAACCTCGCTGCCCGTCAACTCCCAGGACGCCTCCCGCCAGACATTCGTCTTGACACTCTTGGGCGCCACATCCTCTGGGAGCGCGATGCTCACCGTCTCATTGATGGGCACATACCCACCGTTGACGACGCACAGCAGCATCTCGGACCCCTTCCTCCAGAAGGCCACATCGACGACGTCCCACCCTTCGACCTCGACCCGCCGTGCCTCCTCCAGGACGATAAAGTCCCTAACCGGCTCCCTGGCCACAACGGTAGCAAACTCGCCATGGATGGCCGCCAAGTCATCGCTCGTCGGCCACACCCACGAGACGATGCTCTTCGCCCCGTGATTAAACGCCAGCGCATTCATGGCCACCTCCTCGTCGACAGTCGGCTCCCGCAGCCAGTACCCCTCACCCGAGAAGCTCTGCAGGTTATGCGCCTTCGTCTTCGGCCACAGGCCCAGCCACCCCTCGTACCGCGCCAGGCCGTCGAGGCGGGAGGGCACATCCTGGACGTTGCCCTGGCAGTTGTCGCAGCCGCAGTCGCCGTAGGTGGTGTTGCAGGGGGTCCCCCACTTGGAGAAGGTGCCGTTGACGCCGATGGGGTAAACGTCCTCCATGATGAAGTCGGCGCCGCGTGTGTACTCGCCAAAGTAGTAGTTCTGGCAGTTGAGGGTGACGGAGACGGGGTGGTAGGGGTCGATGGTGCGGATGAGGTTGCGCACGCGGACAGGGTCTTCGAAGGGGTGTTGCCAGCCGTCGGGTCTGCCAATGATGAGCTGCTGTCCCTACGAGGGGAGGAGAAGGGGGGAGAACGGAGGGGCCAGGTTGGCGAGACTCACTCATCTGAGCCCCAGTAGCCGTATAGGGCGTCAAAGTCGGCTACGGCCGAGACTTGCCTCTCCACCTCGGTCAGGTTCTGGAAGATGGATCGCAGATCATACATGAACTTGAGATCAAGCTTGTCAAACAGGTCAAAGACAGGGCGCGAGTCGAAGATGGTGGTGAGGGGCACCATGCCGTTGAGCCCGAGATCAGCATACTCCTGGACGGCGCTGATACTGTCGCTCTCGCAGAGGAAGCGATCGCACGAGGCGTAGAAGCCATACGGCAGCAGCGGCTCAAACTTGCCGTCCGTCTGTGCGTTGCGGAACAGCATGCCACCTTTCCAGTTATCCAGCTTCGTGACGCTGCCCCCCTCCTTCTCCGGGAGGTAGAGCAGCTCACTGGTAGCCGAGACGGTGGGCTCACCGTCTGTCGTGGCACCGTACAGCACGACATCGTAGGGCTCGAAGCGCGGCTCCAGACCTGTGAGGCTGAAGCTGAGGACCTTGGCGTCGGTGCCGACGGTGACGTTGGCGGAGACGAGGACGTCGTTGTTGGACTGGAGGTTGATGGTGAAGTGTACCGCAGGTGCGGCCTCGGGCACGTCCAGGCCAGGCCAGGGGACGCCGTGCCATTTTGATATCTGCGCGCTGACGACGAATTCGCCTTGTTCCTCGCTGTCTAGGTAGAGGCTATAGCGCGGGCGGAATTGCACGTATAGACCGGGTCCGTCGGGGAGGTCCGGCGGCTCCACGGTCTGGCCGCCGGGGTCGAAGCTGGGGTATCTGTGCGTCGGACCATGTCGTCAGTCATGATGAATGTGGTTATGAGTTTAAGTTCAATGTTGTGTCGTCGCTCACTCGGGCTGGTAAGCCTTGCCGCACCAGCGAGGCCATTCCGGGTGATTTCCAGTCTGCGCCGAGCTGGGCTCGATGAGCAGTCCTACTAACGCGACCGGAAACCACGACCGCATTGCTTTTTTGTGTTTCATCGGAGATGGTAGGTGTGAGGAGTCACGATGACGGAGGCGGCCTCTCGCCGGGCATTGTCTCTGAGTGCCGGTTTCCCTCGGCGGGGTGATGAGCTGGCAGTGATCATGTTTGGTGCAACGTCGCAATCACCGGGACTCTGGACGGGCGGGTGTGATGATCTCTCATGGAGACCTTCCCAAGACGGAGCTCTGGGTAGACGTCTGGTCATTGTGTGAGGAGCACTCGGCCTCCTCTCGGGGTACAGGGTAGCATTATGAAGGTGCCAAGGTTGCTACGCGAACAGATGTGGTGCTATTACTCGAGGGCGAACAAACAATTCAGTAGGTACTAAATACCGGTACGTCTGTATTGTGGCGGAGTTTGTGGGTGTCCAGTGAAGTGTCACAGTGTTACAGCTTACCGTACCCTGTCTGCTGGTACCTTGTGTCAGGTACTTACCCACCTTCGTATTAATACTACGGTACTGTAGTACCTGTAGTACCCTGTATCAATGGGCCTTCTTGTATGTACCTACGGATGAATGAGACTTGGGGGTCACCGAGGCCGCGACTTCGCCTCGATAAGATACACCGTAGAGCGTATAATAGAAGATGATTCCAGTCCTATTGTGTAAATACTGGAGACATCGCTGCACTTATAATGGTCGACTTATGAAGGAATGATGTGCCATGCTAGACCACCTGGGTTTCAGCCAACCTTCATGTTAAGCTTAAGAGCCGGCAGCATTCTGGACATAAGTTGCGGGTTTCAGGTATGTCGTTTGGAGTGCACAGCCACGACAGGTCCCAACCTGGGAGTTTCCATAATTTTGGCAGCCTGTAATGTCGCCCATTGGCCCGACACAGTGCTTTAGCATTCCCCTTGGCCCGCTCCCGCGTGGGTCGCATGACTGACTCCTGGCGAATGGGATGACCGCATAAGGGATCCTTTTGGGGACCACTTGGTCTCCTCTTGCGACTTGCCCTACCAACTGGAAGAGGCCAAGACCGTCCCATCGTTTGCTCTTGGCCTCGTCGTGTTCCGTAACTGACAATGGACCGCCCGCCAAATTACTCTGCCCCTGGGGCCCGGGGGTGACAGCGCCAAGCAGTCGAAAGCACCGCCGCAGCGCCGCTTACCTTCATGACCCCCCCGTATTCCCTCCCTCTGCTGGCGCGTCCTCCTACTGGTGTGTGCTCTGTCTTCATTCTGCATCCCGTCGTCCCCTTCGCCTCCTCCCGCAGGAACGGAACCCGCCATCGCTAGGTAAATACTAGCCAGACTTAGCGACCAAGTCCTTCCCTTGTTCTTTCGGCCGGCACTGAATCGTTCCTTCCATTCGTTTGACTATCTTAACCGTGCATACCTACCTCTGCCATCAGTCCATTCGCAGTGTCGTCTGAAGTCTTCTCTCTCGCCATTCATTCCAGGCCAGCGGGCCCTCCGAATACCACGACAACAGTTGACGCGCGCCGCCTCATCTCAAATTGGACAGCGACGACGACTTCGCCGAACCACCCTCCCAACTCCCCTCACCCGGGGTACGAACACTCGCTCACTCAACCATACTGCTCGACGCCCTTCCCCACCATCCGCGCAGGTCCCTGATCTGCACCACGACCTACCCACGTCGCCATGCGTCTGCGCAACCTCTTGCTCGGCCTCGGCCTGCTGACCTCGACCGTCAGCAGCATCGAGGTCGACGTCGAGGACAAAGGTCCGTCCGCCATGACCACGCTTTGCTGTTGCTGTTGCTGTTGCTGCTGTTGTTCAAAGTCAAAACTAACCCGACCTCCCGTCACTAGAATCCGTCAAGGAGGCCGCCGCCACCGCCGCCTGGGGACTCGTGCGCTTCTACTCGGGCAATGAGACGGGCGATGTCCCTGGTAACTTGCCTGACCCGTACTACTGTTAGTCACGCACACCCCATACGTTGCTTTCTACACCTCTTCCTGAATGGTATGCCTGACATTTTTTGACTCCAGGGTGGCTCTGCGGCGCCATGATGGGCACCTTGATCGACTACTGGCACTTCACCGGCGATGACAGCTACAACGAACTCGTCCAGCAAGCTATTATACACCAGGCCGGCCGCGATAGAGATCTTCTGCCCCTCAACCAGTCGAGGGCCATGGGTAACGATGATCAGGGCTTCTGGGGGATGACCGCCATGCTGGCAGCCGAGTACGTCTTCCCCGACCCCAGCGACGACGAGCCCCAGTGGCTGTCTCTCGCCATGGCCGTTTACAACGCCATGGTGAGTCGCTGGGACGAGGAACACTGCAACGGTGGCCTGCGCTGGCAGGTCTACAACGTCAACGTCGGCTGGAACTACAAGAACTCGGTCTCCAACGGCTGCTTCTTCAATATTGCCTCACGCCTCGCCTTGTACACTGGAAACACCACCTATGCGGAAAGGGCCGCCTCCATATGGGACTGGGAGGTGGAGATGGGTCTCATCACCGAAGAGTACAGCATCGGCGACGGCGTCACCATCCACCAGGGCCAGAAATGCCAAGACGACAGGGACCCCACCGAATGGTCGTACAACTCGGGCATCTGGCTCCACGGATCCGCCATCATGTGGAAGTTTACCCGCGACGAGAAGTGGAAGAAGCGCACCGAGGGCATCCTCGACTACGGCCTGAACAAATTCACCAGGAACGGCATCGCCACCGAGCAGTTCTGCGAGCCCAACCTCTGCGACGACGACCAGCGCTCCTTCAAGGGCTACTACCTTCGGTGGCTGGCCGCCGTGAATGCCCTCCACCCGGCCCTGGCCGACAAGACCAAGCCCGTCATCAAGAAGTCCGCCGCCGCCGCCGCCGCGACCTGCTCCGGCTCGCCGACCGAGCCCATCCCCATGCACCCCATGTTCGACGGTCACCCGGGCACCGCCTGCGGCTTCTACTGGCTTAAGAGTGAGTGGGACGGGACCTTTGGCGTCCCCGAGCAGATGAACGCCGTGGCCGCCCTCCTCTCCGTCCTCGATGGGGAGCCCCCCAAGACGGCCAAGACGGGCGGCACGTCCAAGGGCGACCCCAACGCCGGCATCGATGACGAGGAGAAGGTCAGGACCTTCAACCCCATCACCATGGGCGACAGGGTGGGAGCCGGCATCATCACCACGATTATCGTCGCCGGCGTCATTGCCGGTAGCACGTTTCTCGTCACCGACAAGTACTAGGAGGCGGCTGCGATGCTCAGGGCGTTTCTTGTTGCTGCTTTTGCGCGTGGAAGATTTGCGGGCGTTGGAGGCGTTTGATGTGACCACTACCACCACCACCAACAACACCACAATTGGCTACCCTTGTGTGCTCTACCGTCGATGGGACTTGTGTGTGTGTAAAGGCATGATGGCATGTATGTATGTATTCGTTGGCTGTTTCAGCAGCGGATTTCGTTCTCACTCATTGAGTGGCAGGGCGCTGGAACTTTGATATCAAATAAACGATACCTGATAATTACCTCCTAGCACCCACACGCATTTCCCAAGGTGTACCCCATACTGGACACGATTCGGGTAGAGCTGTCTACCACGTTCTTCCTACCTGAGGAGAGGGGACGGCCTGTGTAATTACCCAAGTGAGGCTAACGCTCGGCACTAACCCACACACTAGAAGCCGGTCCTCCTCGTACTTGTATGCGCTTCGGGTTCTCCCACACCGAGCAAACCACGAGGTACGAAGAACCTCCCCCTTCTCCTTTCGCTTTTATCTCCCAGCCAGCTCCGGCCACTTGTCGACACCTAGGTACTCCGCATAATGCCGTGATGTAGTTGGTCACCCACGGAAACTTATCCGAGAGTCTAAATTTCGAGGGCAGGGGGATTTGACCCCGCTTCACGTCACTGTCGCCCGTGTCGGATGTGTATATAATAAACCGTATGTGCGTCGACGACCCTTAGCGCGAGTACGTGTATACGATACACCTAGTATCTACTGGTGGTGTGCTACTGGAAACTCCACTTCAAATTCGAACGATTCATTTTCTTTCTCCCAAGATCAGACGAATTACTTTGTACTCTCCTTGATTTGATATTACCAAACAAACTCAAAACAAGTGTAACCACGGGTGTGATTGTACAGCCATGTCTTCCAAACACTTCATCAACGACCCAACCCACCTCGTCTCATCCGCCCTCCACAGCCTCACCCTCACCAACCCCAACGTCGCCCTCGATGCCGCCAACAAGGTGATCTACCGTCGTCCCCGGGACGATGGCGCCCGCGAGCAGGTATCCATCCTCTCTGGCGGCGGTTCCGGCCATGAGCCTTCCTTCGCCGCCATGGTCGGACCGGGTATGCTCAGCGCTGCGGTTGCGGGAACCATCTTTGCGAGTCCGTCGGCTGAGCAGGTCCGCGCGGGAATCGCGTCGCGTGTGGATCATGAGAGGGGCGTCTTGGTCGTCGTCATGAACTACACGGGCGATGTGCTGAATTTCGGTATCGCGGTCGAGAAGGCCCGGGCTGCGGGTGTGCCCGTCGACATGGTCGTCGTGGGCGACGACGTCGGCGTCGGCAGGGCAAAGGCCGGAAAGGTCGGACGCCGCGGCATCGCAGGCACCGTTCTCGTCCTGAAGATTGCAGGTGCGCTCGCCGCCCAGAGCCGATCTCTCGAGGAGGTGGCCAAGGTTGCGAGGCTGACGGCCGAGAACCTCGTCAGCGTGGGCGCGAGCCTGGAGCACGTCCACGTTCCCGGGCGGGCCGCCGCCGACCAGGATGGCGCGCTTGCGGTCGGCGAGGTCGAGATTGGAATGGGCATCCACAACGAGGCCGGGTCTGGCCGTGGAAAGATGGACCTGCCGGAGCTGGTGGGCAAGATGCTCGCCCAGCTGCTTGACCCGAAGGATGAGGACAGGGCGTTCCTCAACGTCAATTCGAATGAGGTGGTGCTCCTCATCAACAACCTCGGCGGCGTCAGCGTGTTGGAGATGGGCGGCATCACGACCGAGGTCGTCTCCCAGCTGCGTGACGCGTACGGCATCAAGCCCGTGCGCATCCTCAGCGGCACGTACATGACCAGCCTCAACGGTCTTGGCTTCAGCATCTCTCTTCTCAACGTCGTCAACACGGATATTGGCGGGCCGGGCATGCTGGAGCTGCTGGACGCCCCGAGCGAGGTTCCCGGCTGGTCGGCGCCGATCCGCAAGGAGACGTGGGAGGCCAACAACCAGGCTGTCAGGGAGGGCACTTCGCGCGTCACTGAGGAGGTCAAGCCGAGCGGGCTGAAGTTGGATGCCGCGGCCGCTGAGAGCTCCCTGAAGTCTGCGCTGGACCGTGTTATTGCTGCTGAGCCCGAGGTCACCAGGTTCGACACCGTGGTTGGCGATGGTGATTGTGGCATTGGCCTCAAGAGGGGAGCTGAAGGTATGTCCACATCCACACCACACCAGAGTCCCGCGCCCCACGAACTAACCCATCCCGTAACAGCGATCCTGAAGCACATCAGCGAGCATTCCCTAACCGGCGATGCCGTCGTGGACGTCGCCTCTATCGTGCCCGTGGTCGAGTCCTCGATGGACGGCACATCCGGCGCCCTCTACGCCATCTTCCTCAACGCCCTCGTCCACGCCCTGCGCGGCCAGTCCACCGCCGGCGAGGCGACCCCCAAGGTATGGGCAGCGGCGCTGAAGCAGAGCTGCGACGCCCTGTCCAAGTACACGCCGGCGCGGCCCGGGGACCGGACGTTGGTGGATGCACTGTACCCCTTTGTGGAGGTGCTGGGTGAGACGGGGGATGTCAAGAGGGCGGCGGAGGCGTCGAGGAAGGCTGCCGAGGAGACGAAGGGTATGAAGGCTAGCCTTGGACGGAGTGTGTATGTCGGGGGTAGCTTGTTCGAGGAGGTTCCTGATCCGGGGGCCTGGGGACTGGCCACTTTCTTCCAGGGCCTGTGAGGGCGCTCTCTTCCCCCCGGTGATTTGTATGGAAAGCAGCTGATGCTTAGGTCTCTGAAAGCCGATGAGGCACCGTGGTTAATACTTTGAAAAAAAAAAGAAGAAAGAAAAACGAGATGGGCTACTGTAGTCGGTGTTCAGTAAACAGAAGGGTACGAATAGTGCTCTCAAAGCAGACGGGAATCATAGCTGTCCGTAGCAACAATGGACGGCGAGACATGCGTGCTGTCTTCGAAATAATGCATTTATCGCGAGCGACCTGGTGAATTCTCGTGTGTGAAAAATCAAAATCGATCCAACGCCTGTTTAATCCCTGTGAGCCTCGCCTCTTGACGTACAAAGTCAGATAGATTCTCTCCCCTCAGCCCAAGCCCGCCACATCTGATCCCATTACTTCCATTACCAAATATCAGCTCAAGAGTACCAGGATGACGCTGTCACCTCTCAAGAACCTGCCACCACACTGTTAGCATACAAACACCCTCCCTTTTTCACCCTCGTAACGTGTCCCCGAGGCAAGCTAAGGGGCTGAGCTGGGAGGTAACCCACATCTTGCTGATGAAGCGATCCTTGTTCACCGGCCGCCCCTTCTTCCCATCCGCCAGCCTCGGCGTCTCCGTCCACATCTCCTTGACGTTCTCGAGCACCATGTTGCAGTGGCGGTCAAACGCCTTGACGCGGGCGAGCAGCTTGCGGTTGTTGCGGACCGAGATGAGCACCTGCGTGTGCGAGCGCACGGCCGTCTGGAGGATCGAGAGGGGCCCCGCGGAGAACTCGTGCTCCTCGAGCTGGGCAATCTCGTACTCGCTGTTGTTTTCATCGCACCCGGGTTAGTTGATCTTCCCTTCGTTCCTGTTGTTGCTGCGCGCTGGCGTGCGCGGGCGGGGTGGGTTGGGGGGGGNGGGGGGGGGGGGGGGTTGGTTTGGTTGGTTGTTTGGGGCAATCGTACGTCAGTTCCGAGCGCGGCTTCGTGAGAAGCTCCCTGTGGAATAGTTAGTGTGCCGCGTTCGACAAGTTTGGGGCCGCGGGTGAGGAGCCTACTGTATCTTTGCGTCCGCCATTGTGGGATGTGATGTGGGATGGGATGGGAGATGGTGGTGCGTCGCGCAAGGCTGGAGCTCGCAGCTCAAAAAGTTCAAGCGAGTCGAAGTGTCACAAATGATTGGTCCAATTTCGCCCATGTGTGGATTTCCAAACCTGCACAGGCTTAATAGGGTTTCCGCACCATTCTACGCGGCTTAGTGTAAATTCGGAAGCCTCTTCGCCGCATACGTAGTGTATACCAGGTACGTACATACAGGAGGGTATCCTCGGGCTAGAATTTGGCTGCATAGCCGTGGAAAACCATTGCCGCAGCCATCGTCACCTCCCATCTCCTCTCCGTACGCACCCCGCCCACTTCTCCGCCCTGTTGCTGTCGATGCCCATGCGCCTGCCAGTATACAGGAGCGCATCGTCAATTGGCCTCTAATGTTTCTTCGAACCACTGCGGCGCGAGCTGGTATCGCAGCGAAAGCTGCGGGCCGTCTAGGTCTCGGCATGGCCCAGCGTGCCCGTTTCGCCAGCTCCTCGAGTGCTGGAGCCGGTTCGGTAGGTGCACATTCTGCGGTCAAGAAGGATACGGAAAAACAAAAAACAAAAGAGAAGGGTGCATAGCAGCTGACTGACTGACACACTCAGCTCTCGGCAGAAGCCACGTCGATCAAGGAGCTCCCCGGCGACGAAGCCCACGATGTCGTATTCGAGTCCAAGTACGGCCTGCGGAGCATCACGCTCAACCGGCCCAAGAAGCTCAACTCTCTCAACTCGTCGATGATCCGCAAGATTGTGCCGCGCATGGTTGAGTGGGAGAAGTCGGACATGGCCAACGTCGTCCTCCTCAAGGGCGCGGGCGAGAAGGCCCTCTGCGCCGGCGGCGACGTCACCGCGCTCGCCCAGGCCAACCTGGAGAGCCCGGACGGGTGGAAGAAGTCGGCCGAGTACTTTGGCCTCGAATACAAGCTCGACCACTACATTGCGACGTACAAGAAGCCCTACATTGCCTTCATGGATGGCATCACCATGGGCGGCGGTGTCGGCCTCAGCATCCACGCGCCCTTCCGGATCGCCACCGAGAAGACCGTGTTTGCAATGCCCGAGACGACGATTGGGTTCTTCCCCGACGTGGGCGCCTCGTTCTTCCTGCCGCGGATGAACGGCTCTGTCGGGACCTACCTTGCCCTGACCAGCGAGAGGCTGACGGGACCCAACGTGTTCTACTCTGGAGTGGCCACCCACTACCTGCACTCGACTAGCCTCCCGGATCTCGAGGCTCGCCTGTCGGAGCTGCAATTCCGGGACCAGGATTCTCTCAGGGACCGACTGGCGCTCATCAACGCCACCCTGGAGGAGTTCTCCACGGGCCTGCCCTACGACCAGCCCATGCAGATCAGCGGCGAGATCCGCAAGGCCATCGACCGTTGCTTCAGCAAGGACACCGTCGGCGACCTGATGGCGGCCCTGAAGGAGGAGCGCGGCGCGACCGAGGAGTGGGCGCAGAAGCAGCTGGCCACGCTGCAGAAGCGCTCGCCCACCGCTGTGCATGTGACGCTGAAGCAGATGCGCGTGAGCGGAGGCTGGGACATTGCCGAGACGTTCCAGCGCGAGCACCAGATCGCGACGCAGTTCATGAAGCACCCCGACTTCAGCGAGGGCGTGACGGCGCTGCTGGTGCGCAAGGAGAAGCCCAAGTGGCAGCCCGAGTCGCTCAACGCCATCACCGACAGCGAGAAGGTCTCGCAGCCGTTCTTCAAGTACGACGCCGGCCAGCAGCTGGAGCTCTTCACGGACCGGACGTACAGCGAGTACCCCTTCCCCGAGCTGGGTGTGCCGTCGGAGAAGGAGATTCAGAGGATCGTCGAGAACAGCCCCGAGAGCCTGACGCCGGCCCAGCTGGAGAAGAAGGTCGTGCTGTCGCGGCAGGGACGGCAGGGTGTGGCGGAGGTTGTGAAGGAGATCGTCGAGCGCAAGACGGATGTGGATGAGGATGGTAAGGTGAGGTGGCTGTCATCCGACCTGGCCACGCCCAGCAAACTGTAAAGTGGTGGATGAAATTCGATCCCATAAAAGCGGTGGATACAGTATTCATGTGTGTAAGATATAGACATGCTTTATTATTTTTCCCATTTGTTTCGATCGTGTGATGCGTGATGCGTGATGAGTTGGTGTTTGGGAGTATAATAGGGGTGAAAGTGAAGAAGCGTGAATGTGGTTGTCTAGGCGATGCGCCCGATAGACCCTCGGAAAAAAAAAAAAGAAACATCACAAGTAGAGGAAACCCCATCAAAATGCCAATGAAAACCAGCCTCAAAATCATCAGGCTCAATGTGCTGGGAAGGAGGGGTCACTCGGTGTCTGCGTGGGGTGGTCGGGTTACATACGTATAGGTATAGATTATTAGTCAGTAACGCAAGAGGATGAGACGACCAAGAACATCGCGGCTAGCATCATCATCAAGGCCTACAGGCAGCTAGCTCACCGGCCGAGTATAAAGGCAGCCGGGTGCCCGCTCCACCGCGGCAGAGAAGGAATGTCAACTTGGAACCTGCACGACTCCCTTCTCAAGTTCTCGCTCTCTTACCCGAGTTACCCAGTTTTCCTCCGGACAACGGGGCGGCCGTCCGTGTGGGTGTGTGCTCCGGAGTTGCGTGGCGTAAAGTCCGCGGTTTTTCGTGAGGGACGATCTGCCTCTGCTCTGCGTCCCTCGAAACTCTCTCTAGCACCTTTTGGTTTCCGGCAAGACATACCGGAAGCTGGGACTGATATCACTCTTCCGCCTCGATATATTTGGCCTCAGGCCACAACCGTCCGGTACCTGTGGCTGGGCATCTGTGGCTTGACTGCATACATACAAGTATTCCAGTGGATGCATTGAGGTGGCTGGTAAAAAGGTGCCCTTTAGGAAGGAAGGTGGGTACTTTATGCAGGCGAGCGCGGGCGCGTCTCCAAACCACCATTGCCATTGCACTAACGACTTACACCATCGCAGACGCGGCAAAGAAGCGGTTGTTTACTTGGCACATTTATTGCCCTTGCGACTTTTCTTTTATGGTCCATTCATTCACTCCCTTGTCCTTTACGGTGTGGATGCATAGTTGTACTTTTGTACACGTGCATTCATCTCTTCCTGTGGCCTGTGCGGAGTATCCTACCGCCGCGTCTTACTTATCTGAGTACGAGTAGTACTTAAGTTGGTACCTACCTACCTAGGGAGATCCACTCCTGCTCCGAAAACGCGGCGCGAGCACGAAAGGGTGCAACGACTGGGGCGCGCGCGTCACGAACATGACGCCTGCCACTTCATTTGATCCAGTCCTACGCACCAATTCCTCGTACCTATACCTCACACATTGAATCTTTCCCTTTGGTCTCAGCCCTTCTTCTCTTCCATTCCCAAAACACATCACGGCCAGCGAGCATCTCTCCGACCTCTTCGACTCTTCTCCCTTCCTACATCACCCTCGTACAGATCCTCGCACCTCGGCACCGACTTCCTCTCGACATCGCCCGCCTTGCGGGATATCCGCCACCGCCATGGCGTCGCCACTGCCTTTCCAGCCCTCGGGCAGCTGGAACAATAACGGCCAGGCGATGCCCCCTTCCAACGAGCAGGACGAACCTGGCGTCCAAGTCAGGCCAGTGGGCCGTACGTATCCCAGGCAACCCGTCGACTTCTTACTGGAATGAAGCAGTTTAGCTGACTGGGAGCCAAACAGTCAAGGTCCTCTACAAATTCAACAGGGAGGAAAAGTTCGACTGCCTCGCGAGACCCCCGCAAACGTACAACGTACAGACGATCCCCTTCGACGAGTCTACCACAGTCGGCGTCGTCGACCTGAGGATATGTATCCAGGCCGTCATCGAGTGCAGCCCGGAGCTGCCAGGCCGCGAAAATGACTACACCATCTACGCCCACGACTACTCGGAGCCCGATACGCCGCTCGTGGGCCAGGGCATGCTGTCGGCGGCTTTGCATTCGTTGCAGCACGACATGGGTGGCCAGCCCAAGATGGTCACCGGCTTGGTCATGCGGAACAAGCTGGGCCTCCTCATGGGCAACGCCAACAAGGAGACCCTGGAGGTCAAGCTCAAGTTCACCGAGACACCTCGCACATATCAGCAGCCGCCGCACCCGATGCCGCCCCAGGCCCAACAGCATCAGCAGCCACCACACCAACCACACCCGCATCCGCATCCGCATCCGCATCCACATCCACATCCGCAGCAACAGTCCCCTATGCAAGCACATTATCACCAGAATGCGCCGCAGCAACCCCAGAGCCAGGCCCAGAGCCAACCGGGGATGTATGCACAACCGCAGGACCAGAGCCAGCCGCACATGTACCCGCCCAGGTCCGCCGATGGCGCCATGACCCCCACAGGCACGGCGGAGTGGAATACGTTCATCCAGTCGAATCCTCAGATTGAGCACTCTACCAGCATGTCTCGTGACGCCTCCCCAGCCCTTTCGCAAGCTCCGCCGCAGATGTCACATGAGAGGACAAATTCCTTCTCGCAGTCCTCGCAACCGCAGCCCATGCCGAACCAGGAGAACACCATGCCTGCCGAGCCGGGGTCCGAAGCAAGCAACCAACAGTCGCGTCCTAGAGCGGGCAGGCCCTCGAGAAAGAGAAACAATCGGCCGCTGCGGCCTGAGCCCATACCGGCCCCAGCCCTTCCGACTTTGGCCCCCATGCCGGCTGAACCACCCTCTGAAACGGGCGTCCAAGGTCCCACATCACGTCCCTCGAGCAGGCTCTCCAATAGACCAGCAGGGCCCAGGAGGCAGAGGACAGGTCGGCCGGTTGGCCGCCCGCGCAAGTTGCCCTTGGACGGAAACACCTCGGGATACGAGGAGGGCACAGAGGGCGAGGATGGACCGCCTAAGAAGAGGGCCAAAGTCACCCAGGTCGAGAGGGCCAGTCCCAACGCTTTTGGCATCGAGCCCGAGTCACTCCGGGTGGCAGCCAGCACGTCAGGATCTCTCCGCAATTTTCGACCCATTGGCATGAACCAAGAGACAGCTGTGGAAGCCGGCGAGGGTGGCAGCCACCTCCAGGAAGTTCCCAGGGCTCCCACGCCCGTTCCCATGGGGCCCTTCCCCGGCCGAGGACAAAAAGTTAGGGGGGATGGGGGCGAATCGGCAGGGAGTCGAGAGCTTTCGGCTAAGCTTCCATCCCCCCAGCACCGGAGACTGAGGCCTCTCTCCCCTAGCCAGGAGGATGGGCGCTCCCCCGAGTCTGCTGCGCAGACGCCTGCGTATTCGGATGATAACCCGACGGAAATAGGATCCTCGCCACCAGTTCCACGTGCAAGGTCTTTCATGCAATCAAGCCCTCCCCCGTCAAGCCCCGTATTGCCGCCGATGCCGGGGAACCAGACTTCTCAGGACGATTCCCTCGATACCGGTGAATTGGGCGACCTCTTCGGTGTAGACGAGCAGGCGCGGGAGGCAGTAGTGGGGAATAAAGCTGCTCCGCCAGTTCCTCTGCCTAAAAAAGGACAAAGGCAAAGAATCAAGAAGCCCAATACGAATATCACTACGCAGATTTTCCGAATGGAGGATGGACCTGACGGCAGCCAAGATATGGTATACCTCCGCAGCCGCAGCACCCCCCACCCGTCCGCCGCGGCGCCAAACGACGAACGGGATTCAAAGACCCAGGACCCATCACAGACACAACTGTTCCCACGTCCCCAGCCGTCTGTCTTCGGACCTACCCCTCCGCAGACTACCGACGCTTTCGAGAAGCCCACCAGCCCGCCAGCGCCTGAGAACCAACCCGACGCTCCGCCGCAACAAGCTCCGGCGTCTGAAACGACGACACCGAACCAGCCCAATCTGGGATCTGGTCCCACCCCCGAAGGCGGGATTGAATCTGCATGTCTGCAGTCACCGGCTCCTCAGCCAGACACTGCGCCTCTCCCTGATAATGTAGCTGGACCGGCACCGCAGTCCCAGGGAGAGAGCACGGAAGCAAGCGGGAACCCGAACTCCCAGGCTACTTCGCTTTCATCTGCCGGGCAGCTCCAAGCAGAGGAAGTGGCCAAATCGAAGAAAAGGGCTCCTTCGAAGTCGAACAACTCGAGGGCGAGGCCTAGGGCGCGGAAGCTAGCCCGCTCTCAGTCAGCTGGGCCCCTCGCTCTAGCCAGTGCCCCTGCCAGCGAACCTGCTGGTCCCTCGGCGCTGTCGCAATCCATCACCGCCGCGGGCGTACAACTTGCCGCCCCTAGCGCTCCGCCGAACTTCCGTAGAGCGACGTCGTCCGGCCCTTTGAGCGTTCCGGTGCCCGCTAGTGACCCCATCGGCCCTTCGGCAGCATCTAATCGCCAAACCCACATGCTCGCCCTACCTGAACCCCCTCCGCCGCCTGCCGAGGTGGTTCCTCCTCCACCTTCCTCGCCGAGAGCGAGCAAGAATATCGTCAAGAAAAACGCCATCAAGCAAAAGCTGGAGGCGGCTATTCAGAGAGGAGAGATGCCTCCATTCTGCAGCAACTGTGGCGCGATCCAGACACCCACCTGGCGCAAGGTCTATTCCCAGGATCGCGAGGGCGTTCCGCCACTCTACGGGCCCAAGGATTTCTCAACCAAGCCCGGAATGGTCACGGCTATGGAGATCCTGAAGCGTGACGACGAGAACAAGCCCACAGCATATCGGCTGATCAAGAAGAATCTGGCCCCCGAAGATGACAGGTGCGATTTCCAGGAGGATTTGCTGTGCAACCCTTGTGGGATCTGGCTCGGAAAGTGCTTCTCTCACCGTCCTCAGGACCGCTGGGAGGGGGACGCGGCACGCCTGGGTCAAGAGCGTAAGAGGCGATCGGATTCTGGTACCCACTCAAGGGGGAAGAAATCCCGTTCTAAGAGTGTCAGCCAGATGAACCTTACATCTGAGGCTTTCACTCCGAGGGATGGTCCGGAGTCAGTCGGACCGCGATCCTCGGTAGGAGCCGAAGATTCAGTCCCCGCGATGGGCGGCCATGATTACAATGTGGCTGGAACCGGCTCCAGCGCTGGTCCTAATGATGCAGGCGCTGGAAATGGACAGGGCGAGGCAGGCCCTCGATCGACGGATTCGAGCGGCAGCGGAGCGGCCAAGAGCCCCATCGATCAGGAGCTGGACTCGGCAATGGGTAGTACAAAGCGTTTGCTCTTCCCTTCTCCGCGGAAGGACGGTCCCCCCAATGTTCTTGGGCAGGTTAGCATCAATATTGTCCGCACAGAGACCGAGTGCCGTCAGCCCAAGGACCTTTCGGCCAAAAAGGAGAATATCTCTCTTCTGCAGACAGGGGCCGTGGCCGAGGGCGACGACTTGGAGGATCTGTTCCGCAGCCCCATCCCCCCTCCTCGACCCTCGACTCCGCCGTCCAAGACGAGGGCAGCGCCCCCTACCACGCCGTTTAAGACGCCCACGCCCATTACCCCGAGCCGCAGACCGATCACTAGGAGTGTCTCGCGGTCCATGCAATCGAAGGGATCACTTGGGTCGCCTATTGCGGCGTTTAACAGGACACCCTCGCGAACGCCGAGCAAGACTCCCCGGGGCGAGCTCGGGCTCCTGGGGAGCGTGGGTAGGCGCCGCAGCCCCAGGAACCACAGCCACCACGGTCCCGTCGACTTTGACGACAACATCTTCGACACTCCGGTCAGCCGCGCCGTCAACCAGATGCTGTCGGAGCCCAATTTTGGGCTCGACGACGAGATGGAGCTCGTCAACCTCGAGACGGCTGCTGCTACGGACCCTAACTGGGCCAACTTTGGCAGCACCTTCTTTAGCACGGATGCTCCCATGCCGAGCTCGCCGCCCAGGGACCGGATATCGTTCGGCGTTGACCAGCCGTCGGACACTTGGGAGTGGAATTTGGCTCAGCTGGCGGAGGCGACCAAGGAGTAGGATTCGGAAGCCGGGCCGGGGGTATGACCAGGACTGTAGAGTGGCTGTGGACGGATTATGCTAGCGGGCTTTTCATTGATTTGTTATGAAGCGAGCATGGAGTTGTGTGTCTCGGCCTGTTTTGCATTTTTACATGGCGTTGCGCCCCTGGGATAGGGGAACGGATTTGGTTCCAAGCGGGGATGGATTTCGTTCTTGTATAGTGCTAGATGCATAGCTTCTCATGACTTGAGTTTACTTGTCTTCTGGAGAGGCTTGGAGGTCCTGCCCCCCTAGAGTAAATCTCATGACGCACAGAAGAGGAAGAAACATATTTGCCTATCCGTTCTTTGCGCGCTTCACTATGGTCCCATGTGATGACAAGTATGAATCAGCTGTCTGCTAATTTACCGCTCAGAATGATTATCAGATTCAATTTGTCGTCCATGAACCCCAGGCGTCGCCGTGCAATCCGCCGCTATCCATTTCCCACAGGCTACCAAAGTCCATGACCGGATCCCATAGGGATCCCGCAAGAGCCGCAAGGTCGCGGTTCGGCTCGGGACACGTCTGCGCCCCCACGAGGTGTGGATTCCCGGCGTCACACGAGACTGGGGTAGGCACTACGACCGAGTCTCGTGCACTGCTCGTCGTATGGTTGCCACTCAGCGGAGTGAGACTGCCCGAGCCCACATCTCCTCCTCCTCCTCCTCCCCCTCCTCTTCCTCCTTCTCTTCTCCCAGTCTTCCTCACAGCGGCGATATCACTAATCCTAGCATCCAGCTCCGCAGTCAAGCTACTCATGGCCCGAGCAGCCCTATTCCCGGCACCGAAGGAGTCAAACACAGCACGAGCGGCAAACAAGGCCCTCCTGGCGCGCGCCGATGAGCTCGGGTAGGCGGCAGCGAAGCCGGCGAGGGCGTAGGCGGCATTCTGCTGCCACTCAAAAGCGAGGTAGCAGCCGCGGAAGAGGTCCGTCTCGGTGGCCGCGCGCGAGATGAGGGCCGTCAGGGCGACGGCGTGATGTGCGCACGTGGCGGTTATGCGGCTGGCGGAGCTGGTGTGGTCGCGGGGGGCGGCGGCGGCAGCGGGAGGGAAGTGAATGAAGATGCCGAGGAGGGAGACGCAGAAGTCGTGGTACTGGCACTCGAGGGTGAGGCGCTGGCGCTGGAGCCACACGGGCTGGTCCTCTAGGTTGCAGGCCGAGGAGGACGCGCCGCCGGAGAGGTGGGTTGGTCGGAGGGGAGGGGGGACCTGGGCTGCCCAAGCGTGGAGCTTGCCGAGCTGGCTGAGCATGATGCGGGCGCATTCGTCGCGGGTGGATGGTTGGGTGTAGAAGTCGACGTCGTCGCCGGTGGGGAAGATCCGGCTGCTGCGGTCGAGGAAGGTCTTGTAGACGTCCTCGGTGAGTTCGCAGAGACGGTAGAGTTGTCGGTGGAATAAACTCCAGTCGGGCTCGGAGCCCGGGTCAGGGGGCGCGGCATGGTCAGACTCTTCGTCTTGGTGGTGGTGACAGGAGTAGATGGGGTTGGGGGTGAATCTCCCGAGCTTGACGCAGAGTCGTATGTCCAAGGTGCGCATGCACCGCCGGATGCGGACGAGAAGCTGCCTCTGGGATTCCGTCTCGACGGCGATGGTGGAGGCGATGTGACTCGCCCTCCTTAGTGTTGCGAGGGCAGCGTTGTAGCACCGCGTGTGGGAGAGGTACATGGCGCTGAGGAAGATACACTGCACGGCTTTGACAGACGGCGCCTCCATCAGCGGGTCCAGAGCATCCTGGCAGCGGTGGTAAAAGGGGCTGCCAGCCACAGCCATCTCCGCCTGCTCGCCGGTGGATAACGGATCAGCCTGGCCCATGATGTTGAACGCATACTGGATACTGAGTGCGAGGACAATGTCAACGAGGGGATCGGCGCGTCTGGTGAGGCCCTCGGCGTCCCAGAGCGAGACGTAGAGCTGCTGGAGGTCCCGCTCGTCGGTGACGGGGAAGGCAATGCCATACGACGACGAGAAGAGGTCCATGAAGTAGTCCTGCCGATGACGATCGAGAACCTCGCACCCGCTCAGGTCGACGCTGTGGGCGCTGAGGACGGCGGCGGGTGGCGGAGGAGGTCCGACGTCGAGGTCTAGGTAGGTGGACAGGCGGCGTGTGAAGAACTGCAATGAGATGGGCCCGTAGAGAAGGCCGTCAATGTTGGCGCTCTTCCATTTCCACGGCGTGACGGCGCCGCCCGTGGCAGAGGGTTGGGTCTGGCACGACGGCTGAGATTCCTGTGGTGGTGACTCGCTGTCTGGAGGAGTATTGAGGGGTCCCGGGGGGGAAGAAGGCCCTTTTTCAGCCTCGAGCTCTTGGATACGCTGGCGTAGACGTTCGACTTCCCTGATTTGTCTTGTCGTCAGCCAAGAGGGAGCTGCCCAGTTTCAGTAGTGGCATATGTCAATTTGGATGGATGGGTGGGTGGATGGGTGGATGGACGGATGGGTACCTCGTCGCGGAAGCAATGCCCTTAAACTCGCTCAACCCCTTGGAGACGCACTCGCGCCCGGCCTGCTTGCAGTTCCTGCACGGCCTCGTCAAGTCGCACTTGGCCCTGGCCAGACGGCAGGCATCGCACGCCCGGCGGACCTGGGCCCTCTTTGCCTTGGCTGGTTTCCGGGCATCGGCCCCCGTCTCTGCGGGGTCGGGAGCGCCGCTGCGGGAAGTGGTCATGGTCTCTCTCTCTCCCACATAGAGGAAAGGAAGAATGTATATCTAGATCTGTCTTTTGCATGAATGAAGAGGGAGGAGTGAAATCGGGGTGTAAGCAGTTGCGGTAAAAGAACATTTGTCAGCTGTAAACTTGGGATTGGACTGGTCAATTCCCGAGGGCCCCACCATCTCCGGGATCCACTTTTCCCGATGGTTCCGGAGCAAGTGGGGCCGAACTACCGCGGACGCCATGTAAATTTACCTGCACGGACGGTGACAGAGTGGCCCCACCTACGAATCACTTTACGCGCCAAACGCGTCGTCGCGTCGTCCCCAATTCAGACACCCCCACCACCACCACCACCACCACCCAACCTTCGCTCCCTCCGCACTTCACCTCGCAACTCCTGGTACTTAATTACCACCTCCCACCCACGAATACAATCACCACTCGAGCGTGTGATGCCATCTGAGCTCCAGTCGCACAGTCGCGCTCATAAAATACACCCGACCGCCGACTCCGACGCCGAGGCCGTCGGCCACCACCCACCATGGCCAACGACGAGCTCCAGTCCCGCTTCTCCCCCAACCGGCCCCTCGAGCCCGATGTCGCCGCCGAGCTGCAGTCCATCATGCGCCTACACGACCTCTCCCCTGAGGACCTCTACCTGAAGTGGGACTCGTACTGCCTCCAGATGGAGACGGACGCCCACGACGTCACCCTGTCCTCCGTGCGCCGCCTGAAGCAGACCATACAGGACTCCCTCGAGAAGGACAACAGCCGCAAGGCTCAGGTCAAGACTGCTGCTACGCCGCGCCCGTCCGCCGGCGCGAGGGGGGCCGGCGCCGCCGCCGCCGCCACTGATGTGTTTGGCATGCTCGATGGCCTGGTCCCCAGTACGCCCGCGACCGGCGCTAGGCTCAAGAGCGGTGGCGCCAGCGCCAGCGGTCTGAAGAGGAAGTTGGAGACGCCCAGGTCTGCAGCTGGCCCGGGCAGCTCACCCGCCGGACGGGGCATGAGTGATCAGCTCAAAACTATGAACGGAACTCCGTGGGCTTACCTCCCTCCGCTCCTCCTCCCAAGACAAAAATTTATTCTTCCCTCACTAACGTCCATCCAGTGCCGCTTCATTCCGCGATCGCGCGAATCCTGGCGAGGTGGTAGAACTTCTCAACGGTCACCTCGACCCAGTCGATCCCCCCATCGCCCCCTTCCCCGAGTCACGCATCCGCCTAAAGGCCTCTTCCGATCAGAGCAAGATGGCCTACAAGCCCCTAGCCATGAAGCTCTCGGAAGCCAGCGAGATCCTCGACGACCGCATCGACGAGTTCCTCTCCGTCGTCCAGGAATACCACAGCCTCGAAGACTCGGCCTTTGGCAGCGCCGCCAGCCAGAGCACAACCCCCGTCGTGGCTGTCGGCCGCATAGCCTCCGACTCGATGGAGGGCAGGCTCAACGCGGCGTCCCTCGTCCTGGAGACGTCCCGCCGGACGGGCATGGGCCTGCGGATCCCCCTCAACATGGACAAGATCGCCAGCTGGAGCTTCTTCCCTGGTCAGATTGTCGCCCTCAAGGGGAGCAACGCGTCGGGCAAGGCCTTTGTCGTTGAGGAGATTCTGGAGATCCCCCTGCTTCCCAGCGCCGCATCTACCCCGGCAAACCTCGAGGCCCACCGCGAGAGGCTCAGGGGCGGGCCGGACGCCATGGACTCGGACTCGGACCCCGCGCCGCTGAACATCCTGTACGCCGCCGGACCCTACACGGCAGACGACAACCTCGACTTCGAGCCCCTGCATGCTCTGTGCAGCCAGGCTGCCGACACATACGCCGACGCAATGGTCCTCACCGGCCCCTTCATCGATGTCGACCACCCCCTCATCGCAACCGGCGACTTCGACCTCCCCGAGGAAGCCACCTACGATCCTGACTCTGCCACCATGACCACCGTGTTCAAGTACCTCTTCTCCCCTGCCCTCAACCGCCTCGCCACCTCCAACCCGAACATCACCATCATCCTCGTCCCCTCCACGCGCGACGTCGTAGACAAACACGTCTCCTGGCCGCAGGACATGGTGGCCCGCAAGGACCTCGGTCTCCCCAAGGCCGCCCGCCTCGTCTCCAACCCCATGGCCTTCCAGATGAACGAGGTGCTCACCGCCGTCTCCAGCCAGGACGCCCTGTTCGAGATCCGCGGCGAGGAGGTCGTCCAGAATCCCAAGGGCGCCGCCGCCGATGCCATGGGCCGCCTGTGCCGGTACCTCATCGAGCAGCGTCACTACTTCCCCCTCTTTCCGCCCATGGACAGGAAACGCCTGCCCAAGACGGGCACCGAGGAGGGCGTGGCGACGGGCGCTGTGCTCGATGTGAGCTACTTGAAGCTCGGCGAGATGGTCAGCGTGCGACCGGACGTGATGCTGACACCCAGCCTCCTGCCTCCTTTTGCCAAGGTTCATCCTTCCCTTCCCTTCCCTTCCCTTCCTCGCCCCCCACGAGTATTTGCGGTTCCGCATGTACAGACTGGCAATGTTGACATCTCCCCAACAGGTATACGACAGTGTTCTGGCCATCAACCCGGGGCCCCTATCAAAACGTCGCGGAGCAGGCACATACGCGCGCATGACGCTGTATCCCCCGGCGTCGCTGGCACCGAATGACGACTCTGGCATGGTCAGCCACAAGGTATTTGAGAGAGCGCGTGTCGAGATTGTGAGGATATAGGGGATAGGCCACGGTTAATGAAACAGAATTAAGGTATCTTCCAAGATACAACCGCGGCGTCCATCGGGTCATGCGACGAAATTTGGGTATACATTGTGACAAGGGTTTTTTTTTTTTAATTTGGGAGTTTCTTTTCCCGCTCAGTCGACGTCCACTCTGCGGCGCTTGTCGCTGTCGTAACGAACCCCATCCAGTGATGTACTCCGCTTTCGCCGGGCCCTATTATCGTCGCGATCACGCTCCCGCTCACGGTCCTTCCGCTCGCCAAGCGGAACCGTATTAGCACCCTTTGCATCCCTCTCGTCGGGCTTGAACCGGTCGTCATCCGGCCGAAACCTATCATCCCCATCAAACCGCCCACCCCCCATCCTCCTCCCGCCGCCGGGACGGTCATCAAACTCGCCCCAGCGGCCCGTGTCCTCTGTCCTCATATCCTTGTACTTCGTGCCGCCCTTGCGTCCCAGTTTGGACATGTCCCGCTTCTGCAGGTACTCGGGCAGCGCCTCACGGTTGCGCACATCATCGACGATGCGACTCCCCATGATGTCGCGCTGTAGCAACCCCGCCGCGGCCGTTTCCTCCTGGAAAAAGGCGCCCTTGTGGAAGTACCGCTGCATGTACCCCATCTTGCCCTTACTCTCTTTCTCCTCGCGCTGCTTCGCCAGATGCTCCTCGTCCTCGGCAGCGCGTTCCTCCTCGGTGAGGTTCCGCCGTCGCTCCACCTCAGCCAGCTCCCGCTCGCGCTCCTCAATCTCAGCGCGCGCGCGCTTCAGACGCTTCAGCTCACGCACGCGCCACGCCGCCTCCTCCGCCTCCGGGTCGAGCCCGTCCGTCGTGTCCACGTCCGAGTCCTCGTTCTGCTCGTCGTCCCAGTGCTTCTTGCCCGCCGCGCGCGCGGCTAGGTCCTTCTTTATCTGCTCCTCGACAAGCTCGTCCGCTGCCTTCTTCCGGGCCTCCTCGGCTTGCCGGGCTGCTTCTTCCTCCTTGTCCGCGGTGTTGGCGTTGCCGCCGCGCTGACTTCGGGGTATGAACTTTGGCCGCACCATGAGCCGCCTGGGTGCCTCCTCCTCTTCGCTGCTCTCTTCTTCCTCTGAGCCGCTCTCCTCGTCTGAGTCTTCGTCCCCCTCGCTCTCTTCCTCTTCCTCTGTCACGAACCCTTCCTCAGCGGCCATCCGCTGCGCTTTCTCGGCTGCCAGGCGCCGCTCCTCGGCGGCGGCGGCCTCCTTACGTCGCGCATCAAGGTCCACCTTGGCGAGGCTGCTTGCAATTCTGCCAGCGCTCGCGGCTTTGGGTGGCGGCGGTACAGTGGACGACTTCCGGGGAGTGTTGTTGTCATCGTCGCTTGCTTCGTCGGAGGAGGAGGAGGATGATGAGTCGTCGCGGCCGGCGGGCTTGCCTGGGCGGTGGCGCGCCGGCTTTACCGGATTTGCGGTCATGCGCTTCGGAGGCATTGTGGAGGATGGTGGTGGCCTGCGTGGGGGATGCAAAAAACAGGAGTGGGAGGGAGGATGATGTTGGATGTCTCCGAGTCGCGAGTCGCGAGTCGCCCACTTCGGGAGGTTCAAATTCGGGTGGAGCACTGCCGATAAGGACGTTATCGGACACTTCGACGGCAGGTTGCCTACCCTGTACCACGGCCAATTGCTACCAGTATAATGCGCAAGCCAAACACTAATGGTAAGAATATAAATCTGCCAAAGCTACGAAATATGATACCATACGGAACATCACACTTTCTGACTGAGAAGTAGCAGATATGGAGTATTATAGTTGTGTATCTTAAGCGGCAACCTCCCAGACGCTGTCGTCACCATCCTCAACCCCGCCGCCAACAACTGACCTATACGGTATACCCAGTACCTGTGAGCTCCACCACTACAGTACGGGGGACATCTTGCACCTCATCAAATCACCAACCCCACAATTGCACTCCACGACAGAAAGAACACACACGACGCAGATGTCGAGGTCCATTTGCAATTCTGTATAAGCTGAATCTCACAATCAACCCAAAATCTTGCCGCCATGCCTTCACGAACCGTCCTCGTCACCGGCGCCACCGGTCTCCTGGGCCGCGAGGTCTGCAAGGCCTTCCGTCTGGACAGCGGCAACTGGACCGTCAAGGGTACGGCCTACTCGCGCGCCGATGGCGTCGACATCGTCAAGGCAGATCTTGGGGATGAAAGCAGGGTAAAGAGTGTGCTTGACGAGGTTAAGTGAGTCTCTCTCTCTCTCTCTCTCACACACACACAATGCGTCCTTTCCCCCGACATTGTGCTAACCTCCTACTACCAGGCCAGATGTCATTGTTCACTGTAAGCTAGCAGTGTTTTTCTTGATCAAAACCATAATGTATTGGTTCTCCAAAGAGCTAACTCGGTAATGAACAGGCGCGGCCCAGCGTTTCCCAAACAAAGTCGACAAGGACCCCGACGCCGCCAGGGCCCTCAACATCGAAGCCAGCGCCTCCCTCGCCAGACTAGCCGCCGCGCGGGACATCCTCCTCATTTACATCTCCACCGACTACGTCTTCCCCGGCACACCAGGAGACGCACCCTACGAGGCCGACGCCGAGCCGCGGCCCACCAACCTCTACGGCCAGACTAAGCTCGACGGCGAGCGTGCCGTGCTGCGGGAGTACGAAGCGGCGGGTCGCCAGGGCTCGGGCATCGCCCTCCGTGTGCCTGTGCTGTATGGCCACGCGGAGACGCCGGCTGAGAGTGCCATTAATGTTTTGATGGATTCGCTCTGGAAGGCGCAGACTGAGGGGGCCAAGATTAAGATGGATCACTGGGCGATTCGGTACCCCACGAACACGGAAGATGTCGCACGCGTCTGTCATGGTATGTCTCACCCGTCGACCCCTCCATCAAGACAACAAATACGGGGATAGACATTCCTATCATGTCTGGTCACGCATTTTACTGACGTCTGCTCAGATATCGCGGAGAAGTACCTCTCCACGAACCCCGACGTCCGCAAATCCCTCCCCCAGATTCTCCAGTTCACAAGCGAGGACAAGGTGACCAAGTACGAGATCGTCGAGCGTTTCGCCGACATCATGGGCCTGCCCCTCACGGGCATCGAGGCTGACACCGAGGGCAACGATCCCAATGCCGCGGTGCAGAGGCCGTATGACAGCCACCTGAGCACCAAGGCGCTCAGGGATCTGGGTATCAATGTGTCGACTATGGACTTTACGGATTGGTGGCGGCGCGAGGTTAAGGCTTTCCGCCATTAGGAGTTCGTGGTGGTGGGGGGTTAATGAAGTTCCCATGGAGGGGACCTGGAATTGGAGGCGGCGGGGAAGATACGCTGATGAATTCCAACTGGATAAGTCATATAGATATTGTCTCTGGCACTCAATGATCATACGACTACTACGTATTCGTACGGATGAGAGTAGATGACTTAACGTGGACAGAACCCGAGGCCTAAAGTGCACATTGTTTTATTAATTATCGCCAACAAACTCAGCTCCAAGACAGCATCATTCCTTAGACTTCCTCTGACGCATAAGAGGAGCATAAAGCTTCCGCGCCTTCGTCTTAAGCGGCTCGCTCATCCTATAATTAATCGGGCTCTCGCTGCCCACAAACACACACCCATCATATACCGTACACCCCAGCACAGAGCCCAGCAGCGTCGCCAACCACGGCCCATACAGCCACCACCGCGACGCAAAGACGTTGTGCTCCCGGTATCCCACAGCATACGCAATGACACGTGGGCCGAAATCCGACGCTGGGTTCAGCGCCGAGCCAATATTGAAGCCCAGCGTAAACTTCAGCGCGGTGACGAGGAACCCAAGCACGAGGGCGTGCATGCCCGCTCCGGGAGGGTTGTTCTGGTCGTCGCCCAGGGCGAAGACGGCAATCATCATGACGGCGCTGCCGACGACCTGGTTGCCAAAGGCCGAGCGCATGGACACCCACTCCTGCGGGGTCGAGAAGAAGGTCTTGGAGAGGCCCGTCATCTGCGGATCGACGTGGTGGATCGAGTCGGCGTAGCAGCCGTAGGCGAGCGCGCCGGCTGTCAGGCTGGCCAGGAACTGGGCGCAGATATACACGGCGCACTGCCTCCAGGGGAAGCCGCGGAACAGTGACAGGGAGATGGAGATGGCCGGGTTCATGTGAGCACCAGACACGCCGCCGCCGAGATAGATGCCAAACATCCAGGCAAAGCCCCACGCCCAGCACGAGGTCTCGTAGTTGCCGTAGGCGGTCTCGGTGTTGGCCGACAGATTGACAGAGAGGGTGCCGGCCAAGCCCATGAAGATGGCCATGCCGGTAGCGAGGAACTCGGCCAGGGGCTCGCGGTGCTTCTCCCGGAACCTAGCCCACCGGTTGCGCATCTCATCTGGGTCCTTGAAGCCTTGCTCCACCTCGGGACGTTCCTGGTGGCCCAGCGGTTCGCCGTCGACCTTGTGCGAAGGCCCGGTAGTCAGCTCCGTGACCCTGGACATTTGGCGCTCGGGGTTGGTAGGTGTTCTCGTCCTCGTGGTCTCGTGGACTGGCGGCTGCTCCACACGCTCAGCTTCGCCGGGGACGTAGTCGAAGACGGGCTGCCCCGCATCGTTGCGCTTCTCACTATGGGCCACGCCAGCTGCTGTTGTGCGGCTCTGCTGTCGTTGTATGTCGCGATGCGTGGGGATGGCTTGTGTCCGGGATGTCCGGTTAGTGAGGTTACTTGCGACGGGGCCCACTAGCCCGGCGTCCACCTCTCCATCATGGACGGCTTCATCGTCTATAGGCTGGTTTGTCCATATTCCTTGCTCCAAGTCGCCTCTCTCGACGCTTTTGGCTGGCCTCTTGGTCCGGCGCCGCACAATGTGCGGCAGTGGCTTCCCCAGACTGAAGATCGGCCTCTCATTGGCCTCCCCATACCATGGGTTGTCATCGTAGTATTGGGCGTTGGCCCATCCACGCTGAGGGTACTCGGAGGTCGGCTGCGGTGCACGATGGAGAAGAGGTCTCTCCGGGGTACCAGCAGGGTTCACCGTGGGCAACCTGCCCGGTAGACGACCCGCCCGGGGGCGTCTGTCCGCGATGTTGGATATGGCCTGACGGATGGAGCTGGAGCGAGAGTTGTTCCGCACCCCATCGACGTTGGCTTCTGCCGTCGAGGGTCGATCACGGATGGTGCTGGGGACGGTCCCTAGATCGAGAGACTCGGGGGCTCTGGGTGGTGGCAGTTCATCCAATGTGGAGTCAGAAGCGAAGTAATCGCCATGGGAAGAGTTGGTCATGATGGCTCCCCTTGACGGAAAAGTGGGAGTGATCCGGATGGACCCTGGTAGTATTCAATTCGAGGGAAAAGGAGTTGTTGTGATGGTGGTCGCTGCCATTCTCGGTCCTCTCTCTTGGCAGCTACCGGCTTTATAAGTCAACCCAGGCTCACAGCATCGGAGCATCGGGGCTGGCCGCTGGGCAATCTTTTCGCCCCCACGGAGGGGAGGTAACAAGCACCAACCGGGCAATTTGGTCCAAATCCTTGTTCTCTCCGGCGGCAGTTCCGACAAACTTTGATGGACCGGACGTCATCGCCTCCGCATTGGTGCCTCCGGAAATCGAGTGACACTGTGCCTCTCGTTGGCTGTTAAGACGTTAAGATGAGTGGGTGTAGCGGAGCGTAACCTCCAGATGTAGAACCGGCCCCGGCGAGAAAACCGGAGACTTCGCAACAGTTGTCCGTGCCGGTGGGGAAAGGCGACCCTTCTGTGACGGAATGATGGCAAAAGCCTACAGCAGCTCGGGCCAACCCATTTCCTCAAACACAAGGTCGTTATGGCAGGTAGCTAGCTGCACATGGTTGAAGGACGAGCCTGGCCTGGGTCAGGTATGGATCCCATTGTCAAATCCTTTCTAGGCTGACCGGAGGAATTGCGCCGAAGATGTCCTAAGGTACGCTGTATGTAATACTGTATTAGTAGTTCTTCCCGAGGTGAGCCCTACAGTCTCCGCGTCTCCTTATGTACTGTACCCGGCAAATGGGATGTGCATATGTATGTGTTGTATCTCTGTACTTGTAGATCCCGACTTGGAGCCGCTTGACCCCTAGGTAGATGAATTCCATCCTTCATCTGGGGACCACACTGACTGGGCAGACGCCACTTGACGCGAGTGTACCTCCGGAGGACGCACGTTTTTGAGATGCTTTATCCGTTTACCCATCTTGCGTGGAGGAATGGGTTAGCCATACATGCCCAATGGGAAAGCTGATCGAAAACTTTTTCGACCATGAAACTAGGCGGGATCGTGTCGTGGTCTCGCGGATGCTGGCACCATCGAAATTGGCCAGAGGGGGCTTTCTGCGTGGGCCGACGTTTCGAAGCTGCCCTCAATCACCGCGTGGGCACACCTGTGCGAGCCATGAAATTGCCAGGTAACATGATACCCCCGAGCGACATGACGCCACGGGAGGACGAAGAGTCCGAGCTGTACTGTACTCGTATGGCTATATCCAGGGGTCACCCAGATGTATCGGCCGCCACCGATCGCACAACAGTCGGCCGTCAGTTCGTGTGGGGTCCCAGCTCGGCCGCGAAGAATCCGCGTGCAACGTCCTACTTGCTACTTGGCATACAATAACAGCGCAGGATTGCTACTGGCCCGAGGAATGAAACCCGCTGCGCAGGGCTGGCGGAGATGTCTGAGATGGGGGAGACGCGTCCGAGGGCGATGATGGTATGGATAACGGAGCAAGGGGGGCGCGTGCCTGGGACATGCGCGATGCAAGGCATCATGTGCATGCCGCGACATGCATTCCTGGCGGATGGGAATGATATCCGACGCGTTTTATCTCTGTTGTGCTCGCTGTCGCTCGGAATTGTTTTCTCTGGACGCAACTCTCATCTGTTCGTGACGTGCTTCCGCAGTCGTCCATTCGTTCGGCGGCAGGATACTCGGTGTCGATAGGTAGGCCGATGTTGCAACTGCTTTCGATCATGGTGGGACAGTGGCTGACGATTGAGCTTCCGGTGGGAAACACAGAGACACGCATCATCGGCAAGACGAGGATTGGATGAGGGCTGCAAAGATCTGAGGAGACTTGTCGGCGATGGAGATGGAAAGAGCAGCCGGCCTCGTGTTAGCGGACGGCACTCCTGCCCCGCCGCTGCCACCACTGCCACCACTGCCGCCCCCACCGCCACACGGTCACCACCAGAAGGAGAAGCCACGAGTCTCTCGCTATCGCAGTCTCCGCGGAAAGAGCCTCTCCTCACCGCGCCGCAACAAGACCTTTGACGTCTTCCGCGACAATGAAGATGGCGCCCGCCAACATGATGCTGCGGGCCAGACCTCGCCCACACGCAGCCGCTCAGCTGCTGCATCCAAGCGCCGCGACCATGCTCCTGCAGCCAAGGAATTCGAGTTCAGGCGCCAGCAAACGCGGCCCGCCGCCGCCCCCACCGCAAAATTGCCGCTGAATCCCAAGAACATCAACGCATCGCCGTCGCCAGCGCCGTCGCCCATCAGTCTGAAACCTCTCCGAGCCACCAGGTCCCTCAATCTTGGATCTAGACACAGGGAGCCTGACCAAGCGCCTCCTCTTCCAAGCAAGCCCGAGAGACAAGACGCGCCGTCTACGCCCACACTACAGACCGACGAGGAGGAACCGCAACCGCGCGAGCCAGGCGCACGGGACGAAGCCGCACGCTGGGCGGACGAGGTCGCGCGACTCGAGGCGGAGACCGATCGCATCCTCGCCGAGCAGAAGAAACGCGATCTCGCACGTCTCCAAGCTCAGCTCGCGGCGTCGCCATCGTCGCTCCGGCCCAAGCCCAAGCCCAAGCCCCAGAGGCTGATCCTTGACAAACTCGGCTTCCTCGCGAGGGGCAGTAAGTCCAATGTGGCCGGCCAGCCTGCGACCCCGAAAAGTGCCCCTGCGAAGATCTTCGCCACCACCTCCCAGTGGACGACCCCACCGTCAGTCGGAACGCCGTCGCCGGAAATCATGAGCCTCCTCGGGCATGGCGGCGTGGATGCGCCTACCTCGGCCAGCAATGGAGGCGAGAGGGTGAGTCGCGTCGAGCCCGTTGACTTGGGCCGTGTGCTGGGATGCCCCGTTACTGACACCGCTTGCAGCGTGTCACCGTCCGATGTCTAACATCTACCATCAATCTGCCTGTGATGCCGGATACCTCACCCGTCGACATTGCCTACTCGACTGCCAATTCTATCAATCACAAGATCGACCCAGCGACATGCATCGTCATTGAGTGCTATGAGAACCTGGGCCTGGAGAGGCGCCTGCGCCGCTACGAGAACATCCGTGATGTCATGAACTCGTGGGACCGCGATCAGCAGAATACCCTGCTGGTCGTCTCCTGCAGCTCGCCCCAGGACATCGCAGCTCTGGAATTGGCTTCAGCCCCCAAGACGGGCGACCCTCCCATAGGCTTCACATTCCAGCTCCACCACTCCGCCCGCCCCGGAAAGTGGAACAAGCGCTGGATCACCCTCATGGACAGCGGCCAGATCTATGCGGCCAAGCGGCCCGAGTGCAAGCCCACCGACAAGGATAGTACCATCCTGTGCCATCTGTCGGACTTTGACATCTTCACGCCCTCGAAGAATGGGACCAAGCGCGACATCAAGGCGCCCAAGAAGTTTTGCCATGCCATCAAGAGTCAGCAGAAGACCAATCTGTTCCCCACCGGCGAGAACTTTGTCCACTTTTTCTGTACCGATGAGGAGGCTCTGGCGCAGCGCTTTCATGAGCTCATCTTTGGCTGGCGAAGCTGGTATCTGGCCCAAAAGAAGGGTGATATCCAGGGCGACAAGGCACCCACGTCACTCAGGAGATCCGCGACGACCTCGACAACCAAGAAGTCGCCGAGCATCTCGAGACACAATTCCCGTAGGGAGCGACCCTCGGTGGAAAAGCCTTATGTCATTGGTGATTTCAAGCCGCTCATCGACATGCAGCGGTTCGAAAAGCCGCTTGAAGAGTTTGCCAAGACGACGCCGAGCGCGAACCAGTCGGTCGAAGTTCAGTCAACTGAGGTATCCAGTCCCACCGTCCTCACAAAATCTCAGATGCAGCCTTCCTCGCTTCCCCAGCCACCCGAGAACGAGGGCGATTTCCTCGCCGGCGGGCTGCTAGGCGATGCCTACGAAAAACGCAAGCGGGCCGATACCGTGACGCAGGTCAAGAAGGTGGAGGGACCCTTCATCGAGGGACCCTCTCTCCTCAATAAGATACCCAGTTCGCCGACTTCAACCACAGGGAAGTCCCAGGCCGACTCGTGGTTCCCGTCGGCCCTCGAGCACTCGGCCCGTGCTCGCATACAGACTCGACCATCTCAGCGCCGCCCCGCCACCGCCGACAACGCCCAGTCCCGCCGCGATGCGCCGCCCCCGCCTCCCAACTACCCAGAGTCCCTCCGCTCTCGACCGAGCCAGAGGGTGGGCGTCGGACGTGGCGTGAAGCCGCCTACTGGCTCTCCCCTCATCGACTTTGCCACCGGGGGGACGACTTCCAGCCAGCCGATACCTTCGCATAGTATTAACGCCAGGGCGGGCTCATCCACCTCCGGGCAGCCCCACTCGGGACGACCCCGGAGCCGCTCCACGGTGGCGACGACGCGCTCCGGTGGGCAGCGGTATATCCCTGCGGATCACCCGCCCATGCCACCGCTGCCGCATCGCTCGGTGAGGCGTCCTGCGGAGGGCCGAGGACATGCGGAACCCCCGCGGGCTCGCGGACCTCGTGTCCAGGAGCCTCTGATTAACCGGGTCAAGTGAAGCGTTCAGTTGATGACTTCGTAATGTATGTTTTTCAATGACTTTTTACTTTCTTTTTCTGTTTGGCTCAGATTGTGGGAGTTTTTGTCGTATGGGCTAGATCATCGGATCGGGCAAAGAGGTTGTGGTATTTCTTTGGAGGAATATAGGTTACTTAGAAATAGTTTTACGCTAGGTACGCTCTAATGCTGTTAGGAGGCATGCTAGGAGACTCGGGGCTCTAGCTCTTTTTTCTTTCAATTGTTTCTTAACCACTATGGGTGTTTATTTTTTTTTGCTATTCCAGCCAGTACTTGCCGTCATTAAACGCCGTCTAACTAGGTATCTGTCGTGACCTGTCTATTCGAACTCTCCAACATCCCAACATTGAACCCCCGGCCGCGCGAAACAACATGTTTCTTACTTGCTTCGCTTGTAGATCTTGGCAAGGAAGGCCTCAAAGACGCTCTTCTTCAGGCCGGAGCTCTCGTCAATCTTGTCAATCATGGCACGGATGTCAGCAGCGCTCTTCTCCTCAAACTCCTCGAAGCGCTGCTTGAGATTCATGTCGTCGTAGAGCTTCTTGATGACGGCCTCCTTGGCGTCGTCCTTCTGGCCGTAGTTGTCCTCGAGGATCTTGCGCTGCTCGGGGGTGGCAATCTCGAGGGCCTGGTTGACGAGCCAGGAGCATTTGTTGTCCTTGATGTCGGTGCCGATCTTGCCGATGTGCTCGGGAAGACCAAAGTTGTCGAGGTAGTCGTCCTGGACCTGGAAGTACTCGCCCAGGGGGATGAGGATGGCCTCGGCCTGCTTGAGGTGCTCGGGGGTGGCGATGTTGAGCATGTGCAGGGCCAGGGCGACGGGCAGGTAGAAGGAGTAGTAGGCGGTCTTGTAGATGACAATGAAGCGGTACTTCTCCATGGAGAAGTTGTCGAGGTTGACCTTGTCCTCGGGGGCGGTGAGGAGGTCGCACAGCTGGCCGAGCTCGGTCTGGTAGGTGACCTCGTGGAAGAGCTCAACCATGTCGATGTAGGCCGGGTGGGAGCGGAAGTACTTCTTGAGGAGGGTGTAGATGGCGGACTCGAGGAGGAAGGCGTCGTTGATGGCGACCATGCCGACGCCCTCCTGGAGGTACCAGCAGGGCTGGCCGCGGCGGGTGACGCTGCTGTCCATGATGTCGTCGGAGACGAGGAAGAAGGCCTGCAGCAGCTCCGTCATCCAGCCCAGGGTCGCCGCCTGGAAGTACTCATCCTCGCTGAGGGGCCGGCCGAGGAGGAGGGAGACGGAGTCGGGCACGGACATGCCGCGGTTGCATTTCCCGCCGAGGGGGTTCACATTGAGGTTCTGGAGGTAGACGAGAGGCGTCAGTCACGGCGGCGGATCGAATAGGCGGGGCCATAAGAGGGGAGGCTCCGTCGCGACCTTACCTTCTTGTACCATTCGAGCTCAGCCTGCGGCAGCTTGTACGATCGCGCATGGTCGAGGAGAGTCTCTTCGAGCTTGGGGTAGACGGACTCGAACTCCTTGAGGGTAGTCTTTTGCGCCATGGTGACGGATAATTTGGTACGGCAGACGGGTACACAATATCGGGCAGCAGTAGTACGAGGAGAAGGGGCGGGTGAAGTTGGAACCGTCCGGCCGAGAAAATACTCGAGGGGAGTACTAATTACTAGGTTAGTAGTTTGGAGGGGGCGGGCCGCCGGGCTCCCCTCATCGAAGCAGGTGTACTGTTGTTATCCGTACGGCCCTGGGCCAATCGGGATCTGCAGGAACAGCTCCCAGTTGCCACTGACTGTATTCCGTAGTGGTCTATCGAGCCACTGACATACCTGTGCGCCGTGCTGGACAATACCTATATCGGGGCTGGATTTGTGCCCCTCGTCGGGTGTGCCCCGCCGCGGCCAGGGGTCTCGGAGGAGGGGTAGAAAAATATCCATGTAGTACTGGAAGGTATTAGTCCCCAGTCTGACGGCAATCGTGACCTAAAGGGTGCCCGTTGAGAAGGAAAATGGAACACGTTTGCATAATTATAAAAGTGCTAGAGTAATTACGACCTTCACCGCCAGAAATTAAATTGATGACCATCGTACGAGGAGCTTGGCGCGGAGAAGTGCTAAGGAGCATGGTCTGGAACTGATAGTCTTTTGGAGCTTGTTAGAACGACTGAAATGTTTGGCAAGCATATATCAGTTCAGAGTGATCATGTCAAATGCGTATCCGGAGTTTGCGGTGCATCCCTACTTGGTCTCCCGAGCCTCTCGGAGGCATGAAGGGGGTTAGGTCAGGTAGTATTAGTTGGTTAGGTGAGTACAGTACCTAGTCTCGAGTTCTCCCAGTGGAGACAGTGTTATCGGCACACGCACTGTGTACAAACGCGCAAGAGGCATCGCGACGTCGAGCTCCATGCTGCAGCTTCTCTCGAGATAGCCCTACTCGATACCGCTCCAACCAGCATGCCTTGAATTGCGCAACCACACTTCTTGCCCTGCGTCTGAAGACAGGATATGGTCAGCCTGAGCGTGCTCTAATTACTCTACCTGGGGCCGGTTGCGGTCACCGTCGCCGAACCAGTGCGTTTGTTGTCCTGGACGCGAAACGTGCCAGCACCCCCGCCATCATGGCCTTGAGCTCCCAGGACATTGCCCAGTTCCGCACGGCTCTGCAGGACGCCGTGGTGAGATGCTCAGAGAGATGCCTGTATCAGTCGTCAAAATGGTACGTACTCCGTCCTCTTACCCTTCCGGCCAAGGACAGTATAGCTAATGGGACCCCCAAGGGCTGCAGAGCTGCTCAACGCGCTCCCGGAGACCGACGATGGTGACGCATCCATTGCTTCCTCTCCGATATACACTCCCAACAATGACTCCGAAGAGGCGGCTCTGGAAGCCAAGGAGCTGAGCAAGTACCTGCTCGCCAAGTCCTTCTTCGACTGCCACGAGTACGACCGCTGCGCCGCCGTCTTCCTACCAGACTCCCTACTCTCGAGCGTCCTCAACTCAAAGACCGAAGCCACACCGGTGACACCGAAAGGGAAGGAGAAGGCTGTCGCTGGGTCTACCTCGTCACGGCCGTCCACTGCTGTCAACCTCCCGCGGCTCAGCCAGAAGAGCTTGTTCCTGGCACTATACGCCAAGTTCATGGCCGGCGAGAAGCGGAAGAATGAGGAGTCTGAGATGGTCATGGGGCCGCAGGACTCGGGTACGGTCGCGAACAAGGAGCTCATTGTCGTTGGGCGCTTCCTGTCGGCCTGGTTTGAGGAGAGGGCTGGTGAGGACGGCGACGCTCCTGGTAGCCAAGGCTGGCTGGAATACCTGTGAGGAGACGGAAATAACCCTTCACGTCGGAGGCGAGCTGACAGGATCCGCAGGTATGGAATGGTCCTTGCGAAGGAGAAAAACGATGAAAAAGCGATGGAGCTTCTCATCCGGAGCGTCCACAAGTACCCTTTCAACTGGGGCTGCTGGCAGGAGATGACATCCCTCATACCGCGGGCAGAAGACGTACGTCCAGACCTTCACCCGACCCCTGAAGGCCCTCCGCTGATCATTGCAGTTGACCCAAATCATCCAACACTGCCCCGAGCACGTTGTCGCGTACATGTTCCACCTTCATGCGTCGCTAGAACTCTACCAGCAATCACCGACACTGGCCCATTCTTTGGAGCGACTTCTTTCCATATTCCCTACGTCATCCTTCCTCCTCACTTGCAACGCTCTCCTGTCCTATCACTCTAAGGATCTGATGGCCGCTGAGCAGCATTTTAGTCGACTGCTGTCCCTGCATCCCCACCGACTCGACTCCCTGGACCACTACTCCAATATTCTCTACGTCCTCAACCTACGCCCCAAACTAGCATTCCTCGCACACCTCTGCTCCAGCGTCGACAAGTTCCGCCCGGAATCCTGCGTCGTCATTGGAAACTACTACTCCCTGTTGTCCATGCATGAGAAGGCTGTCCAGTACTTCCGTCGCGCCCTGACCCTTGACCGGTCATGTCTGTCTGCCTGGACGCTCATGGGCCACGAGTATGTCGAGCTGAAGAACACGCACGCGGCCATCGAGTCGTACCGGCGCGCCGTGGATGTCAACCGGCGGGACTACCGAGCTTGGTACGGCCTCGGCCAGACCTACGAGATGCTGGAGATGCACACATATTCACTATGGTACTACAAGAAGGCAGCAGGCCTGCGGCCGTGGGACGGCAAGATGTGGATGGCGGTCGGATCCTGCCTGCAGAAGATGCAGCGGGAGCGCGATGGTATCAAGGCGCTCAAACGAGCCTTGCTCGCTGACTCGTACTATGACACGGGGAGCAGCTTTGGCGGCGGGGGCGACCTGGTGGGCGGTCGCGGCGCGCCCGGCCACATGGACCCCGATATTCTACTTCAGATCGCGGCCATGTACGACCAACTTGGCGAGGAGGAGGAGGCCAAGGCGTACATGGAGCTCTGCGTCGCCCAAGAGGACGGCGGCATGGCTGCCGACGAAGACAACATGGCAGAATCAGTTAGAATCCACAACGACTCCCCCGCCGGCTCCGACGACGGCGCAGAAGCGGGCGATGACAGCCGCGCGCGCGAGGGCACGGGCGTCACGGCAGCCACGAGCAAGGCTCGCATGTGGCTCGCCCGCTTCGCCATGCGCACGGCCGACTACCACACGGCGAACAGGCTGGCGACCGAGCTATGCCACGATGGCGTCGAGGTGGAGGAGGCTAAGGCCCTGGTGAGGGAGGTGAGATCCAGGCTGGAGGCCTCGGGGATGTTGAGCGGTGGAGCATCGGATTAGATGTTTGTTGCCCATGACCAGCGGCGAACGAGGGCTCTCCGCTAGGAGCATGGATGAGGCACGTTTTATGAAAGTTGATGAAAGACAAGTATATTACTGAAGTTTGAATATCCCCCTTTTTTGAAAGTCACAGATGACATTCCGCAATAGGGAGCGATGAGTTTCACAACCACATTATCGTATTATTTCAGAACCAATCTTATCTTCCGCAATATTAATTGAACAGCGCCCCGCAGAGTGCTAGTAAGAACCGCCGACATAACTCCTATTACCTTGAAAAACACCTGCAGGAACAGAGCGACTGATCCCTCCCTCCTTAGAAGATCATAACGGCAGCGCCGGCGAGGACCAGGGCGGCGAAGCCGGCACCAGCACGGTCAGCGGCAGCGGTGGGCACCGGCGGCGGCGGTTCGACGCTGGGGCCGGTCGGGGTGGGTGGCTGGACGGACGGGCCGGTCGGGACCGGTGGCTGGCCGCTGGAACTGGGGGGGACGGGGCCCGGGACCGGGTGGACGTTGCCGAGGGTCTCCTTAGGGGGAGGGGCAGCCGGGTGGCTGACAGCGGGAGGAGGAGGAGGAGGAGGCGGCTGGCTGTGAACCGGAGGAGGAGGAGAGGGGTGGACCGGAGGAGGCTGGGGGACGTCGGTGTGAACCGGAGGAGGCTGAGGAGCCCCAGTGTGAACCGGGGGAGGCTGGGGAACGTCGGTGTGAACCGGAGGAGGCTGAGGAACCCCAGTGTGAACCGGAGGTGGGTTCGGGTGAACGGTAGGCTTGGTGGGATGAGTAGTAGTGACGGTACAGGGGCAGTTGGTGATGGTCAGAGTGGTGGCCTCGGTGACGGTGTAAGTGACGTTCTTGTGAGCGAACGTGGTAGGGGTCTAGATACATCATGGCGTTAGCTTTCCCGGCTTGTCCGGAGGCGGAGGGAACATGCGTAAGTACGTACGGGACAGTAGGTCGTGTAATCAGTGGTGATGACGGTGGTGTACACAGCTCCTGGGGTGCCCCAGGCCGAGGCGGTGCCCAGAAGCGTGGCAGCGGTTGCGACAGTCGAAGCGAACCTCATCTTGACGGAGGAGTTGGCAGGGGAAAGTGGAGTCTCACGTTGGGGAAGAACAGAGGTATCAATGGCAGACAGCTGAGCAGGGCCGATGAAGATCGATGTGGAGGATGATTTTTCTCGGACTTCGTGAAGGGACAGGATAGTCTCTTTGTAGTTGCCGACAGAACTGAAGCGACCAAGGACCTGACGAGCCCATCACCACCTCGACCGGTGCAAAATCTCCTTGACTCGCCGGGAGCAGCCTAGGGCGAGAAAGTTAACCCAGGTACGTATACGCTTCTATCGACCTGACGATGACGAAGGCGGCCAATAGCGCGCAAAGGGACTGATTACAAAGTTAAAACAGGAGCTGCCACGGGAGGTTGGAATACGAGGAATAAACTCCAGGCACGATGCCGTCCTGGGTAAGGTCACGGGAAGATTGGTGGTGTTGCCCCCCTTTGCCAAGTGGTCGCCATGCGGTTTCCGGGGACAATTAGGTTTGGGCATGGGTGGGAACGTGCCGCAGTCGGCCAAAGTCAATCCATCCCGACGAGGGGCACGGAATGTAGAGCTTTCATTGTTTGAGCCTGGACCTCGTGGGCTGAGAATGGCGAGCCGGAGATGGGGGGTCCGGGGGTGCCGGAAGCATCCAAGGACCCTGGATCTCGGATTCGGCAATGACAGTCCAACGTCCACAAGATGGATGGAACACAGAAGAGGAGCTGTGATTCCCGAGATACGAGATAGACGGACGGATTCACAGAAACGACAATGAACCAACGTCGTGGTGTGAGGCTGCTTGCGGTTCAAGTCAAGCCGGAGGGGGAACCTCAGACAGGTGACTCAGAGTCGCTGCTGCGGGCGGTAGCCACGCTTCCGTCTACTCCTCAGTCAGTGTCTGGAGGCCAACGAAGTGATTGTCGATCCGACTCCCGTCATCAGCAGATCCGTCTCGCGACCCAGAAGAAACGCATCGTAAAGGCGAAAAGATGGGGAGGGGGGTTTGGGGTCCTGCTCTCGCAGTTGGCAGCTGGCACGACGGTCACCGCCAACAGAAGGCCAACGCCGGCCATCTGGGAGATGCAAGCAGGCGAAGCTCCACGTCGTTTCAAGTCGAGGTTGGGGACGAAACGATGGAGGAGACCAACGCTGCGCAGAGGGAAGTGTGCGTCGTATGAAAAGGTACTACCTTGAGACATACTCGTAGCCTCCCAGTAGCAGTGGACGGAGCATGAGCATCGTGACTTCCCACAGCGGATTGTCCCACTTGCCTTCGCAAAGAGGCCCACACGTGACCCCTTAGCCGAGATTGCGATCCCCAGGAAGGCGCCTCAAAGATTGCAATTGTCTTTTTAAAAATCAAGGGTTTCTGTCTGACCAGTTTCTCCCAGCATCTCTCTCCTTTTTTTGTTCAAGAAGAACACATTCATGAAACCCCGGGCGTCTCCCCGTGTGCGGTCGACTTTCGAGACTACCTAGCGAGACCAGTTCTACGCAGCCCCTCACCCAGCGAACGACCGAGACAACCGAGTCGTCTCCACCTCCCTCACCTTTAATCGCTCGCGAGCAGCCACCAGCTGGACATCCGTTCCCAAACGAGTCGGTAGACAACTCGACGAAAGCAATAGCGGTGATACTTCCTCGCTGGCGGAAATCTTACCGTCATGGCGGCATCATAGGCCTCCACCCTCAGGGGAACCAGCATTCTTGCGGATGTCCGCCAGAGCGATGCTCCTGGACATCAGGGTGACGTGCCGCTCCACCATCGGTCTTCTCCGGCCGAGCGACGCGCCCCAAGCACCAAGTCCATACGGGGATTGATTTCCCGCCTATGAGCAAGGACTCTGCGACAGTCGCAGTGACTACCTTGGAAGTCACCTCGACCAGAAATCGGGAGATGGAAGCATGCCATAGCATCGATGTCGGATTCGACCGCTTCCGGACGCTTCTGCCAAGGTGCAGAGCAGCTGCGTCAAAGGCCCTCATGACGTCTCGCCTTGGGTACCCCTCCAGAGTCATGGCGAAGTCGCCAGAACAGAGCGGTATAACGGGTAAGGCAGCAGCACCGACAGCCGATTCGCCGCCTCATACCGCCTTCTGACAGAGTTGTGGAGAAATCCAAACTCTCTTCCATGAATCCGTCAGGCACCCGCCTTTGGGGAGTGTCCGAGTTCGCATTCATAGGGATGGGCGATGATTCAGTCGCGACGGCCGATGATTGCTTGGTCACCAGACGGGAGTGACTCCGACAAGGCTATGATCCTCGAGTTGGCGGCTGCAGTTTTACTCACCATTTCATGGATGGATAGAATCACGCAGAACGCGCGTTTACCGGGAGCGCTGACTCGATTGAGATCCTCGCCACCCACCATTGCCAACTTGGGACGTTCTTCCGCGGTCCTCCAGCAAGCGGATCTAGGTACCAAATTTTGTGCGTATGCGTTGCTACAACCGTGGAGCAATGGACCGACTCGGTGGATTCGATGGCAACTTTTTGGAAGGGTGATATATCTGCATGGCATCATCGCGAACCGGGTGCCTATTGGTACGACTTCTGTACCCGCCCTGCCGCCGAACCCCAAACTGCGTCTGGCTTGCTTGCAAAGGACTTTTGAGCATGTGGCCTCTCGGCCTCGTGTGACTACCGTCTGGCGTCTGGCGCATGCAAAGTGTCTCGTCTCCGTTTAACACAGTCCGAACATGGTTACCACCCCTTCGGTCACTACCGGTCTGGTTGCCAGGCGGTACTTATCGGTACCAGGAGGATAATGATTTGAAGAGCATCTTATGGCTTGTCCAGCCCACCACGACATGACGATAGAGATCCGCGCTGAGTTCCTATCGCAACTCGTGTTGATCAGATCGCACCCCTTGGGAAGCAGGAGTCTCCGCTGGCTGGCTGCAGCCTGAGTACTGAGGCGTCCCGAGGCAGCCAGCTGGTTACGGAACCCCCGTTTGGGTAGATGGCTGCAAGCAACGCAGCAAGGCCGCCTTCCTTGTCACCGATTGCTACCGTCATCTTTGCTGACGCTAGTCCATCCCGCTGTTGCAAACGTGTGGAGCCCGCGATCAGAATTTTCAATTGACCATCTCCACAGGCGCCAAAGACCGTCGGCTGCAACCGCTCGTTTTTGGGTTCCGACAATTCGAATTGATAACTTGCTTTGTCCGGGACGGCTCGCCGCGAAAACTGAGCATGCAAGGTACAGTGTGTGTGCCTACGCCATCGCGATCGAGGATTGCCGTTTCCTGCCTGCCGAGGTAGTCAAGGAGCCTAGCTAGCTGTCATCCATCCGTTCAGCTGGGATCGATCGCCAGGCACGGACGGATGTGGCCAAAAAAGCTTGCTTCAATAGCTCCTGCAGGGGCATACGGATACAATGAGCCCAATGGGGCAATAGGCGGCGTAAGATCCGGACGCCCGGCCGCCTCACCACTACCCCTGCCCTGTTCTGCCAACTTTTTTTTTTTGCCCCTCACATCCATCCCGAGTTGCAGTCGCTGACTAGCTAGTATGTAGTTGGCGCCCACGGGTACTTGGTGTGAGAGCGAACAAGCACAAACCACGTACAGTAGGATCATTTCACTGCCGCTGGGACAAACCGGCGGGAAAGAAAACAGACTTCAGTCACAGGTCAAGCGACTTGTACATCAAGTCGCTCTGTACACGCAGCCATCCCCGGAGGGCGCAGTTGGCTCAGGCACCACCACGTGTCGCGCAGGCTGACACGTCTCAACACAAGCTGAGCTGAGGCAGATGTTGGCGGCACTCGGTTGGCATCAATGGGCAATACTCGTACTCTTGCACTTTCGCCCTCTGGCCACACCATGAGGTGCCCACTTTCTGCAAGGGACAGAAGCGATGCCTGTGCTAACTTCTAGATTCTCATACGGGCTGTTTGCCCAGCCCTCTAGGTACATAGTACCCGCCTGCGGACCGGCTGGGCGCCCGGCACTCCCAAACCAGGGACATGCTTGTACTCGACTGCTCGTACAGCGAGCGACCACGTCGCTAGTCAGGCACCAGGGCGCCTCGTCCCTGGTGGCTTACTCCGGCCCAATAGGGAGCGTCCCTTGACAAGCGGCTAGAATGCAGCTAGAAAAAGCACATCTGCCAATCTCGAGCGACCTTGGGCCCCTCCCACCATCAGCGGGACAACGCTCCTTGTACTATTCAGACGGCGCGAGTGCTGTGGCAAGCTGTTGAATCACCAGGTTTCAATCGGGCTAGTGCCCAGGGCTCCCGATTTAGCTCAAAGTTTCTTTCCCTTACCAGGCCTTTACCACGCAGACGGCGACTCGTTCCTTGCAGAAGTCATGTCAGGTACATCACCGTGCCCGTGCTTACTGGCGTTAGGTGCAGGTACATGCGTATTCAGGCTCAAACACGTCCCTCGTATCGCTTGTCGGCAAGGACATTGGGTGACAGCGGCAGTAAGGGGAGCACAACTCTCTCCTGGCTGGGCTAGTTGGTGGCCTCACCCACACTCCATCGACGCAGCATTCCAGCTATCCAGTCTGGCGCCGTGAATAGCAACCTTTCCTGGAAGCCGTTATAGTTTCGCCTTTGTGTGGTTCCTACTATCAGTTGGTGGGTTCCACATCACCGGGTCTACTTCTCCCTTGGGAAGATACCACTCTTTGCCTTGTTCAGACTTTGCCAGGGTAAAACTTTGATCACCGCGCAGCGAGCACTGTCGACTTGACAATCCAGTGCCAGCTCACCACAGACGCCCTCACATGTACCTGGGAGACCCACGGCGATGGTGCATACGGGACACACACACCATGGGAAGTCCCACCCTCCACCCCCCCCCCCNCCCCCCCCCCCCCCCCCCCCCCGGCCGGCGGCGCCAACATTTCATCCTGACATCCTGCGCGGGTGTGCCTGGCGGGTTGCTTCCTAGCGCAGGCCCGGCAGCACGCGGGAAACGTGGTTAGCCAGCTATCGAGTCAGGTACCCGCCAGTCCTGCTTTGACCCTCGATTCACAAGTCATGCAATCCATTGGGGAAAACCTGCTCAATGTGATTCAAATCTCTTCAGGTAGCTCTGGTATTACCCGTGCCCCATGATCCTATAAATATGGCAGAGATACCCCCCGTAGCTTACAATCCCGATCTCTCCTTATCCCAACCAACATTATCATCACAGTCCTTCCTGTCTGTTGACCAGCAGTCACTGAACACTCACATCTCTTTCACACTCCTTTCGGAAGTCCCAAGACAACTACAACCACACAACGGCCAAGTCTCCGTTCAACCTTTTAACTTTCACCCACTCTCTTTGGACATACTCCTCTTCAGGACATCTCCAACACCTCGTCTCTTCAGTCCATTCTAAAGAGACCTCCCATTCTCTACCAAAGCAAGACTTCCACCACAAAAAGCAATCAAGATGCATTTCACCGCCTCCGTCCTCGCTCTTGTCGGCTCTGCCGCCCTGGCCAGCGCCGCCAACAAGGTCACCTTCTGGACGCTCGACGATGTCAAGCGCACCATCTACTTCACTGCCAACGACAACCAGCACTTCCTCGACCCGGTGACGGTCGACAACTCGGAGGAGACCACCGTTGAGTTCCCCGAGGGCTTCGTCGGCAACTTCTACGCCGTCGCTGAGGGCGAGGAGAACGTCCCCGGCATGCTGGGCGAGGTCATGTTCGGCGGTGGCTACGGTCTGACCTACTTCGATGTCTCCGCCATTGTCGATGCCAACGACAAGAACGGCGTCAAGCAGATGTACCCCGCCGAGTCCAAGTCCCCCATGTCCGGCTGCGAGGTCTTCCCCTGCAACAACGCCTACTACCTGCCCGACGACGTCCAGACCAAGACCACCTCGGAGACGCACCTCATTACCACCCTTGGTGAGGGCTCCACTGGCATCAAGTTCGCTGAGGCGGCCTAAATCGGCCCTCACCTGCTTTTCCTTCTCCCACGCAAGGCAAGCCAACTAGGGTTAAAGACCCCCTAGCTTGGGCCTTCCCGGGGCGGTTCTCCCATGGAGCTCCTCCCCCCCCCCCTTCTTCGCTTTTCAAATCTCCTTCAATGCGCAGCGCGCATGTCACGACGACATGAAAGGAAACAGAACCAAAAGAAATAGATACCCCCTCGCGGAGTCCTCCAAATGGACCCGAGGCACAATGGGCGGCGGATCAAAAACGGTATAGACATTTGGGCAATGACCGCGGCGTCGGTCTTCTCTTTCGGTGCGCAGGGAAGCGCAACCATCACACTCGCTTGCGACACAACAAAACACACACACACTCCCTTCACTTTCAGACACAACAGGCTTGATCCGCGCGCTTCGAAAGCTGCGTGTTTTTTGAGGCTGGCACTCACTTTGACATTCTTTCTTCACCACAATCATTTGGAAACCAAACTTTTTCTGACAAATCCTTTTACACACGCACCAAGGTTCACGACACTCTCTATGCCAGTTTACGACTTTTTACCATTCTTGTATATATGTTTGGGCTTGGAGAAGACGGCGGGATTCATAGACGGATTGACCTTCAATGGAAATCAAGATAAACTCCCTTCACAAACTACATTCTGAACCTGACCACTGTGAAATAAATCTGGTGTGGATGGCCCAGGGACCTTACCATCACTCTTCAGGTATCCAAGGCATGCAACGCAGCATGCATCCAAGTACAGCTCAGAGTTTTCACATGTTAATTCGGGACCTTCCTTACCCACTGTTTCTGCTCCGACTTGGGACTACATACAAATAGCTGCTGTTACCAACACCCAAGAAGCAAGTACTTACTTACTTGACCGAGTTATAATTTAGTCGCCACCTGTACCCACTAACACGTGCTTTCAATCGCACACACCTGGACGGGACTGCATCGTACTCGGACGAATGTCTGTACGAGTAAGCAAATGCGCTTACATATTGAAAATTCTCACCACCTATAGACGTACATTTACGAACAAAAAAAAAAAAAAACAAAAAAAGGACCACGCCTGGGCCTCCGCACAGCTCCACACCGGCCGATTCCCTCCCCACCATGATGAGCCAAACCGAGCGCCAACCTGAAACGCGACCGTTTCCATCCTCAGGGACGCCACCAGGAGCCGCGCGGCGCACAAAGGGGCCTCCGGTGGGCGGTGGCTGGGCCCGGTGGATACATCACGCAGCGGCGTAGGGTTACATGCCACCGCCAGCCGGATCAGCAGGGTGCTGGGTGTTGGGTGGCCAGCATCCGATCGGGATGCTCGGCCGGCCGGGCCAACGGGAATGCATCCACTAACTAGGTATCCCCTTTGCTGCAAGGGGCGACCCAGCGCAGTGTACATACGTCCCGTGCGTGGTGTGAATAATCGATGCAACATGGTTACACTTTTGGGGTGGTATTGCTGTATCTGTCTGTACGTACTGCGGTATTTTTTATGTTTACGGGACTCCGGCGATGGCGTTTAGCGCAACCGTTGGCGCCCGCGCCTTTGTTTTACGCCCGTTGTCACCGGTGATGGGTGGTGCTGTTTGGATATAGGTTTCCGTTGGTGGGAGGGGAACGGAGGGGAACAACTGCGGATGTCCAAGTGAGAGGGATTAAATGTGTCAAGCATGTAAAGGAGTTCGGGAATCGAATTGCAGATGTTTTGTATCGGACATGGAACGGGGCGCAGCCACCAGCGCCGGGATGATTGCACTCGCTTTCTATGTAAAAATCTACATGAACAATTAACGGAAGGACGCCAGACAGGTTTATACAGTAAAAACCGTACGGGCGCCTGACGAGAGCAGAGAAGCGTGCATCCCGGGGCGCCAATATATGGGACCATATTCGAGTTGACGATACTTTCTGCTCTCCGCACCGCACCGTGGTGTGCGTCACGGCGCAGGCGCGATGAATCAGCCTCAGGACTCCTCTGCCTTGGATGCCTCTCCTTCGGATTCCTTGTCGGACGGCTTGGCAGACTCTTCAGACTCGTCCGACTCTTCACTGTCCCCCTTGGACTTGTCCTCCTCGCTCACTTGGGGGGCTGGCTCTTCCTTCGCGATCTCCTTCGCGATCTCCTTTGATTTGGCAATGTCGCGTAGGACATCCCCCGCATCGCCAAAACCGTCAATCTTACCCAGTTTCATGGTGAAGAACTCCACATCAGTGACCATGCTGCATCATGTTAGCCGTCGTACATCGAATCTGAAAATGTGTTCGGGGGAGGGAGGAGGGGAGGAGGGGAGTGGCCCGTACCTTTCCTGCCCGGCCTGCGTCTTCGGGTCAGCCTCTTTGAGGGCCCTCCCTAGTTGTTCCTTGTAGCGGCCAAAGACCGGACCCATGATCAGCTTGATGGAGGTCTCGGGAAGATGCTTCGTCAGCACCCGATGCAGTGTGCTCGTCTCCTTGGCCAGCGTCTCCATGTACGCGTGGGCGCCCTCTCCCTTCGCGTCCCAGTCAATATTGCGCATCGCCTTGGCGTGGACGGCCGCACGGCCACCCATTATATCCACAAGCTTCTGGTGGATGCTATCCTGGTGCTCTTGCAGCTGCCGGCGGACCTTGTCGAACTCGCCCATCAGGCTGGAGACGCCCGCACCAGAGCCGGCGTGGCGACGCACGAACTCGCGCACATGTGGTATCATGGTTGAGATGAAGGCGAGGGCCTGCGATGCCAAGGCCAGATGCTTCGAGGTGATGTTTCTCAGCCCAGCTGAGCGCGTCGCGCCAGCGCCCAGAATCAGCTGTGTACAGCGAGAGTTGAAGAGCTGGAGGTAAGCGATGAGAGAGGAGGCAATGTCGGTAGTCATGGATGGTATGCCCAGAATGACATGCATGAACTTGGAAGTTCCTTCCATGCAAAGAAGGGCGGAGTTCGGTAGCACGAACTCCTCCGAGTCGATGATCGCTTTCCGCCCCTTGTCTCTGGATGTGCCGCTGGTCTCCGCGGGTTCACCCGCATCTCTGTTGGCCTTCTCGATCTCGTGGTACGGCACCCAAATCTTGGTGCGGTCTGACCAGGCCGGAGAGTCGTGGGTGCTGCTGTCGAGGAGTTGCTGCAGCAGGTCCGCATCCTTGTCGCTGAAGTCTTTGGCGCCCCATTGATCCGACTCCATGCCCTGCGCCAGCTTCTGCATTTCAGCGTCACGCGTCTTCTGGACAAAGTCGTTGATGTGATTGTTGACCACGTTCTTTAACGGCGTGCAGCTTCGTCCAGATATGGCCTCACATTCGTTGGCAAAGTAGAGGTTCAGGGTGAAGTAGCGGAGGAAGAAATCGATGGGAAGACTTGTCGCTTGTTCGGATCGTACCCTGAGGACCTTGACGATCTTTTCGTTTGCGACATCCACTGCCTGCCCAAGGAGATTCGCGACGTCAAGCGTCTTGTGTAGCTCTTCCTGGAGCTCAAAGCCAAGAGGCATGAACCCGCCGGAATGTCGGTCGGGACGTGGGCTAGTCGCGGGTGATCTCGACGGAGGCGACTTCAGTCCATCGCCACCCTCGGACAGGGAACTGGCGATATCAAGGATCACCTTTGTCTGGGTTGTTAATCTGCGCAGAGTCTCGGTGACTCCGACGTAGATGGTGGCAAGTAGCTCCTCTGCCTCGTCGGGCCCTAACGCTCGCAGATTCCGGGCCAGGATCGACGACTTCTCTTGACTAGAACGTTGTCTGCCCCCACTAGCCGTTGAGACGGACATCATCGACTCGTTGTCATCGTCGCTGGAGCTGGGAAGCGGCCTCCTAATAAGACTCCTAATCTCCCGGAGAGCAGTTTCGCGATATGCCGCCGCCGCGGCAGCCACATGCTGAGCGCGATGCAAGCCCACCATAGTCGGGGCTAATTGTTTCTTAAGCTCTTCCGTCCGCGTCAGATAGCTCGGGAAAACCGAAGGCGACCGAGCATGCCCGCCTTTCGCCCTCGAAGCGGCGTTGCTCCAGCGCAAGAGAACTTCGGACGACGACACCGATTTCGCATGCCGCTTGAGGTCGCCCAGAAGCACGTTGGCGAACTGAGCTTCGTATGCTTTGCCGACGCGGAACCGAAGGGTCATCAGGTCGGCATTCACCCCTTGCAACGCAGAGGCGCCCCTCAGATCCCGCAGTCGTGAACCCTCACCGTTCCCGCCGTCAAATTGTGTCCGTTCTCCGGCAATCAGTCTCTCGAGAGAATCAATGCTTGCGAGCGCTTTGTCCACCTCGCCGGCGTCAACCAGCGACTCGCAGTCAGCCACGCCGTTGACGATCTGCCTCAGCTGCAGGACAGCATCATTGAGCTGTCGCAGATTCTCCTGCCGCCTTCTCTTGTGCACGATATCAAGACCCTGCGCAACTATCTCCTTGTCCAGAGCCGCCAACTCTGTGCGTAGAGCCTTTATCCTCTGCACCGAATCTGCAGCCTCGGCGTGCAGTTCCTTCAGGGAGCCGAGTGCGGTAAAGAATGTTGTGGATGCTGTTGAAATGGAATTGATGAGGTGTACCTCAATGGTGTCCATGTACCAAGATAGCTTCTCTTGCAATATGGCGTTTGTTGCAAGGGCCTTTCTGGGTGTCGGCGCGGCACCATTCCCTTCGCCTTTGTCGTCCGATGCTTTCTGCGCGGGGCGAATAACTTCGGACCGCTCGCTGACGATATCGAATGTTCGGGGATTCTCTAGATGGAAATCGTCGTCGAAATATACGTTCGGAATGGTAGACAAAGGGGGCGGCCCTTGGGTCGCTTTCCGGCTGAACCCCGAGCTCGATCTTCGGCCGGGACTATGAGCTTCAATCGAGTTGATCGACGACAGTGAGGCACTGGAACCACTCCGAGTCATGCGAGGCTTGGAGCTCGGACGCAGATAGCCCTCTCCGCTCCCACCCTCGGACTGGTCATCCTGCCTGCTGCTCCTGCGTTTCAAAGGTGCCTCGGACTCGCTCTCCTTTATCCGCTGGAGCTGTTCGTATAGGGTGCCGAATTGCTTCAGATACGGAGCGAATTCTTCGGTCTCGACGGTCTCGATATTTGTAAGGGCGACCGGAGGGATATCTCGTGCGGTCGGTGCCTTGTGCGCGCTTGAGGATGCCACGGCTGAGTGAGACTGGAGACCGGTTCGGATGATAGGGGGTTGGAGGAGTGTAGAGATGGCTTTCGGAAACGGTCAGCTTCAGAGCAAGCGCACAATCAATGGGACGTACCATTCTGTCCGGACTCGTGAACAGAGCTGGACCATCCGCCCGCGCTGTCCAGTACCGTTCCTACCGATGCGATGGAGCTCGCCGTGGAGCTCCGTCTGGACGTTGGCCGACCCCGACTGCTGCAGGCTTGTAAGCCACAGAACGGGTCGCGAAAGCAACGGGATGAACTCACCTGTGCAATGGAAGCTCGTGACGACCTCCAGGCGAAAGTGCAGCCACGCTGTCGACGGATTTTCCGGCGTTCGATGAGGAGGAGAACATGGTCGGTGTCGCCAGCAACAAGGGAACTGACTGACTGACTTCTGGCGATCAGGAGTCGTTGATAGCCGACAACGGACGGTGTCGACGGCTGAGGGTTTGACCACTACCGGAATATCATTTCGTGCTGTCGCGAAGATTGGAAGACCGGAGTAGAGATCCTGTCTGGTCAAATATGGTCCAGGGGTGGGTTCGCAGGAGCGTCAGCGGTCATTATCCTCGAGGCTTTCGTCGGTTTCAATGTGTCCTGACTCCTAAGCATGCATGCATGCATGCAGTACCTACAAATTAGTACTTAGTATCGAATAGGGTCCAGCCTGGCACTTGGCATACGGTACGGACGTACGGTCTGTACCTAGCTCCGCAAGGTGCCCGCGCTCACAGTTCCGGAGCTCTCAGAGGGCAATTTTCCGGAGCTCTTCCGACACGTGATGCTGTGACGCTGAGCAGTTGGCGCTAGTTTGTAGCAGGATTAGCGCAGCAGATAACTCATTAACGCGTCCCACGGCTGGTGTCGCGTCTTGTTCGCGTCTCACGCCAAATCAGGGTACCATTCATCCCACTCCACTCCTGGCCATATTCTGAGCCCCTCATCGCGACAAACCTCCCTCCTTTAGCCAGCCCTTGGTCTCTGCAGGACTGCACAATTGCAGGATCAAGACAAGAAGCCCATCATGGATCGCCAATCTGTCTATACGACGCGTACGTTTACGTCCACCTTTGACGACAGCACCGACACTCGCATACAGCTCCAGGAGCAGCTAGAGACTTTCATTCTCAACTTCAGGCTAGACAACAACTACGTCTACAGGTTCGGCGCCCGCCTCCCCGCCTGCACGGGATATATCATGCTGATGGGCTTTCAGAGACCAGTTGAAGGAGAATGCGCTCCTAAAAAAGTACTACTGCGACGTCAACATCAGCGATCTGATCTCCTACAATGAAGAGCTGGCCCACAAGCTGTCGTCGGAGCCAGCAGAGATAATACCCTTGGTGAGTCCCGAAAGCTCTCCACGGGATGGACTGCTTTTCTAACGAAAGTCGATTCAGTTCGAAGCGGCTCTCAAGAAATGCACGCACCGAATCCTCTTCCCTCACGACGCCAAGGCCCAAATCCCCAACCATCAACTTCTCCTCCACACCGATGCCGAGGAGGTGTCCATTCGAAACCTCGACTCCATGACGATTGCGAGGCTCGTTCGTGTCCCCGGAATTGTCATTGGCGCCTCCGTCATGTCGTCCAAAGCTACCGAGCTCCACATCCAGTGCCGAAACTGTCAACACACAAGCACTATTCCTGTACTTGGCGGGTTCAGCGGCGTCTCCCTCCCTCGACAGTGCAGTCGCAGCCGTGTACCAAATGATCCGACACCAAAGTGTCCTTTGGACCCGTACTTTGTCATGCACGAAAAGTCACAGTTTGTGGACCAACAGATTATCAAGCTGCAAGAAGCCCCCGACCAGGTCCCCGTGGGAGAACTGCCCAGGCATGTCCTCATCTCTGCTGATCGATACCTGACGAACCGCGTCGTCCCAGGTTCGCGGTGTACTATAATGGGAATTTTCTCCATCTATCAGAGCAAGGGCTCGAAGAGCTCAACGAGTGGGGCTGTCGCTATCCGTACCCCCTACCTGAGAGCTGTTGGTATCCAGACCAGTCTCGATCAGGCCGCCAAGGGGCACGCCGCCTATACCGATGAAGAAGAGCAAGAGTTTCTGGAGTTGAGTAGGCGGCCCGATCTTTACAACATCATGGCGGATTGCATTGCGCCATCCATCTACGGCAACCGCGATATCAAGAAGGCCATTCTATGTCTGCTGCTGGGCGGCTCAAAGAAGATTCTTCCTGACGGGATGAGGCTAAGAGGCGACATCAACGTTCTCCTACTCGGTGATCCTGGTACGGCAAAGTCTCAGTTGCTGAAATTCGTCGAGAAAGCCGCCCCCATCGCCATCTACACTTCCGGAAAGGGGTCCTCCGCGGCTGGTCTCACTGCCTCAGTGCAACGTGATGCGTCAACGCGGGAGTTCTACCTGGAAGGTGGAGCCATGGTCTTGGCTGATGGAGGTGTGGTGTGTATTGATGAGTTCGACAAGATGCGCGACGAGGACAGAGTGGCAATCCACGAAGCTATGGAGCAGCAGACCATCTCGATCGCCAAGGCTGGCATCACCACCATCCTGAACGCGAGAACATCCGTCTTGGCGGCCGCGAATCCCATCTTTGGCCGATACGACGACATGAAGTCGCCCGGAGAGAACATTGACTTCCAGACCACAATCCTGTCCCGGTTTGACATGATCTTCATTGTCAAGGATGAACACAGCCGAGAGAAGGATGAGACCATGGCGAGACACGTGCTGGGTCTCCACACTGACGGTCGCGGAGCCGAAGAGATGACAGAGACCGAGATCTCGGTCGACAAGATGCGGCGGTACTTGACGTACTGCAAGACGTGAGACTCATACATGTTCTACCATGGTCGCGACAGATGCTAACTTGAAGCTAGTCGGTGCGCGCCACGTCTAAGCCCAGAAGCTTCTGAGAAGCTGTCCTCACACTTTGTCTCCATCCGCCGGCAGGTCCACGCGGCGGAGATGGAGGCGAACACGCGTTCTTCTATTCCCATCACGGTCCGACAGCTCGAAGCTATCGTCCGTATCACCGAGTCCCTAGCGAAACTCACACTCTCGCCCATCGCGACGGAAGCCCACGTCGACGAGGCGATCCGCCTCTTCCTCTGCTCGACCATGGACGCCGTCAACCAGGGCAGCAACCAGGGCAGCCGCGAGCTCAATGACGAGGTGAACCGGGTCGAATCCGAGCTCAAGCGCCGGTTGCCCATCGGATGGAGCACGTCTCTCGCCACGCTGAGGCGGGAAATGGTAGAAGGAAAGGGCTACTCCGAACAGGCGCTCAATAGGGCCCTGATGATCTTGCAAAGGAGGGATACCATCATGTTCAGGAATCAGGGGTCACAAGTATACCGTAACGGCGCTTGATGAGGGGGCCGTCGTAATGATCTGTCATGTATGCAGGGTGCGCAGCGGGTGTTGATGTGGGTTATTTTAGGGAGTACGGACGGGATGATTGCATGGACACGACGCAAATGTTTTAAAGACCCATTCATATATTATATTGTTTCCGTTTGAGATGGATGGATTGGGCAGGTGTGGTTCCGAGGCAAGGCAAAATCCCCCTGGTACCTAAGTACTAGTAGGTTTGAACCACATGTTTCCCATGACCCCGAGCCGAACTGGCGTTTGACTGACTACTACCTGTATCCAGGGGCAAAATCTAACATGGGAACAAGGGACCCTAATCCTGGGAGCTAAGCGCCCATAGACGCCGTGCCCAGAGGCTGCGCATACCTCGATCCATCCGTGTTCCAGATAGTCGCCATGTCTCACGGCATGCATCGCCCGACAGCCGCCATGTTTAACCCGAACAGAAGCAGCACCGTACGTCCAATACTGTTGACTCTCTCGAGCTTCAGCTAACCGCACGCCCTCAAAAGCCCAGGGAGGGGCGACTCCTGCAAGGCAGCCTGCCTCCCGCCCATCCCAACGAATGACACGCCACCGTACCAGGCGCTGGACACCACCACTAGTACAGCAGGTCGCGGGACGGTCCGCCTGCAGTTACCAGAGGTACATTCGAATACAACATTGGTACATGAGCGCTGGGTGGGAGTGGCTCACGCGGCTCTGAGCCTTGGCAGATGTGGGTGACACTGGGCGGTTGTAATCGTGGTGGTGTAGGTACGTAGTCGAGGCCGCCCCGATGGCCTCCTTTCCATCGCGAGGCAGGCCATTCAGAGGTTGCAACGTCTTACCCGGTAATTGAATACTACAGAAGTGGCCGCAGTTGACGGAACCTCACCGCCTTTACAATCTCGACGCAATGTCCGGTATGAGAATTATGAGTGTCATGGATGGCTCTGAGTGAGGCTGTTGGGCAGAGCCTGAGAGGAAACACGGGGGGGGGGGGGGGGGGGNGGGGGGGGGGTGTGGGTTGGGCCGCCGTTGAGTTTATCACATGCCAGTTTAGCTGTGGGTAGACTTTCCAATATTTGTGCTCTAATATGATTGATTAGCGGTTGAGTAGACGCGCTTGAAGATGCCTACCCCCCTGGCCGCTCTGCGGTCCTATAGGTTTGGAGTGTAGACACTCGATGGCTGAAATCGATGGTATATTGTAAGAGTGTTACTGGCATGCATCACACGACCCATGACCCATAATAATAGGTTTTCGATAGTCTGTAATCATAACTTGTATGTCTGTGCTGATATATACCGGCATGTATGTACATGTATATATTTCGTATACAATGTTAAAGCTAGTATTGAATATCTGCGCTGGAAGGAAAGGATCTATGATGGAATCGATGTGACATGCGTGGGTAATCACAGTCGTGGTCACTCGTCGTTCCTAGTCTGCTCCCACCGAGTCGTTAGCTCTTCCAGGAGCGTGATAAGTTGATGCCTCGCTCCGCTTCCGTTTGGCGAATTCTAGAGGGGGTATCGCCACGTTTGTCGCGAGCGCCCAGATCGGTACCTTGATCGGCCAAGAGCTGGAACAAGGATTCATCGCCGCGACATACGGCCATGAAGATGGGCGTTCGGTCCTGGTGTCTCTTCCTCTCCAGGTCAGCGCTCCGGCGTCGATCAATAGCTCGATAATGCCTCGGTCCGCGTTCTCGACTGCCAGTACTATCAGCGTCGTCGTATCTGCCTTTAGACGTATGTTCGTATCAAGGCCGTTTTGGACCAGTGGACCGATCACGTCCCGATTTCTCAGTGCTCCAAGAAAAAATATGCAGATAACCTTTTCTGTTATGGTCACTGGCCTTGACTCCTTGCTCGAGCAGAAGGTTGAGAAGAGGTTACGTTCGCACTTCCCACTGAGTCCCCTAGCATGGAAAGGCCATGAGTGCGTAAGTCGGTGCCATGAGTGTGTACGTCGGCGCCCTTGTCGAAGAGAAACTTGGCTACGTCGCTTCTTTCGTTTATAACAGCCCGCCTTAGCGGTGTGAGTCCAGTCTCGTCCGGGGCGTCTACACTGTAGCCGAGGCCGAGGAGGTATTTGACTGCCGCTTTGTGACCTTGGGCTGCTGCAAGGTGCAGGAGTCGAATACCACGCGGGTCGTCGATGCGTTTGTCTATCCGTGCCATACCGACGAGGTACTTGAAAATCTGCATGGATCCCATCGACGTGGCCATCTCGAGGGGAGTCATATGATTGCGCTCGACGTAATCCCACTCGGCGCCCTTCTCGACGAGCGCCTTGACGGAAGCTACACGCTCCCGGCACACTGCGTGCCACATTGGCCTCTTGTTGCCCGGGTTGGTCGGGTCACTGCCCAAGTTTGGGTCCGCATTTCTGTCGATGAGCACCCGGATGACGGCAGCATGGCCGTTCTGCACGGCGGCTATCAGTGGCGTGGTGCCGTCCTTGATGTGGCAATTCACGTTGGCGCCTGTCCCGGCGAGAAGCAGTTCGACCATATCGGCATGACCGTGGTTCGCCGCGGAGACGATGGCCATGTCGTAAAACTGACTGTTGCTGTGGATCCCCGCCGTTTCCGCCAGATATCTCTTGGCCGTGTCCGTGCAACCCTCGTGGGCGGCCCATTCCATGGCGTAGCCGTCCTCGCGCGCACTACGGCGGTAGAGCTGCCGGTTGACAGTCTCATAGAGGGCTCGACTCGAACGGGCGAAGGCGTCGACGTCAGTAAGCTCTTCCAGGCGCTCCTGAATGGCGACGAGGAGCTCAGGTGCTAGATCGAGCAGATGCATTTCAAGGAAAAAGTCGTCGTGAGAACGGACTCTCGTGGGCACATTGGCAAGAGTTGCGACCGAAAAAAAAAAAAAAAAAAAAAAAAAAAAAAAAAAAAAAAAAAAAAAAGGGAGGTGCGTCGACAAGACTTTGACTGCGGGGGATGACAGTTTCCGAATGACTTGATTTTATGGTTGCGGCCAGTGAGTGTGAGTTACGGTTTCGGGCGTTTGATGTTGGCCGAGATCGAAGAATGAGATGGGATTAGGCGGGGTGTTGGGAGTTTTGGTCGAGCCCAAATAAGGTTAGTAGTAGGCAGTAGGCTATCTGCAAGGCAGATTGACTGGGCAACAGTACCAACAGCCCACATCACGTCAAGGAATCTCTAACAAGCTCGGACTGACAGAATGGAAGGAAAGAAGGATAAAAAGAGACAAGAAAAGAACAGAAGGACGGAAACACGTAAATTACTACAAGTACTAGTAGTCAATATCCACTAATCACCGGTTAACTTTGGGTACAGTACTAGCGCAGGACCTATTGATATTCACTAATTCCTACTATTAGCTGAGTATGTAACCTTGGGTGTAGGACTAGCGTAGGAATTATTGGCCCTATGAAGTTATGACTCATATACATGCGGACTATTCGTTACTCTTTTTTGTTTCCACGTTTTCTTTTCTTTATATTATTTGTATCTTTAACAAGGTGTAATGTATATCAAGCAAATCGGTTGTTTCCTTGAGACTACGCTAGACCAGCATATACCATCCTTGCAGTAGCCGCAAGGGGCTTATGGAAGTGAGGAAGCGGTTGGGGGGGGGGGGGGGNGGGGGGGGGGGGGAGGAGAAGCAGTCTGCAGGGGATGAAAGATGAGTAGGAGTGGTCGGAGTATATAGAGTACCTGAGGAGAATGAGCAGGAGGAGAACGATGGCGGTGCCGTGGAAAGAACCGAGTCTTTGAACACTTTTGGGCCCTAACTTACAGCCAGCATCAAGAAGCGAAATGACTTCAATTTGTTTATTGCCGAGACTACTCGCTGGTGGTGTTGTGCGCTGTGCCCCGATAGAACCACCACTCACTGAAGCTTCATGTACTTCGGTTGGCTTCATGTTACACAACTTCATGCTACCCAGAACTTATCCAAGCGTCTAAACTCTGCAGTAGCAAACGCAGACGCTCCAGCCAAGCCAGCAATCATCCTTCCATATTGTGGACCCCAGCTTGCATGTCTGCCCCTTGCTCTTGGCCTCCTTCTTGCACTGGTTGAGGCATTTGCCGCCCCAATCAGTCTTGCAGCCGCCAGCGGCCTGCCATTTCCTGGGTGGTGCCCTTGCTTCGAGGACCACGTCGTCGGCGTTGTCGGCAGGGGGCGCCGGCATGTTGTTGTCACGTACTTCGACCGTAAGCTTGTTGCCGTCGGCCGGTGAGGGCATTGCGATGGCAGCGGTGGCCAGGCCGAGGAGGAGGAGTTTGAGCTGCATGTTTTGGTAGTTGTGTTGCCCGCCCTTGTCGCTTGTTTGTTTGCTGGTGACGGTGATGCGAAGATGAGAAATGTTCAAGTGTTGCCTTGCTTGAAGTGCCCTGAGCTGGTAAGGGAGGGATCAACGACCCCCCTTTATACTTTCCTGACCTCTTTCTGCTTGTACTAATTACTCTAGACTTTAGAGACGGCGACTCCATGGTCCTGCCCTCCGTCTCCACGTGCCTGGGACAGGCCGTTCGGCTGCCATCGGAGTTGATGACCCAAAGGGGACTTGTTGAAGTGAAGGTTGTGGATACAGAGCTTGCCGACGGGTCTCTATTAGAATTTGGGCCTTGGCCTTGTATGACAGAACAAATCGCGGTGCTAAAAATGGCGCGGCTGAGAGGACACCTGCATATCGAGACGTAAGAGAAATCACCGAGTGTACTCGTGGAGAAGGGTTCTGACTTCTGAGCGGCGAATTCAACTTTCAACCAGACGGAAATTGACACAGGACCGCTAATAACGTGTCCGATGTGTACACTGTAACTTTCACATGGGAAATACCTATTATTAGGCAGCAATAGTGCCCGTATTCCCGGCTTAGAAGTTATTGCCGACAATGGTGCCAGCCGCAAACACAAACAGTCTAATTAATTACTACTTTACCCTATTTGGGAACTTTTCCGGAAAGGCTGGCGGTACGTTGCATCGTTCCAATTGGTATTAGTCCAGCTACCACTAATAACAGAATTTTTGGCATTGTTCAGCGGTCTGGGCTGGAAGTAAGGTACGTGAACTTAGACAGCACGCAATAGGCCAATCCCGTGTGAGACCTGTCTGTACGTAGTATTTAGTCTGCACCCGCAGCCTCGTACCGCTCGTATGGCATGCACCATGTAGGTGTTACCGTACGAATGGGGAATACTCGTATACTCGCACTCGCAAAACATGCACGAAGCGGGGCCTACTTGAGATACATGTAAGTCCTTCTAGCAAACGCATTAGGCTCATTCAGCAGGAATTAATGCCCCCTGGTGCTACTACTGTAATAGTGTCCAGATATACTAGGTGGCGCCGTATCTCCGTCCTCTAATATTACGACAGAGCGGACAGGGCTGGGTGCATGAACCGTCCAGGCCTAAAGGGCGTACCTAAGTTGATTAATCTGGAAACTGGCCTTCGTTCTGATTTAAAGGTTGGCCATATTATAGAACTAATCCATATCTCCGTGCAGGTGCGACAGCTATGAGATGACCAAAATGCCCCAACTTCCAAGAGATACGTAAAGCGGGTACATTGTATTACTACTAACGTAGGCAAGTGTTCAACAAACAAGTCGAAGTTAGTGCTTCCAATCGTCGAGGATAAAGTATCGTGGGTTCCCACAAGCGACATGTTTCAAACGAAACTAGGCACGCTGTCGCTTATGCTCATCAGGGCACTCATCTTATCCGCGTAATCGACGGGCTCCTCGGCAAGATCATCCTGCGTCCACACAAACCTGACCATGGTCTTCAAGCTCTCCAAGGTCCGGACGTGCGCCTTCCTCTCCGTCTTGGAAATGAGATCCAGAATAACCACCCTCTCCTCGTCACCACGCGCTTCGCACGCAAAAATGAGCAGCGGAAAAGGCCACTGGTATGTCTCGAGCTCGCGGAGTATGCTGAAGGCACTGTCCACTGTCTGTGTGATCTTGTCTGATGGACCCGAGACTTTCGTAGACGTGCGCTCGAGATAGACCAAGGTGGCGAGCTGGTACAACTTTGCTACTGTTGGGGCGTCTGGCCTCGGCGGTGAGTGCATCGTCAGGCCACTGGTCGCCTTGGAGGGACCCCTGACTCTCTTGATCCTCCACTCCAACACCTCGAGATAGTTGCGGTACTCGTCTGTGTTGTACCTAGGGTCATGTGGATCGACAACATTGTTGTATACCTCTTGGAGGAGGTAGAGGATCTCATTCGATGGCCCGGATGGATATGGAATCTTTGTCCTGCGGTTAGTACTCTACCTGCCAAACTCATTTGAGTGCGAGACGAACCGGATTGAGTCCTGTTCCACAAAGGCCAGGAAGTAGACCAGTGAAGCCTTCATCTGCCACGTAATCTTTCTCGAATGACCCATGCCCGCGCCAATGCCGGAGACTGAATCGCGCCATCACATCGTGGTAGTGAAGCCAGCCCAGCACTAGCAAAAAGTCACTGTCGTCGCAAGCCAATTTATCTTTATAGGCTTGGTAGAAAATGCCTTTGGAGCCACAGACATACCATAGCCAATGGCTGAATGTCTCTGAGGGATTCTGAATCTGTTCGAGTGTCAGAGCTCCATTTTTGTTCTGGCCGTTATATTGAAACAGAACACCAGAACAAGAAGCAAACAAACAAAGGAAAAAGAAACAAATAAAACCTACTTCGAACGATGCTAATAGCATACCAGCCGCACCGTGCTGAATCGTCTCCTTGGTCCCCAGCCCGCGTTTGGATGACTCGTTGAGAAGTCGAATGGCGGACAGCTTATACTCAGCTGCCCGAGGTTGGTGCCCGTAGCGATGTAGGGATGCGACAGCGAGCAAAGACTGCAACACTGCTGCAGATGCTGGGGCATCAGACGTAAAGGCTAAGCGAAGTAGCAAACTCCGAAGCTTCAGGGGGTCAATGCCGACTGTTGTGAGAGAAAAAGAGGCACGAGATTCGACTGGGAAACACATCAGCCGCCTTGGTCACCATGATTCATACATGTACTCGTCGTCTCACAATACCGGATTAGAGCTTCCTGCGAGGCATCTAATTGGTGTGGTGGTACCCATCCAACCGGCGTGGTAAGAATGGAGCCACCATGGAGATACTTCTCCCCTGTCCCTGTCCTCACGTGTAAGCCATGGCATGGGGTTCCTGCACGATGCAGATCAATCCTGCAATCAGTGATTCGGTGGTGGAATCTAGGGGCCTTACGGTTCCACCCTTCAGTCGACAGACGATAGTGCATGCGCACATCGCTCGAAGTCGTCTGGACAAAGGAGACCTCATCGGATTTGCTGTTGGAGGATGACTCTTCATTGCGAGGAGGTGCAGCAACGACTGCTCGCTTCCGGTCGTTGCTACGCGGCCAGGATAGTCGGAGGCCATACCCATCGCAAGTACGGCGTGCTTTGATACATCGGACACATGACGGCACGGCGCGGTCACATCGTACTCGACGAGCTGCGTGTATAAGTCTTTCGGGATCATCAAAGAGCCTGTCCTGGGCGCGCATCCTTACCTCGACATACTCCACACCCTCGCTCTGGAGAGTCCGTCATCGATCGTTTCTCTGCCTGCAATCGAAGCGCAGCTGCTTTATCAGGCTAGGTATCTAGGTATCCCTAGAAGTGTAGGCCAACAGCAGCAATGAAAATGACTCGGTGAAAGTTGCCGCAAGTCATGTTCGGGATCTGGGGCCGCATACGGCTGGTTTATATTACAGCCCGAGAAAGAGAGAGACTAAGAGAGTGTGAGTGTCATTTCGGACTCGTTTGTCAGCAGTGAAGATACGTGTATTGAACCAGGTCCCACCACCAACACCACGCCGTCATGCACGTCAGTGACCAAGAAGGGCGTGTGGAAAGTTTCAGCGAGCCTCCATCGGCGCTAGTCCCAATACGGCTGGCCTTGCCGGGGCACCGACAATCCAACACCATCCGTGTAAGCCATGGTACAACGAACGTTGATGGAGAGCAGTGAACACCTTGTTAGGCTTTCGTTCATTTATCAGCTTCTATGCTTTGAAATACACACAAAGAGCCGTGTGGGAACCCTTTCGGAGATGCTCGAGTGGGCTCCAATTTATCGATTTATAAGTATCACAGCCCGTGTAGTCTCAGCTATAAAAGTGTAATGCATCCCCAAAGGCTAAACCATCAACAAACACCTCTTCCACCTCTGCCGGTACTCTCACACATTGGACAGTCATCAACTGAATTCGTGCCCTCAAAGGAAATTCACGAAAAATGGCATCCTATCTTGTCACCGGCGTTTCTCGCGGCCTTGGAGTAAGTCCCTTCCAACTGTCAGGCCCACCTACCTAGTAGGGAACTTCCAGCTCATCGTATTATCAGTTCGAGTTCCTCAAGCAACTTTCCGACGACGCGGACAATACAGTCTTTGGTCTGGTCCGAGACAAGGCTGCCACGGACACAAAAGTCAAGTCGCAGTTGGGCGAACGGCCAAATGTCCACATCCTAGCCGCCGACATCACCAACTACGATGCAATCAAGGTCCGTTAAACATACCCACACATATGACGAACTGAAATATTGACGAGGTTGAAGAAATCGGTCGACTATGTTGCCGAGGTGACTGGCGGGAAGCTCGACTACATCATTGCCAACGCCGCTTTTCAGTCTGAAGTCAGCGCTTTTGCCGGGATTGGTGACTTGTACGTGTGTACTCGCTCTACCACTGGGGGCAAGATGGGGAAACAAAGAAAAATAGGTTTCGCAAAGACTGACAGTGTGAAATGAAGTGTCGACAAGCCAGACATTCTAGAGAAGGACCTGTTTGATAACTTCAACATCAACGCCGTCGGCAACATCCACCTCATCAATCTCTACCTGCCGCTCATCCTAAGGGGCTCTGCCAAGAAAGTCATCGCCATCTCGACCGGAATGGCAGACCTTGACCTCATCACCAAGTTTAACATCGCCAACGGTGCACCCTACGCCATCAGCAAGGCGGCTCTCAACACTGCTATTGGAAAGTTTAGCGCCCAGTACAGCGACCAGGGCGTCTTGTTCATGAGCATCTCGCCCGGCTTTGTTAATACCGGGGCTTGGGACAACCGTGAGTACTTCATGGAGCTGACATGGGATGCTTTTGCGGCGGTCCGCTGACTGGCCGATAGCTACCGAGGAAATGAAGCAGGGCGCGGCTATCATGGGTGCCAAGTTTGCCAAGTACGCGCCTCACTTCAAGGGGCCCATCACGCCCACCGAGTCGGTGAGCCACGTCATGGCCGTTTTCAAGAAGGCGAGCGTCGAGAATGGCGATGGAGGCTCGTTTGTTTCACATTTTGGCAACAAGCAGTGGCTCTAAAGAGCGGCCGATGAAGCACTAATTTACTACCTGGTCATGTATGCAGTTCAAGAGTAATGCTCGCTCTTATTGGGAAGGGGTTAGGGAGGCCTCCGCGCTGGCCAGATAGCCTAGAGCGATGGAACCGGCTTATTTATTTTTTTAAAGAAAGAATAAAGCAAACAGAATATGGTGAAGATGTAAACGAGATTAATAGCGTCATTAATGACATCCTCCCGCGCCCTCAATTTTATTTATCTGGATATATCGGCGTTAAGCTGGTGAGGCTAAGGCAAGCCCGCCTTGCTCCTAGTTCGCATGCGGCATGGGCCGACCCCCCTGACATCTGTCTCAGCCGTGCCTGGGGGTGTATGGAAAATCGTTAGTTTGTTTCTAGGGCTTTTCAAATGTGTGCGCAACGAGACCACAATGGTAGGGTTTATTATTATGTGGCGCTTGGGAGCAGTTCGATCCTGGCGGCGACGTCACCGATGGATGGACATGGAAGCAAAAGGTCAAGTACGTATGTACGGGTACTTCTGTCTGCACCAGAAAGGCAGCTTTCACGGGCTACCTGCCATGTACAAGTACTAGCTCACTCAAATTAGCACCCAAGGTTTCATTATACCAGGTACGGTACCAGGTAGCTCTTTCCCTCCTGGTGCCCAGAGAACCAGTTGCCTAGTACTCTCATCGCCCAACACCCGTCGGCGGTCCGCAACCGCATTCCTTCCAGCGCGCACCTGTTGAAAGGGGCTCCCAACCTCGAGCACCCGCCATCCAAAACCCCGAACTTTTTCTCCCTTCCACAGCTTTCACTGCCCGCCAAAGTTGACATTCGCCATAGCGGCCACGTAGGCCACCATCAGTGCTGCTGACCACAATGGGTCCTTCTGCCACCACACCAGGCCCAGCCCGGACACGACAGCAAACAGGACAGACAAGCCGACGTGCACCTCGCGGGAGCAAAAGCTCAAGCCCATGATCACGATGGGCACGCAGAAGAAAACGCCGACAACCAAGGTAAACAAGATGTTCACAAACAGTATCAGGCCCTCGATGTTATACAGTTCCATCCCCGACGCGGGGTCGTATTCTTCCCTGAAGAATGACTAGAAAACATCGGTCAGTCTACAGTATTAACAGGGACTTCAGTGACACTGACCGAGATGAATCGCCCGATAGGGCCTCCCTCGGGGAGGGCCTTCGCCCACTCCTCTTGTCGGGGTATGGTTCGAAGGCTTTTCCATGCTCTCGGATCCTTAGGTGGGCGATAGCCGTCCTCCTCTATTCTTTGGAAATAGCTCTTGACGTCTCGGAACACCGAATCACCCGGGTTTGAGAGTGTCTCAATCGACATCCTTGCCTGGGCGAAAGCGTCTGGATAAGGGTCGGGCAAGGAATATATGTCAGCGCTGCCACAGAGATTTCCCCTTTCGACTGGACATGAAATATACTAACAATATGCAGGGAGCTTCTTTCTTAGCTTTCTGGCATGGCCCTTCCACTTCATGTCGCCAGCCATGCGAGCTTTGCAGAAGCTGTCACTGGCATCTTTGATCTCTTGGCTCATGTCCAACTGCACCATGGAGGCCGCTTCGGCAAAATGGGGAAAGATCCTACATGAGGGATCACGACCTTGTCGTTGACACAACCCCACGAGGCCTTCGTCTCCTTTTATACAGTCAGTATCACCCATGGAGGTAGGAGGAAATAGCGCACTATCCCTGTCATTGACAGCCAGCCGACCACTGCCAGCCATACGGTTCCCGAATGGATTCACCCAACTCCAGCTTCCCGATCCCGCGACACTCTGACATGCCCGGAGGAAAGAAAACGCACGGCTGAGAGGCTGTGTAGGTCCTGGAGCTGTGGTGCTACCGGGGTCATCGAGACGTTCCGGGTCCGTGGTGGGAAGCTGGTCTCTTCCGTGCGCTGGGGACTCCATTTCAGTCGAGTGCTTATGAATGGCGTTTGTTTTTCAGCCGGGTCTGGGTAAGGTATGGTTCTACCTTCAAACATCTTCCACTGGGTCCTGCTCATCGGCTGCCTTTTATACCTGACTAGAATGCGGTTGGGTGCTGACTGTTCATAGATCTGCTGCCGCGCGCAGCACAGCGATATTTCGAAGCAGAAGCCAATTTGGGGCCCCATTGACTGACCTGACGGGACCAGGCATACCGAAAGTGAAGGAAATTTTGACCAACACATCGCAAAGACCACGGAAACGATCCAAGCAAGCCTCATCAGCCAGCGAATCAGAAAGACACCCATTACACCCATTTGGCGAGGCCGGTGAGAAAGGCAACCCCGATCAGGCTGCGACCACGTCGTGGGATGGAGGGCAAACCAAGGTGATTCGAGGAGTGCGCCGGTCGGTTGACGCCGGGTTTCACCGCTAGGAAAGTCCTGCCGGATTATCCAAGGTCACCTCTTGTACTCTACATGTTCTGTTGTGATCCTGCGTCGTCCTGCCGTCTAATTTGTCGGCGTCCATGCCGCCGACCACCCACGATTTGACCCAGCCACAGTGAGCCGGTATGTCTCAATGGAGGTGGGAAGATGGATGCAAATGGACGAGCAGACGCCCCTGACGGCAACGGGAAATGTGTTGGCCCACGTGATGGATCGTTCCAACTTCCAAGCGCCACGTTCATGGTTGCATAAACTCCGACGACATGCCTAGCCCCTGGCCCAGGAGTCTGTGATGACGACAAATTTGGTCTTCCAGACGAAGAAATTCCCCATGCCGCACCTTTATAAGTGAAAATCACAATGGAAAGCACTCATGCATAACTTTGTTTCACTATAAATTATATGTGGTGGAGGTAACTCTGCGCAAGTTCCTAATAATGTCTATAAGCACGCGACTGTAACACACTTCGGCTCCCTAACTTCAAGTCTAAACACAGCTCTATATCCAAATCACCTCGGCAACACTTTTCTGCACCAACACTATCATGGTAAGCTTTCCTATGTTCAAATCAATACGCCAAAGCTTTCCGTACCCTTTTTTTTCTTCTTTCGTTTTCTTTTTCGATCGTCAATGTGAAATCAATCGGCCGTTGACATGGCATGAGGGAAGCAACGACGACCAGGAATGGCCGTTGCCGCCCCTCCTAATAACTCGGGGCCGGTATCGTGCATCAATTATTATACCTCGGACAGAACGGCAGATAGATGCTTTTGGCCTAGAGGCATTGTAGACTGGCTGGCGCACAGCAGAGGGAACACTTGACGTCTCTTTCCGAAAATCGAAGTGGGAAGTCCAGCTGCTGGAGAGTGCACGTCGCATTGTGATGCCAGGCTACAGAATGCGGCACGATGGCTTTTCCTGCTTTGGCGTCTTTTCCGTTGGGCGGGGACGGTGTCCCTCGTTGTCCGGGTTCTTAGGATTGGTTTTCTTCTTCTTAGGCTGTTCCCGTCTCCGAACAAACGCCTCTCCGCACCCATCCTTGATCGCGCAGTCCATGGGGCAAGGCTTTTGGGTCCGCGAGACGCGTATATTCTCCCGAACAGGAGACGTGGTGGGGGGGACAAGTTCTTGTGTGATAGCGGACTTGCTGGAAAGCTCTGAAGAGGAAGATGGAGACGGCACGAAGAGGATACGAATGTGGTGAGAAGGTCGTGGACTTTTTATAGCCGTCACTCGTCAGGCTACCTCTCAGCAGAAATCTTGAATTGCCATGACCACACGGAGAGGCAGCCATTAGGGCTCAACAGGGCGGCACTTCAGCGGCAGGGATCATGTCCCAGCTCATCTCGTTTGCGGAAGACTCACCTCTTGTCATTTTGAATTTTCTATTAAGTAATTGAGATCTCCCACCCCCGGTTTGGAAAGCATCCCGGGATGCAAGAGCGCCTCCTCTAGGGAAAAAGGGACCCGTCGGACAGGTGTCGGTAACTCACCGTGACGGCAAGCGGACTGGAAGGTCTCCCTCCCCCCCCCTGCGGCTCTCGACATGCCTGCGTTTTCTCTTTTCTCGACAAACAGGTACGGAGAGTTGCCGAAGCAGGCACCTATCGATATGATGCTCAGAGCCCAAAAGAGAAAATAGGCAAGTTACCCCTGCCAGACCGGGGGGGATTGCGGGCTGTCTGATGCTGTAGGAGGAAGGGCGCCGTCGGAGAGGACGGGGAATAATATCCGGTCAGCCTTAAGAGTGTTTTTCGCGTCGTCACATAGGTATGGAGCCAGAAGAGGACGTGTGAGCATGTGCAGGGCGACATACCAGGTAGATATGTCAGTAACTCATCATGGACAGGTACGGAGCAGGTGCATGTACTGTTCTATCATCGGTAAGGATGACTCCTACTCGTAGTACCATACCTAGGGGAAGAAGCCCTTTTTCGAGAGACAGTCCATCAACGCGGATAGGGGACCCCGGCAAATCTCGAATCTTTTCAAGCCTTAAAAAAGGGGGGGGGGGGGGNGGGGGGGGGGGGGGGGGGTGTAAGAGCTACGAACTCTTACCCTTACCTGACCGCCTACATTAGCTCGAGATAATGCCCCACCTTACATAACGCTATGGGCATTACGGCTACTCTAGAGATATAGCGTATAGGTAGCTTTGGCGAGGCTTAGTGCGTTCTCTTATACGGGAGGCACAGACGTGTAGTCACGCTGAAGAATGAAGGCCTAAGGTGTGGTCTTCGCAGGGGTGCCGTGTGAAAGGCAGCTTGATATTACAATATTATTTCTTACGACTAACAGCTTCAATATTTTTTTCGCTCGATGTCGTGCCTTCATGGGTATGGCTCCAAAACGTGAGTGTGAGGCTCCCCTTCTTATCCAATTCCAGTCGCTCCTTGCATTTGTCCTCGTCGAACCTGTCGCTCAGCGTCGAGCACACCCATCCAGACAGACCCGGCGTCTTCCAGCTAAACGGGTAGATTAACTCGGATGGTAGGAGCACGATTTCGGACCACATATCCTCCAGAGAAGCCTTCCAGCGTAGTATGCTCTTCCGTAGCGCAATGGGGCCCGTTAGTTGCTCAGCGGACGGGACAAAATACCACAGCTTATGGGGATAGTTCTTGCTCTTCTTCACCTCGGCCTGTGCGTATTTTATAGGCAGGACGAAGAAGGGATGGCGCGGGGAAGAAGCCATCCAGGCGTTGGGTATACTGTGCTCAAACGACTCGTCGGAGCCCAGGCGGCCGAAGACAGCTAGGGGCCTATGTCGCTCCTCGGTGGCTATGTCCGTCGTGTTGACCACGCGAATGCGGTAGGGCTCTAGAGCCTCCGCCATTGGGCGCAAGCACTCTAGATCGGGGTCGGCGTAAACCCTAAGTAGGCCCAAGTGTCAGTACATTTTATGACTGATCCGTCGAGTGGCAGCACTGCTGCGGCTGCTGCCGCTTGCTAGTTATTGTAGTGTTGTCGCACATACCCTCCAAACATGTACATGTATAGGTTTCTCGTAAAGTCTGCACGGTATATAGGTCCCGGCAGGCCCAGGTACGTCTCCTCTAGCCAGGGAAAGTACGTCTTGACGAGTTTGTGATTATCATCGTCCGTCCATAGCACCCACTCCCAATCAGGGTGCATTCTCCGGCATGTTTTGCTCCATCTATCGAATTTGGATGGAAGTTCGGTCGTCTTCCAGCTCTGGTGGAAAAGCTTAGGGATGCCGGTGGCGTTGACATTGACTTGCCGACAAAGGAGGTCATCGGGGGATAGCGCCGGCGCAAGCGTTGGCTGCAATTGTGGATTTGATGACGTCCTGGGGCGGGATTCTAGGCAGGCAGATGGAATAGGGGGTATCTCGTGATCGGACGGTGTCGAAGTCTGTTTGACGGCTGAGTCCAGGGCGGCGGATACGGAGTCGACCGGGCCAAAATTATAAAAGAGTATGATGGGAATGATCAGGAAAGATGAAACGGCGACGAACAACTTGGTGACGCTGACGCGAAGACAGGGTCCCACATTGAGGAGCATCGTGGCGCCGCGATGTGGTTTTACCCATTGAATTACTAAAGTCTGCCGGCGGACTATTACGGGACTTTCTTCGCCTCTGCCGGACTAGCGGTCACATGATCCTTGGCTTACTGTCCACGAGAATGACTAATCAGGGGTAGCCGCGGTCACGATGCAATTACTCTCATTCTCAAAACTACCAACATCGCCGCCGACGGGCCACGGGCAACCAACTGCCGATGGAATCTGCATCACGCAGCTACATGTACTGCAGTACCGCCCTGGCTTAATGCCCCGGTTCCTTCTGCCCGTTTGCCCACGGCGCGACAGAGCCTGCACTGATCGGCAAATCCTTTCCTGCGGCCTGCCACCGCCAGTAGAGGGCGTGAGAGCGCTACAGGCAGATATTATGGTTCCTGTCCCTTCATCAGGCCTCGGAGCGGCAATTTACTGTCCGCGTCTCGTTGGCCGTTGATGTCCCGGCCCTCGGACTGCACCCGCTCTATCATGATATTCTTGATTCTTACTGTCCGGGGTCCTTGGTACTCGTGCACCCTAGCTACTAGCGGCCGCCCAAGTTCCTGGGCAAGGAGCACGGACAGCCTTTTGGCGGGCTGTGGACAGAAGACATGGACGGCCAAGTCGGACTCGACTGGCGGCCTCGACGGTGCTGGGGACATGTCCGCTGTAGATTTCTCTCGACCGACAAGGTCAACAATGGTGTCAGGCTCGCATGGGGCGGACGGAGGCCCCAACAGAAACGGAACCCTACCAGGCCAGCCATCCGTTGTCCATTTCCTCCAAGCCTGTCGTTGAGAATGCCTCGGGAGCCTTGCGTCCAAAGACAGCACTGCCAGCAGATGCCTGGAGCTATGCCCCTTGTCACAGACAGAGTCTCTGGGACTTGAAGAGGCGCTTCGTCAATTTTCTCCACTGGATCTGAGGCACACCGGATGGCCACACCTCCAGACCCTCGCTCGGCACCGCAGCTGGGCTTGTTTTTGGCCTGCATGTCCCGAGCCCCACACATTTCGATGAAGCCCTAGTCGCCAAGGCGGATAGAGCCTAGGTCTACGCCCTGTCTGCCGGGCGTTTTGCCCTTCGCTACATCGAAGAGTGGCCGCTGTGCCTCTACGAGGTAAGGTCCTGGTGTTAGCATCAGTATGCCGGCATCTGAAGTCAAGGTCAGCGGCACCATGCTATATCATAGTACTCATAGGTGGTACACCGCGAACTGAGCATGGGCATGATCAGGGCGAGGTGGAAAATCCGATCCCGACACGAGGTATCAGGACAAGCAAGGCTGAGAGTACACCCCCTGTTCCCGACATTCAGCTCGGTGCCGGTGCTGACTGCCAAAGTCATACACGGTCAACCATACAAACATGGGGAACTCTTAAAAAAAGATCCATTGACTGGCAACAGATCAGGGCCCATCTTATTCCTAGGATCTAATTAGAATAAATGCTCCAAAAAGCCGGGTGTGGAGCTCCCAACTGGCGCGGTGGCAGCCACACGGCACCCCCTAGCGGCTGTGAGCAACCGAATGAGGATAACGACAATATTACCCATGTGGTCCGGGCGTCATCGACCTCCGGACCCTGCAGACCGTGTAATGGACTAAATAAACCCAACGCCCACGCTGAAAGTGCAGTGAATGCAATAGAACCCAATGAGTGGTGGCCCTTGCGCCGGACTAAAATGTCCATCTCTGTACGCTCCTCGGCGGAAAACACTTTTAGAAAAGAGGCTCGCCTGAGTAAAACGGGCCGAACCAGTCCCCCCACTCCTTTCCCTCGTACTCATTCCACTCCTCTTCCGACATGTGGAAGTACTGCGAGATGGCGGTAAACATGGACCACACCTCGCCCGACAGCACCAGGTGCGCCAGCTCCGTGCCAAAAAAGTTGACGAACCACGTCAGGTTGAGCCCACTGAGCAGGTGGAGGCCGAGGATATGCTCGCTGGGCAGACCGTGATGAGCGCAGAATGCCCGCGCCGCGAGACGGAGGGCCATGGCTTCGTAGGGTGCTATCGAGAGTCGCACGATGGCATCTGTCAAGATTTTGGCGGCCATCAGGGAGGGCAGCCTGGTGAGCATAGTAGAGAGGTATGTCGGGAGGAGTGCGCTGCCTGCCCGTGGCTCGGGGCCGATGCTGGGACGCAGCTCGGCGGACCACAGGCCCTGGGGAGGGACATCGGTGGCTTCTGTCGCCTCCACGTCGAAGCTGATCAGGGCTGCACTGACTACCTCATGTTCGTCGTCGTCACTCCCATAGTCCTCCGCGCCTGCAGCGGAGTACAAGCTCTGCCGCCTAACATGTCCTGGCGGTTGCTGTGGCGGCGGAGGGCTCCCCTCGGGGGTAGACTGCGGTACATCGTCACCGCCGTCCTCTATCTGAGCGGGCTCCTCGTGTATCTCCGGCTCTGGCGGCGGTGGCGAGTCAGGTGGCGGCGGTGGGGTATTCGCGGGGGCCTGTTCCGGTGGTAGGGGGCCTATCGCCCTTCCCCGGAAGATCGGGCTCGGAAGGCGAGATATGACCCTCTGCCAGACGCCTGGCTGCCAGTCCTTCATCGCGCGCTGGGTTAAAGCCCAGAGGAGGAGCGGCGTCGCTGAGATGAAGGCTTGGCCGGCCCACTGGAGCAGAGACTGGATGGTGAAGCTGGCCATTGGAGGCGGTGCTGGTATAAGCGAGTCCTCGGTGAACGGTATGAAGTACCTCCACGTGGGCAGAAGTTGGGTGCTGCGAATTAGCCCCAGTCTTTGGAGCGCCGCGAAGAGCTCTAGATGCAAGCGCAGGTATGTCCATGAATGGTCGATACTATTCCAAGAGTTAGTCTGGCCACAAGCCTAGGGATCACAGGCGCGCAACGCACGCAACTACGCACCATCTTCCAAGGATGCCCTTTTCCTCATTTAAAAACCACCGTGGGATGAAGCGACGGTCAATGTAGTTGGCGACAAGACTAGACGGGGCACCCGGGAGCATGTACCGGCCGATGGAAAAGTCGGAGCGCATGGCCTGATACAACTCCCAGCATGGCGTCTGAGAATATTTTTTGTAGACCTGCTTCGTCAGTCTCATTCCCGTTCAACCCCAGGAAACCCCCGTCTGGAGAGAGTGGACCTACAAGGACCCTTTGCCGCAGGCCATTCACGCCGAAAACTCCAACCATCTCGACACACCTCTTGGTCGCCCATATGAGGCGAACACCGAGTCCGGTCTCGTAGGCGTCATGCTGCCGTCTGGACTCATACTCGGGGGCTGAGTGCGGGTTCTCGGGCTCCGCGACTCCGACGACAAGCATGACCTCGTTGTGGGCTCTGATGATGTCCTTGTTCATGCGCTTGGTCTCCGGATTAATGGGGCGTCCCCGATGATCATATTCCTGTGCTTGCGTGTGAGGGTCCTCCTCCCCCTCGCCCTGGACCACCTCGTCATAAGGCGACCGGCCCTGAGAACCAGTGGTCAGCGCTTCTCGGCGCGTTCTCGAGATGACTGGGAATACGTACCAAGGCCTGTGCCGTCAAAGGGCCTAGCAAACCCATCCCGGAGCCTCATTTGCCTCTGAAGTTGTGAGATGGGTAAGTAAGTAGTAGGGAGCGCAATTATGCCAAGGTCAATGCTCATCAGTCGCAAAACGATGCTCGACGTTGGGTACAGGTACCTAGTAGGTTGCGTGCTTAGTCATCCTCAATTCGGTGGGGCCACCGCGGGACTATTCCGCTCAAGGCGCCGCAACAACGGGCAACACCGGAAAATTAAAAAATAAAAATCTACAAGCTCACTTCAAGCGCCAGCCGTCCTCACTGCTAGGCCAAGGTGCTCTGGACGGCGACAACCATTGATACAACATGGCAAGCAAGCAACCCTTCAAGACGACCTTTGACGCAAACAGGGTCCTGCGTCCGATATTCACCGGCGGTTCTGTCTCCATCAGCAACGATGCGCGCATCCTAGCAACCACCCTCGGCGAGGATGCCGTCCTCACCGAGCCCGCCACGGGGAGGCATCTCGGCCAGGTCGAGGGCGATGGGGAGCTCATCTCCACCCTGACGCTCACACCGTCTGGGTCGCATCTCATCATCTGCTCCCGGTCGCTCTCCATGAGGATATTCTCGCTCAATCGCTCCACGGAGGATGACACCCTGGAACCTACCCTCCTGCGGACGCTGAAGCCCCATGGCACCCCCGTCTCTATCCTGGCCGTCGATCGGAGCAACACACTCCTGGCTACCGGTGGTACGGACGGCGCAATCAAGGTCTGGGATATTGCCGGTGGCTTCGTGACACACACCTTCCGAGGGCCGTCCGTTCTGGTGTCGGCCCTGCGCTTCTTCGAGGTCGCCGGCCGCACAGCAGACACTTCCCGCAGCCGCAAGGGCAAGAAGGGTTCCCAGCCTCGGGATGATTTAGAGGATGAGGACGACAACGTCCAGACAAAGCGCTTCAGCCTCGTATCAGGAAACCAAGATGGAAAGGTCCGGGTCTGGGACCTTCACAAGCGACGCTGCATCGCCAACCTCGACTCACACGTCTCCGACGTCCAGGCTCTGGACTACTCTCCAGAACAGCACGCCATCGTTTCCGCCGGCAGGGACAAGACCATCATCTGGTGGGATGCCAAGACTTGGAAGATTCGAAAGGTTGTGCCCTGTCTGGAGCTGGTCGAGGCGGCAGGATTCGTGGAGGATGGCGGTCTCACATGGTCCGCGGGCGCCAACGGATGCCTCCGTGTCTGGGACACCGATACCGGGCGCGAGCTCAGCGGCAAGCAGCAGCCAAGGAGCGAGGAGGAAGCATTCGCCTCGGCCATCTACCGACCTGGACTCCCGTTCATCCTGGGCGTGCAGGTTGACCACACACTGGCGCTCTACCAGGTGCCCAAGAAGGGCGAGACAGCCACGCTGACGCAGGCCGAGCCTCTGCGGCGCATATCCGGGACGCACGATGAGATTATCGACCTCGCATACCTGCTCCCGGATCACTCGTTGATGGCACTGAGCACCAACTCGGAAGACGTGCGCATTATTTCCGTCGCGGAAACCTCTTCTGAGGACGAGGTGTCCGACTGGGAGCCAAGCAAGACCCCTTACTTTGGCCAGGACGTTGCTCTACTCAAGGGCCATGATGATATTGTCATCGCTCTCGACGTCGACTGGTCCGGCCACTGGGTGGCCACCGGCGCGAAGGACAACGCAGCAAGGCTGTGGCGTGTAGACCCGGAAAACAACTCTTACACATGCTGGGCAACATTCCCCGGTCACGCAGAATCAGTCGGCGCCGTCGCTCTCCCTAGGGTCATCCCGCCAGAAAATTCGGCCGCTCGCACCGATCCCCTGAATCATCCGCCTGCATACCTCCTGACGGGTTCGCAAGATCAAACGATCAAGAAGTGGGAGATTCCCCGGAAGCCGCAGGAAAAGGGTCAAAAGGGCAGCATCCGTGCAGCTTTCACCCGCAAGGCACACGACAAGGACATCAACGCCATCAGCGTCCAAAGTTCAGGTGCGCTCTTCGCTTCGGGCTCGCAGGACAAGACTGTCAAAATCTGGTCATTCCGAGAGGGTGAAGTCCAGGGCATCCTGCGGGGGCACAAGCGAGGTATCTGGTCCGTCCAGTTCTCCCCGTCCGACATGCCCGCCATCCAGGGCGAGGACGGGCCCGTCACAAGCAAAGGCCTGGTCCTCACCGGCAGCAGCGACAAGACGATCAAGCTGTGGAGCCTGTCCGACTATACCTGCGTGAGGACCTTTGAGGGGCACTCGCACAGTGTTCTCAAGGTTACTTGGCTCAGCATGCCCAAAGGTCAAGATAAGGCCAAGAAGCCAGCCCTCTTCGCAAGTGCTGGTGGCGACGGCCTGGTGAAGATCTGGAACGCCAACTCTGGAGAGGCGGAGTGCACCCTGGACAACCACGAGGACCGTGTCTGGGCGCTCGCCGTGCAGCCCGAAACCAACACACTCGTGTCGGGCAGCAGTGACTCCACCGTGACGTTCTGGGAGGATACCAGCTCTGAAACCCAGGCCCAGGCAACTCAGGCAGCTCTACAACTGGTCGAGCAGGAACAGGAGCTCCAGAACTACATAAACGCCCGCTCCTACCGGGAGGCTATCACCCTGGCTCTCCAGCTCAACCACCCAGGCCGTCTGCTCAACCTCTTCACGGCGGTGACGACGACAAGCCCGCCGGAAGAGGGCAGCCTAAGCGGCATCAAGGCCGTTGACGACGTCCTGGGCAGTCTCTCGGACGAGCAGATCTTCCTCCTGCTGCTGCGTCTGCGCGACTGGAACACCAACGCCCGAACGGCTCCCGTGGCGCAACGCATCCTGTGGACGCTGGTGCGCAGCTACCCGGCGTCCAAATTCTCGAACCTGTCCGTCAGGGGAGCGAGGGGCCAGAGGAGCCTGAAGGACGTGCTGCATGCGCTGAGGGTGTACACGGAGAGGCACTACCGGCGGCTGGAGGAGCTTGTGGACGAGAGCTATCTGGTGGAGTATACCCTGCAGGAGATGGATAGCCTTGCGCCTGTGGGGGATGAGGAGGATGTTTTGATGCAGGAGGCTGGGGAGGCGAATACCATCATGGTATAGATTGATCACGGACACAAGGGACATGGAGATCAGATGTAGATACATTATTTGTCACGAATCCCATATCATCAGAAGCCATGCATTTCTATGAGAGTTCCGACTGCTCACCGGTCGATCTTCCAAGTCTAGATACAGCAAAGTATACTCCAGATGTCCATGGTCCACTCAAATTATAAGTGGCCCAACCTCTCATCTGAACTGCCGGAAATTAATATATCTACATTCGTCTTTACAACGTTGCGGAATATTCTGTCTGGTATCGCACCCTGCCGTCCTCGGAAGTAACTAACTTGATGTAGGTATCCATGTAATATGGTTGGAGCTGGGAGCCTGGGACGGTTCGTTGGACAGGTGCCCCACAATGACGCTCCAAGCTTTTCTTCAGCCTTGCGATGCAACGAAACTGACAAAAAACATCGACAACACTTTCCAACAAACCGCCCGAGACGACGGCCGATATTGCGTGACCTCTAGCGATAACAGAACACGGGCATCGAATTCCACACAATGGGTAAGCGCCAAGCCTCAGAAGCTCTCGAAGAGCTCGGCGGCGTCGCGTCGCCCGCGTCCAAGAGGTCGCGCATGGACGAAGGCGACTCGCCCCTCGAGAACGGCGGCCAGGCACAGACACCTAGTGAAGCACCCAACGGGCAATCATCACGGGACGCTGGCCGAGGAGAGGACGAGGAGGACGACAACAACGATGATGTGGATGATGATGATGGCCTTGATGACGACGAGACACCCGCCACCGCACCGATACGACAGTCCGCACCAACCTCCGGCTACGACGACCTCTACCTCGACACCATCGACCGCAACGTCCTAGACTTCGACTTTGAGAAGCTCTGCTCCGTCTCCCTCTCCAACATCAACGTCTACGCATGTCTCGTCTGCGGGAAATACTTCCAGGGCCGAGGGCCCAAGTCCCACGCCTACTTCCACTCCCTCGACGAGGACCACCACGTGTACATCAACCTCGAGACCCAGCGCGTCTACGTCCTCCCCGAAGGGTACGAGGTCAAGAGCAAGGCCCTCGACGACATCAAGTTCGTCGCCGACCCGCGGTACACCCGGCGTGACGCCGCAGAGCTCGACCGCGTGCCCCGCACGAGCCTCACGCTCGCCGGCAAGCCCTACACGCCCGGCTTCGTGGGCATGAACAACATCAAGGAGAACGACTACGTCAACGTCGTGGTGCAGGCGCTATCTCACGTGTCCCCCCTGAGGAACTACTTCCTCACCACCGACGTCTCATCCCGGCCCGAGCTCGTCAAGCGCTGCGGCATCCTCTTCCGCAAGATCTGGAACCCGCGCGCCTTCAAGTCGCACGTCAGCCCCCACGAGCTGCTGCAGGAGGTCTCCCTGCGCTCCAACAAGCGCTTCACGCTCACCCGCCAGTCCGACCCCGTCGACTTCCTCTCCTGGTTCCTCAACAACCTGCACCTCGGGCTCGGCGGCTCCCGCTCGAAACCCCGCAGCTCCATCGTCCAGCATACATTCCAGGGCCGCCTCAAGGTCGAGTCCCAGACCATCACCGCCCGCGCCGACGCCGAGGCCGGGGACCGCCTGCGCTTCGAGGAGGCTGCCGAGGTGGACGTCCAGCACGCGCGCTTCCTCTTCCTCACACTCGACCTGCCGCCCGCGCCCCTGTTCCAGGATGAGCTCGAGCGCAACATCATCCCCCAGGTGCCCCTGACAACACTTCTGGGCAAGTACGACGGTCGTCGTGCACAGGAGGAGCACGCCCGCCGGAAGCGCTTCCGCCTCCTCCACCCTCTCCCGCCCTTCCTCGCCATGCACGTCAAGCGCTTCTCGCAGAACAAATTCGTCTCAGAGCGCAACCCCACCATCGTGACCTTTGACGCCCGCAACCTCGACGTCTCTCCCTACGTCGAGCCCAACCCGGAGGAGTGGCCCCCCGGCGAGCCCATCTGGTACGACCTCGTGGCCAACATCGTGCACGAGGCGGTCCGCGTGCGCGACGATGTCGCCGATACCAGCGAGGAGAAGAAGACGTGGAAGGTGCAGCTCAAGGATAAGGCTACGGGGGAGTGGGTTGTCAGCCAGGATCTGTTTGTGGATAAGGTGCAGAATGAGTTGCTCTATCTGGGTGAATCGTATCTGCAGATCTGGGAGCGGAGGAGGGAGCCCAAGGACAAGGGGAAAGGCAAAGCAAGCGCCTAAGTATTAACAGGCCAGCCACCAGTATTCTGTAGAAAAAAGAAATCGTTCTATAATGTGGGATATACCCCGTCGTCAAGGTAATCGAGCATTCACCGGTTACATAGACTCGTCTCTGATCGTGCCTTTTGTGTGAAGACATGCAAATCTCCTGTATTGAAGTCTTCATCACGGCCCGCTGGGGAAGCCACGAGCACCTTCTGCCAACGCTGTGCTACTACAAGTACATGGCCCATACATCCCGTCAACAATTCCACACATATCTCATCATCCACGCACATTTCATCAACTGCCTTTACAGCATCCTCATCCTCGCAAAACAACGCGTCGGCAAGGAGAACGAGGAGGTGTAGGAAAGAGGCAAGATTAAAAAAGGGAAAAAAAAAAAAAAGAAAAAGCGAACCAAACCAAGCCCAAGTGCTCAAAATCAGTAGTATACAAATAATTCTGATGATGGGTGTGAAAAAGAGGAAACGGGGACCCTATGCGGCGTGACATGGGAGGAGCGTGCGGGAGGAGTTTGCAGCTCTACTCGGCACTCTGCCTGGTTCCGATGGCGCCCGAGGCGAGACGCTTCTCGTTCTGGTGCTGGTTGGCCTTCTCGCGGCGCTGCTCGTCGAGGGCTGTGCGCTGCTGGATGCTCGAGTCGTGGCTCTTGAACTCGACGCGGGTGTTGGGCGGGAAGTTGAGGACGTGCTTCATAATTTCGCTACGACGTGTTAGCTATCAGTGTCGTTCGGTTGGGGGGAGGAGGTTGGTTCCATCGCGACATGGACTCACCGGATCTTGAGCACGCGGCCACCGTCGGTTCGCGTCCAAATGCTCAGAATGTCCTCGCCATTCCGGACGCTCAAGACGGCGCCGCACACATCCTCACCAGCATCGCCAAACTGGTCACCAATGAGCGCCAGGAGCAGATCCTCCCAGTATCGGTCCGCCACGCCCTTCTTCATCCGCACGACCCACTTCCCTCCCTTCTTGTTGACATCATCCTCCCAGATGGGACGAATGTCCTTCTTGAAGAGGTGGTAGTCAGATACGACGGGCAGCGTCGACGGCCGCTTCAGGTGCGCATAGACCTCCCAGAACTCCTCCCCCGTCCTGACGGATGCGATGGCGTGCAGGGTGTGCTCGTACTCGATGAAGCCGTGTGCCTTGCTGATCGGCGGGCGGTACCAGAACGTCCAGGAGTCTCTGAGGGGGTGCGCGGGAGCAGCGGCCGAGGAGACGGACGTCTTATTAGTCTCGGAAATGGACGCCATGCTCGGCGCCTTGCCCACCACCTTGGAGGGGTCCTTGGATGCCCCGGGCTTTGGGACTGCCGACCCCATGGCGGTGTCGAAGGGGTTGCCGGAACCCTTGGGGGTCTTGGCGGACCCGAAGGAGGCAAAGGCCCCCGAACCCAGGCCGAAGGCGCTGGACGCCCCCGAGGTCGGCGAGACCAATCCTCCCCCGGGCGTTGTGGCGCTCAAGGGACCGCTTCTTAGGCTCGAGGGGTTCTCGCCACCACCCTGGCGCTTGGAGAAGGAGGCACTGCGGGACGGGGCATCGATGCCGTTGGCTCCGGTATTAGATGTGGAGAGGGAGAGCTTGCCGGAGCTGGGAAGGAGTCAGTCACAGGTGTTTTGTTGCTGGTAAAGTCACAGGGCGGGAGGCAAGCTCACTTTGTGCGCCGAGACCATAAGTTATCCATGGGAGGCGGGTGGTGGCGGCCTTGGGACTGGGGTTCGGAGGACTCGTCTGGGGACGGGGGGGATTGTTTGCTCGAGGGGCAGGTCGAGTCGCGGTCGAGGCAATCGGGATAGCGAAGGGATAATGGCAGTCCGTAGATCAGGGGTTGGTGGGAATGTTGGTTTATGGGAAGGTGGTGTCTACGGCGTAGATGGTGGTTCACAGACTTCGGGCGCGCAGGAGGGATGTCACTAGAGCGGTGCGCGAACAATGTTGTGGCGGGTGAAGATGCGCGCGTACGATCGGGATGCGGTGGTAAAGGACTGTAGAGTCGGTCGGTCGGTCGGTCGGTCGGGGTCGTGGGGTTCACGGATTCCAATTTCGAGGTTTGTTGCGGATGGATTTTGCAGTATTATGACGGGCGACGGTTGGTAACGGTGCAGGGATTTGGTGGTGGTGATGTGCGGGAAGATGTCTGGGAGCTGGTGTGTCGGATGGAAGCGGAGGGCGATAAGAGGTTGAAGTATCGGAGCGCTTTGTGTGTCGGTTTGGGCGTGTGCGAGAAGAGATGGGGGATGTCGAGGAATTCTGAGCTTTGGGGGGTCGAGTGAAGACTTGGGAGGTTGAGGGACGTTGATGAATTGGCTGGAAAATTGAGTCCAGGCGGGCTGGTCACAGGTCATGACCAGCACCGAAAGACCGCCAGCCCTCAGTGGAGCGGAGGACGATGCCGCCTTCTACTGGGCAAGTACTCTTACTACCAGGTAGGCACCTACTAGTAGTACTGGTAGTACTGTAGTACCCACCTGCGGCAACTGCCAATACAGTAGTACTTACGTACGGACCTACTAATAGTAGTTACGTACTGTAGTCGTTCGTGCCTGCCTTTCGCAGTAAATTTGGTCATTCCAGCGGCGGTTCCGCAAGCCAAGGTACTAACCGTAGGAACTACGTTAGTACTAAGCCAAAAGCCCGTCCCAAAATGCAATGAAAATCCAGTTTCTATGCTACATGGACATTTGAAAGAACTGCACTTGAGTTAGTCGTTCATATTTCCGAGGTGCCGTTGGTTCTACCTGCGAGTCGTCCTGCCCCCACCGCTCTGCAGGTCCCGCCTTATCGCCCCTCGCTTATCGCCCAGGAACTCTCCAAAAAATTTCCCATACGCCGCCGCCCACGCGATTCAACCACCAAAGGCAGCAAGCATCCCACACAGCTACTTCATTCCCAACAACCCAAAACACCCCCCCACGAATCCGACCGTCGCAATGGCGCCCTCGCGGACGCGCACGGTGAAGAACAAACATGCCGCCCCCAAGTCGAGCGACTCCGGCAGCGGCAGGAAGTCATCCACCGGCGGCGTCTCCAAGCCAAGAAAGCCCGGCAAGCCTGGGCCTGTGTCGGCCGTCCAGCTCAAGGAGAAGAATCGCGCGGCGCTGCTGAAGAAGCCCAAGAAGAAGACGTACACGGATGAGGAACTCGGGATCCCAAAGCTTAATATGATTACGCCTGTCGGTGTGACCAAGCCCAAGGGCAAGAAGAAGGGGAAGGTCTTTGTAGACGACAAGGTAGGCACGGGCACTCTCCTCAACTCACATGCGCAATTGGAACTTTTGTACTGACATTGTTGGTGTAGGAGGGAATGACTACAATCATGTCCATGGTCCAGGCCGAGAAGGAGGGCCAGATCGAGTCCAAGATGATCAAGGCGCGCCAGATGGAGGAGATCCGCGAAGCCCGGAGGGTAGAGGCCGAGAAGAAGGAGTCGGAGAAGAAGAGCAAGCTCGAGAACGTCAAGGAGTCGCTGCGGAAGAAGCGGAAGCGCAAGGACGTAGAGAAGGGGAACGACGACGACAGCAACATCAAGGACATGACGTCGGCGGGGACAAAGGCTGGCGGCTCGGCGGGGAAGAAGAAGAAGAAGAGTGTGTCGTTTGCTTGAGCGCTGGGCAGGACAGGTTGAGGGTTGTTATGACTGCATGGGCATTGCTAGGCGCTTTGGAGTTTCCTTGCTACTCGGGGCTTGTTTTTTGGGGACATGGAAAATTCATGGTATTGGCCAATTCTTGCTCTACTGCCCTATTAAAGGAAGAAAGAGAGACAAAAAAAGGCGCCGTCTATGGTCTATCGTCTTGTCTATCCTACAAACCCATATGCTCTGTGTATATGCCGGTCATCTTAACTCGAAATGCAAACAAACAGGAAAGAAAGAAGAACGCGAGCCATCATGACTGTCCCACCATCCTCAACTTGCGTCTCATGGGCTCGTAGACAGTCTTACGACCCGCATTGGCCCAAGTCCTAGGTTCTTCATCTGGCTTGACGCTCTCGAGATCGACCTGGAACGCCATGTGGTTGAGGAAGTTTGTTACCTAGGAGCTACTTGTCAGACCTGCATCGATTGTCGGAAAAAAATAAGTGGACTTACCGGACGAGGATACCACCGGGTGCCGCCATTCTCGAACCAGCACAAGTGTCCGCCCAGCGACGTTGTGAGGAGAATGGTGTTGGGGTTCTGCTCAAACTCCTCGAACGGAATCGCCTCCTTGACGGCAATCTATATCTCAGTCAGCGGGAGAAGTCTCTCGGGAATGTTGACTTGTTCATCCTACAGGATCGTCAGTGGCCTGGATGGCCAGGAATGGTATCCTTATGGCGCTGATAGCGTCGACGGACGAGGCGTCTCGGTAGTATGCGCTCACCGAAGGGTATCCCCAGCTCGGGCATCTGTAGAGTATCAGTATACTTAGTTGCTTTCTTGACCGCAAACTTTCTTGGCCAGGGGATCATGCTTACTGGATCTTGCGATCAAATTCGTGCAGATATTTGGCGCTCTGGATATCATCAAGATCAAGGTCAGAGTACTTTGACAACTCGGTCTTGTGGGTTTCTATGAGCTTCGTCATTGACACTGGGAGGGAGGGGGTTCTTCATTAGCAGTAGCTTCCCCACACACACTCTTGCCTCGGTCACGGTACTTACTTCCCATGACCCTCAGGTATACCTCCCTTCCAATGAAGGATGTTTTGAGTTTCATGAAGGATACGTCCAGATTGAAGGGGTTACAGCAGATGACGGCAGCCTTTAGCAGGCAGTTTGCACCTTCTTCTCCACAATACTGGGAATGGTTAGTTTGACTGCGGCCGCGCTGCGTATCAAGTACTCCTCCGGGAACTCACGTTGGCCAGCTTGTTGGCACCAAGGGAGAACCCGAGGGCAAAGAGCGGGCGGTTAGGAAACGTCCTGTGCGCCCAGCTAACTACCTAACAGGTTGAACTTTGTAAGACTAGATGATAATCTCTCTCGGGAGGCGCTTGGATAGTCTTACCTGCCTGACATCCCACGTCGCTCTGGCATTGTACAAGACACCGCTTGTAAGCTTGGCCTTGCCGCATCCTCGCGCGTTGAGGATACAGATATCCCATCCCCCTTGGTCGATAAGGGGCTTGATACATTCCCGCAGGTAAATTTCGTGGGAACCGCCCGAGAGTCCATGCAGCACCAGGAGCATGGGCCTGCTATCGTCCGAGCCAATATTATCCCACTGCTTGTCGGTAAAGTACGCCGTCCGAGGCGGCAGGCTGGAATCCTCCTCCTCATGAGGGTCCACGACGAAGTCGACAGCAAACGTCCCCGCGTAGGCCTCATTCTCGGCCTCGAACAGCTTGCGGCGGTAGTAGACGGAGGGCCCGTGGGGCTTGGTCGCCGTCCACATCGTTTGCAGATGGCCGTTGAAGAGGAGAGGATTCAGCTGGCATGGTGGCGTGGCCTGCTCGCAGATCTTGAGCAGGTCGGTCTCCTGGCCGTCCTTCTGCTTCACGGGCCGCGGCGAGGGGGCGTGGGTGAAGCCGATCTTGGCATGGCCGAGCCACTCCATGATGCCGCCCTCGCGTCGTAGACGTGTGCGGAGGAGTGGTGTGGTTAAGGATGATTGACGCAGGATTCGGACGATCTTGAGTCTTCAGTTACGTCGTCTGAAGAGAGATAAAGGCAGGAACTACCGATCTAGGCGTGGTCGTGGGAATGGGACTGTAAGGTACTTGGGTATTGACGGGATATCAATGGCACTCGAGCACAGGACGGACATTGCAAATCGTTCAATAAATAGCAAAGGAAACAACTCCAAATTGAGATGTGGGACCTAAGGATCAACCAATGAATCCACTCTACGAAAACACCAAGAAGGACGGGGTGATCGCATTAAAGCATCGGGGCCCAGCACCACCTTGGAGGTTTCGACTCGGGAACGTGGGACCCCGTATCCCGTAATATAATTAGTAGGTACTCAGGTAGTAGTATCGCACCTAGCCCAGAGTACCTGGTACGGACGTACCAGGCAGCCACCTCGGCTTGGTGCGACCATGATCTGGCCACGTTCTTGAAGGGACCGCCAATCCGGTTTAGATGCTGAAATCATGCCGAGCCCGGAATATGTACGTATGTAGTGTGCACATTTGCAGAGGGACGGAGATCGGGCTGGGCCGACCATGGCGATCCTGAGAAGAGAGCCTCCACCGAGTGTAGGAAAAAAAAAGAACATCGATGAAAAAGAACTGTGCCGAGGCATTCGGAGTTCGGGGTCTTAAAGGGGAACGGAATCCGTCCGTTACACGCGTTGGGTTCCGTGTGGCAAGCTGGCCCAAAGCTAATCTAATCCGTCGAAACGGGATAATACGACGACTCGGAGTATCCGTAATTACCAAGTACCTGGTATTCATGAATGGGGTGCTACGTACTGAAACCCTTGGTCCTTGGAAGGCTGCTGGTAAGGTATGTGGCAAAACGTCTTGTTCTTTTCTGCCGACAATACACCACATCTGTGAGGCGGTGAAGCGGTCACGGCCCGATTTGAGACGACCTGAGCGGTGACAAAATGTGTGCACGTGACCTTGGCCTGTTCAACCATCTCCATCCGTTCTCAGCCCAAACTCCCTCACCACCTTCAATTACGTGCATCCCGACAGCTAGCCCAATCTTGGAGCCCGGGCGGGACGACATGGCCCGTCTAACCAGTTTCTCTCTTTCCGGCATTTAGTCTCCTTTTCTTTTTAAGCTCTTTCATCGCACCGGCGTCCTCCAGGGCGTCCGCCTGACGCCACCTGTCGAGACTCCCGAACCGTATCATCTGGCCACAGCCATAACCCGCAGCTGCACCATCTCCCGAATCATATTCAGACTCGTCAGTCGACCATGATGCACCCTTACACATCTTTGCGGCCTTCTTGTCGAAGGCAACGGATTGCAGTTAAATCAACGGACCGGTCGCCACACGTGCAGCGAGCGTGCGGTGGAAGAGGATGAAGGCCAGGATCAAAATGACACCTATATATCCACTTACTGGCGCCGAGGTGATTGAGCCTATCCGCCTGCGCTTGGTGGCAGTGACGGTGCCTGTCGGTGCATCCGGCTTTTGCATTGCCGGCCTGAGGGTCCGGTACACACAATAGGCCAGCCAGAGGGCTCGTTGCTATGGACCACCGTGGCCTACGCAGCCGCAGCATGGCCAACCCAGCGCCGAGGAGCTTCTCTGGCTGCACAAAGGCGTCGAGCGGCCTCGATGATAAGCATCGCAGCGTTTGCACGTCAAGGCGTCCAGCAGCTGCCTCCTGTACCCCACAGCCTGACAAGGCTTCGCCGCTGCGGGCCTTCGATATGCGGGCCACTGCTGTGTGACACTTCGAGTCATTCCCCGCTACAAGGCTCTCTGCCACGCCAGTCGCACCCACATCATTCCCTGAGCTCCGGCCATGCGCGAGCCTCTGTTTGCACGCTGCACATGCACCGACTACGTGGATTCCGGAACCTCGCTATCCTACTAACATCCTGTCGTCGACCGGCTTGTTAAGTCCACAGTTTGTTATGTGAGGGCCGTGAAAGGTTCGTTGTTGGGGGGGAGGGGAGGGTTGTAAATGATCCGTGAGGATCCGTATATAGTGCACTTGCATTGCTGCCAATGTCGCACCCCAACTAGCTGGAGTGGCCCTGTCATCAGCACAGGGCACCAGCAGCGCTATGTGCACGTTAGCTCCAAGATGGACCCTAGGTCATCTGGGACGAGCACCGTTGGCTGCAACTGGATATGCTGCACGTGGAGGATACGTGAACGCGGCAAGAGTTCTCTGCAAGTGCTTGGAGGTATCTATTGTTCGCTGCGGCTTTGAAGCCTTCAGTCACATGAGAGAGAAGGGTGAGAGTTCCAGCTACTCATTCGATGCAGCTGGTCATGGTATCTGGGTTGGTAGTCGTCCACCCATTGTTTGATGTCGCGGGGGAAGTGGACAAAGGATCCAACCGTTGCGGAGGGGAGAGAGAGATGGCTAAAGGTGCCACCAGCTGGAAGGGAGCTCGGTTAAGGTCCGGGAAATTTCCACCACCACCCAACACTAAAAACTCAAAAGGTCCACAAGGCCGACGCATGGCAGCCGCAGACCAGCGAGAGCCTCCTGTACGCCGCCCACAACATGCTGCCATGAACGACGTCGGAGGAAACGATGAACCACGACACAGGGCTCGAGTTGGTAGAGGTGTGAAATCCTCCGATCGATCAGGATCTCCTCCTCGTGGGCCTCTCCGCTCTCCAGATCGCGAAGCCCGCCACCGCCCACCCGCGCGGCCAGATCATCCCCTCCACTCTCGTCACGCTCGCTCGAGTCGACCCAGGGACCACGACCGACGAGCTTCGCCCGAGTCTATCCCCCGCCGCCATCGTACGGACCAGGAGGATCTCATTCCCAGATTCCGAGAGCAGGCCCGCAGTCACGACTTCGACGAGAGCTCTCGTAGACGCAGTCGAAGTCGCGGTCGCGGTCACGGTCACGGTCACGATCGCCCAACCTCTCCGCCCTCGGTCAAGAGGCATCGGAGCCGCAGTCACTCACCGGACGCCCGTCATCGCAAGAGGTCGAAGAGACAGCCCAGTCCTTCGCGCCGGAGTCGAGAGGACGACCGCGAATACAGCTCCAAGAATCGCCGCCGACGCTCCCCTCACGACCATCGGAGAAGCCCCCCTCGCCCACACGCGTCGCCCCGGAGGGGTGCGGACGACTTGTCACGGCCGAGACGTCACCGCGGCTCCGAGTCACCACCGCGGACTGGGTCTCGCCGCGGCAGACGCGACTCTAGACATACAGATATCGACGACCGTCGCCGTCCTGCCCGAAGCCGGTCCCCCAATCCAAGTAGTCGTCAGACGTCGAGAAGCCGTGCACCTCGTGACGGTCGTTCTCCCTCACTAGGTGCCTCCTCGAGAGGACGAGCGACGTCAGATTTGGATCGTCGGCCTGGTCGCCCGCAAGATCCGCCTCAATCACCCAGAGCTCATCGTGACCGGCCCCGGGCGAGGGATTCTGCCGAACGACATAGTTCCAACAGATCGGATATTGATGACGACATGGGTTCCCGTGGGAGCCACCGGGGAGGATACAACCCGGTGTACTCGCACCGGCCACAATATCACAATGACCCTCGGGGATACTCCCAATCCCCTCAGCACGCGGGGTCCTATCACAACTCGCCGACACAGTCACCCTATGGTGGTGCAAGTCGACCCGGATGGGGTGGGCAGTTCTCTCCTTCGCAGTACGTACCCCTCTCGTTGCCATGGCGGCAAAACTCGACCTTCTTTGCTGACATTGGTAGTCCGTATCCTCCCTCGTATCACCAAGGACCTGGTAACTATGGACCGCCAAACGGGCCAGGGGCACACTATCATTCAGGACCTCCTCACTCTCCCTCATATGGTCCACCGGCCCATCAGGGTTCCTACCGTGTTGCCCCCCGGGGTGGCTATAGAGGAGCAGCTGCTTTCAACGGTCGCGGTGGACAACGCGGAACCAACTTCAAAACGTCACACTGGGGCCAGGCCGAAGCTGGACGCGGGCACCCCCCAGATGAAGCAAGCGCCGGTCGGCAGACTCCAAATAGAGAGAAGGAACCGGAGCCAACCAACGCGGGTTCGGACGACCACTCCTCCAGGCCTCAGAATGACGATCGAGCTGAAGGTGTGAACACAGAAGACAGGGAGTCCGGAGGGCCGAGAGGGCCGTCGGGAAAAGCACCGCCGTCTGGCCCAAGCGGCCAAGGCAACGCTTCCAAATTCAGTTTTGCGTTCAAGCCCTCGTCGAAACCTGCACCAGCAGCACCCAAACCCGAGATATCGCAAAAGTTCAACGCTGCTCCTCCCCGGAGGGTATCCCTCGACAGGAGTCAAAATGACCGAGCGCCTCCCTCGTCAGCCCCGACAGAGCCAGCGTCGGAACGCCCCCGCGCTGATACAAGGAGTACACCGGATGGACCCAGGATGGTGCCTAGGATGCGCAAAGTGAAGAAGGTCATGAGACGGCCGAAGCCCCGCCCAACCTTGGCGTCTGATTTGGCAGCCTCGGAGTCTGTCTTCTTCCGGAAACCTGGCAACGAATCCGTCATAGGGTCCGGCACGTATGGCAAGGTGTTCAAGGGATTAAACGTCTACACCAAGGATCTCGTCGCTCTCAAGCGCATACGAATGGAAGGTGAAAGGGACGGCTTCCCTGTGACTGCGGTGCGGGAGATCAAGCTGCTGCAGTCTCTGAGACATACCAACATTGTCAACCTCCAAGAGGTCATGGTGGAGAGGAACGACTGCTTCATGGTCTTCGAGTACCTGTCCCACGATCTCACTGGCCTGCTCAACCACCCAACCTTCCAGCTGGAGCCGGCGCAGAAGAAGCACCTCGCAAAGCAGATGTTTGACGGCCTCGACTACCTCCACAACCGAGGGGTTCTGCACCGCGACATCAAGGCAGCTAATATCCTCGTCAGCAACGAGGGGATACTCAAGTTGGCTGATTTCGGCTTGGCTCGCTTCTACGCGAAACATCACAAGCAGGACTACACCAACCGAGTCATCACGATCTGGTACCGGTCGCCCGAGCTGCTGCTGGGCGAGACACAGTACTCGGCAGCCGTCGATATATGGAGCGCCGCGTGCGTCATGGTCGAAATATTCACCCGCCAGGCCATCTTCCCCGGGGACGGCACGGAACAATGCCAGCTGGATAAGATATACAACATCCTGGGGACACCCACCCTCAAGGAGTGGCCGGAGGTGGTTCAGATGCCCTGGTTTGAGCTTCTCAAGCCCAAGGTCAAGATGAAGAATGTCTTTGCGGACAAGTACAAGGACAGAGTCACGCCGGCCGCCTTTGAGCTGCTGACCGACATGTTCCGCTTCGACCCGTCGAAACGTCCGACGGCTGCCGAGGTTCTACAGCATGCCTACTTTACCACAGAGGAGCCGCTTCCAAAGCAGGCAGTAGAGTGAGTTTTTATCCATTCCCCTAGATTTCATTCCCCTATATCCGACAACAGTCGTATAAAAGAACCACAAGCTAATCAGAGTGTTTTTTTCTTTTCACAAGACTCTCGACAATCGACGGCGACTGGCATGAATTCGAGTCCAAGGCCCTGCGCAAGGAGAACGAGCGTCGGGACCGCGAGGCAGCACGCAAGGCCGCCCGCGAGAAGGACAAGAAGCGACCTATTGACGGTGGGGATCAGGCCAGGGGTGCGAAGCGGCAGGCTGTGGAGGGTAAGCAGCCGGCTGCTGCCACTGGGGACGCAGCATAAAAGTACTGGCGGCGAGGGTTCAGGACGAGGGATGAATGTCCATCCCCGTCCGTGTTGTCGGGTGGGGGCCGGTTGGAGTATAAAAAGGGCGGCGGGCAGTTGCCACATCGCTGTTGGTCTTATATAATTTATAGGGCATCGAGGAGTGGGATGTTGGGTGTTCCGGCGTTTTGGTTTCACTTCATTTTCATGTTCTTCCGCCAATGGATGGATGGGCTGGTGGGCCTATTTTGCCAGGGCAGGATTAATGCCGCTTTGTATATTATACATGTTATACCCGAGGTACCAAGGCGCCTGGTAAGGGCGTTTGGAAGAGGTAAAGACGAGCACGATGCAAGGCCCAACACCCAAATTGCGCTCTCCATCAAGTGCGCACCTTGTTATTCTCAAGTACGTTCATGAGCGACCCAAAGCCAGTAACCCCAAACGCCTGTTTCCGCATACCCACGCAACCAAGCCCCTAGCAAGATCGACAAAGACAAGGCAAGCGGCGTGGTTGTTCTCGTGTCGTGTCTTGGGGCTCGCCATATCCGGTGGTGTGGTACACGTAGAAATACATTACTTTTCGGGCGAAACAAGACTCCCTTTTTTCGTTTTGCGTGGTCGTGGCATCATACTCCATCGGTACTTCCATAAGTCGTAACTTCGTCAACATCGCCGTTGACGCCTAGTCGCAAGAGAAAGATAAGAAATAAACAACTCAGGTCGTGTCCGCCGCGTGGGTTGCCCCAAGGTCAACCCGTCCATGAAGGGTTCATGGCCCGCATCGAAGTGTTCAACATGCTTTGTGGTTTGGGATTATGAAATAGTCTCTTCGACGCTTTTCCCTTTGATGTCTGTCGTCCGGAGAAGCTCCCGCAGACTGCCCTCGGCACGGCCGGCAGATCTGTTGGTCGGATCCGGTGACCGCCAGGGCATCCAGCCGCTGAGAGCGGAGATGAGGCTATTGGCCGCGGCGCCTTGGTCCAAGGAGGATATGGCGCCTCTGGCCATCGAAGTGTCCGGATTCCCCGAACGAGGAGGGTGGCTTGGAGCAGCTGGAGAGTGATTCTCCTTGGTGCGCTCCTCGGGAGCTGTGCGGAGCTCCAGCTGGCTCGTCGAGGCCTGTGGCAGCGCAGGCTCGCCAACCAATGCGGTGGCAGAGCTGCGTGGCGAGGTTGAATCACCAGGTGTGAGGGTCTGCTTGGAGCCGTCGATGAGAGCCAATGATGCTGATCTGCGCCCTGGAGGTGTCTTCGGTGTAGCCAGCTCGTCCTGCCAGGGTTTGTCATCATCCATGCTTCGTGACGAAGTAGTCGGGGACGTATTTCCTGATTCCTTCCTTGTGGCTCTTCCGCGGACCGCTTCTGCGATCTCAGCGGCGGAATTCTTCTTGGACCTCTCCTCGTCGGACGACCGACTCGACGACATTATGGTCTCGAGAGTGCCCATAGCTCTACTATTTCTCCTAGTCCCGTTCCGTCTCCGGCGTTGGCGCCTCATGCTCCGCTCATCATCAGACGAAACGACCTGCAGTGTTGGACCCTGGGCATCCTGGCCGCGTGATACGCCCAGGAATGATGAGCCAGAACCGTGGGGTGCGTAGTGGACCTCGTACTGGTTGCTCAGGGAGTATCTGGACTTGGCACATATTTCAGCGATGCGGTCAAGGTCAGCATTGATATCACTGCCGCCGTCCTGAGCCTCCATGTTGGCAAGGAAGCTCTTGAAAGTGAAAGCCTCGACAGGGGGCAGCTTCGCCTCCTCAGGGGCTCCCGTACCGAAGCGCTTCCCATTTCGAGCACGGCCCATCCTATTCATCGAGCCACTCCTGGCGGTGGTGACAGTGGTCGAGAAGGGCAGGATCCGTCGCTCCGCCTTTGCAGAGCCTCCACTCTGAGATACTGTGCCCGCACCTCCGTGAACGATGACACCGCCCCGAGATGTGCTGATGGGACGACTAGGTGGTGGCGAGTAGTAGCTGCGGACGATGACGGGTTCGGAGTAGGTGCTACTCTGAGCACCGGTGGAGCGTTCGTATCGATGACGGCTGGGGTAGTTGCTGTTGAGTTCGCGTAGAGCGGAAGTGCGGCTCTCGACGGTCGAGTCGTCCACGGGGATGGGCTTGCCCTCGGCGGTGGACGAGACAACAGTCGTTGAAGATGGGTTCGGTTGGGAGGGCTTTATAAAGGAGAACGGAAAGGCGCTGCTTCGAGGATTGGGAGCGGCATGGCCTGGCAGGGACGACGTGTCGGACGTGGACCGTTGATGTTGCTTCCGTGAGGATGGCGGCTGGGATTGCGCGGGCGACGGCGATGAATAGGTCGGCGTGGAGGAGGACGCCATGACGGGCGTATGTCGTGGTGACAAGTGGTATATGTAGGTAGGTAGATGAGCGTTGGCGAGATGGATCAGATCTTCTGGCTGGCCAAGCAGACTGGATGATCAGTAGCCGGGGTGGACCATGGGGAAGAGAAGGCGCCAAGTGTGTCGGCGCTTTGCTGTCCTGCAGCTATATTGCAGAACCACGGGAGCGACGATGCTTCGTGTCGGCCGGTCGACGTCTCAGAACCTGCCGCCCGCAGCAGTAGATGTATGTAGGAAATCGAGGTGTCGTCCCGGGGGTCGAGGCAGTGCAGTGCTAGCCGGAGAGGAACACGGTAAGAGGCCAGACCGGGATCGTCGTCCGAATACGCGCAAGACCGGGAAGATTGTATGCAGTCGAGATGCAAGGTCGACGTGGAGAAGCGGCGGGGGTGAGGGAAGGATAAATAGGGAATGCGGTAGGACGAGAGCGAGCGGCGCGCAGATTTGCCCCGCGGATCGGTGTGTGGACGGAGGGCATGTACTGGAATCACAGGTTCGGGCCGGATGGATGAATTGGTTGATCGATTTTCAAGTCGCTGCGGAATGCAGATTGAGGACGAGAGGTGAAGTGGAAAGATGTCGCCAGTCCATCAGGCCATCAACTTTTTGGGCGAGATGGGGAGAACTTGGTTTTGCGTGCGTGCGGTTCTGCAGTACGGTACCAGTATGGAGGAGTACGAGGTACAGGTAGGAGGAGCTGGGGGGTGTACGGGGCATTCCTACTGGCTCCATGCAGACAGTCGTGGCTGCCGTTCAAAGGAGGAGCGTACGGACCCAACGGATCGTACTCGTACACGTAGTTGAGGCAGGAGGGAGGGCCACAGGTGACAGGTCCACCGGTCAACCCCGTGAATTGGCCATGTCCAATCAGGCCAACCGTCGACCCACTCGCATCTGTACCCGTACAGTACAGACGTACGGTAATTACCAGGTAGGTAGGTACTGGTAGTCCAGCCAGCAGACGTAGCCAGGACTGGGAAGGAGCAGGTGAACGCTCAGCTCCCCTCATTGACGCCGCGACTGGCAATGGCAACAACCAGACCTGTCCATCATTCCATTGCCATCGCAGGACTCCCAGCCATCAGCCAATGGCTTCAAAAGCCAATTGCTCGATATCTTATGACAGAGTCGGTGGCGAGACGAAAAGGGGCGGTCCAGCTGCGTCCAGGTATGACCCAAGTCATCCCATCACACCTGCTCCCTCCCTGTCTCCCCTTCGCGACGCCAATGCCCCCTCGCAGACCCTCATCAGTGCTGCCACGTTGTCTCTGCACTCAGACCCCTGCAGTTATCATCGATTCCGCGAGACAAGAGCCTCGCCGCCACTGAGATGGTGTGGGTTCGAAACCAATGCACACCGATCCCAGACTGCTTCTGAACCCCCCGCCTCAGTCGGTGAGCGGCGGTGGGCGGGAAGGAACAAGATACTTACCGATAATCCGGCCAATGCATGGAAACACTCCAGTATTAACTTAGCCCCGGAAGAGTGTGATGGTCACACACATCGAGACCGCCGGCCCCAGACCATGCCTCACTTGTCCAATCCGAGATCAGACTCAAGCCCGGGTATACTCGTAGACCCATAATGACATCTCCATAAATCATGGCCTATAACTCCGGACATAGGTGCTCCCGACTCGCACAGAGCTGCTTATAGTACAGAGATGCCGCCATACTGAGTACTCATCATTCATCCGCCCTGGTATCGGAACCCCAGCGAAGAATCACTCATTAGCCTTTCCCTTGTTTCCCTCCGCCGCGAAATCCTGGCCTCTGGGCACAGCAAACGACACCAGCCCATCAAGCGACGACAGCGGGTTGAGTGCCCGTAGCTGGCGCAGGCGCAGTGACGGGTGCAGTCGCAACAGGCGGCGGCGGCTGTGACATGGTCCCGTATCCGCCGCTCTGGACGCTGTCCGAATACACGCCTGGTGCCCGGCGGGTGGCATACCGGCCTTCCTTCGCCTGCTCCCGGCGGTCGTAGTATACGAATAAGATGTAGAAGGCATGTATGTGCCCGGGGAAGTAGCCGAGGATGGTCAGGCAGATGTTGATGAAGAAATCTGAAGCACGTCGGTCAGTCTCGCTGCTAGGCTAACATTGATGGCACGCATGCTGCCTTGGGGCGGGATACTTGCCCATGCCACATCCTGCGACGATGAGGACGCCAAGGGGTGGAACTGTGGTGATGTTAGTCAATCGATACCCTGGAAACGGAGAGATCTTGCCGTGCGCCGTACGGAACAGCGTGAGGAGAATCACGCAAATAGCGGAGACGACGCCCATAGTGGCGAATTGGTCAATATGGCTAACACTCGTAAAGCTGCGGAATGAAGTCGTGGAAGGTATCGAATTTCCTCCGTATCAGTTTAGGTAGCGGAGAGATGGACAGCAAAGATTTGAGGCAGATTTGAGAAGTTTTGCGTCGGGGGGGGGGATGATGTAGATTTTTAAAGTCTATTCGTTCTCTGGAGATGGTGACAGGCGGAGAAGATGTGTTTTGGATGGGCCGTGAGTTGACAATGACGTACATGTCCCTGATGGTGACGTTTACGCCCGAGGTAGCCGTTGGATACTAACAAATCACCAGCGGTTAATCACATTCGTCTTTATCGCACATTCACACGACGATCCCCGTAAATCTGTGAACTGTGAAGAAAATGCGTATAATCAGGTCAATGAATTGCTGGGACTTATCGCAACTTCGTTTTACTACGAGTATGCAGGTGTCGCATCTCTCCATTGGGGGAGTCGGTTAGCTTTCAAGGGCGACAAAGGAGTAGTACACCATACCGTTCCATGATGAGTAAAAAGAAACCGTAAACTCGACGTTACATAAAACGTCAAGTCTCACTTCGGGGCGACGACTCTTTAATTCCCCGATATTGGCAAGTGATCATTTCCTGGCCTACTGATTCTCTGGGCTCAGAAGGACATGCACCTCGAAAAGACGACTATAGGGTAGATAGGCGGATGTAAAAGCATTTCGCCCATATCGTAAGTCCATGTGCGAGTACCTAGAAGTAGTACCTACTAGTAGTATTAAGTGGTAAATCGGCGAACCGCATGGCGGCTGGGACTGGGTGAACCCCGAGTTTCGCTCTTACGGTTTTGGGGTAAGAAAGATTCATCAGCACCTGTTAACAATACTGTACATGATTTGGGCTGATATACTAGGGGTCCTATATAGGTATTGATGAAAAAGCCACCAAGGTCGGGGCTGTATTGTACTGTTGAATCGTGTCACACGAAACAGTCGGCGACGTGCATGCGTTATCGGAGACTTGGACGGGTTATTTGCCAACACTGGGTACCGTACCACTCTGCATATAACAACGGAGGCAGGGACTTGTGGCATAGAAACTTTCGGAGAGGCGACCCCGTTATTGAGATAATACGAAAAGAAGGCGATGTTCGTAGACGGGCTCTTGTAAGAGGGCAATCTTTTGAGAGGTAAGTAGGGAGGTAATACATATCTACTGCGGAGATAGCATCTCGAACTTTATAAATCCCAGTACATGTACCTGACTTCTAGCACTGCCGGGGTGAGGAGGGAAGGCCGCTGCAGGCGGCTCGGGAGTCCGGAAGCCCCCCGGGTGACAATATTAACCCGAATGGCCTGATGGGTCCTCGCAGAGAAGTCGAGTCCCCTATTTCGAGTACGTACTAAGTTGAAACAGTCGACTATCAATTTACCTTGAGTGGGCGTGCTTCTTCGTATTAGCAATTGCGATCCTTGTCGAGTACACTACTTAACGGCGTGTATAAGAAGCAGCCACGCACGTCCTCTGGATGTAAAATCCTGTGAGGGCCGTCCGGGGGAATGGCCGCGCACAGTACGTCACGTCCACGGAATTTTCTTGGTCCAGCAATGCAGCTGGTCCGCAGGGGTTCATCTCATACACTCAGTTTCTCACCCGACTCCCCGCACCTGTCGCATGCTGGGGCATGAACACTATCTGCACTGGGGGAGTCGCGGTACCATGATGTCACGATTCTAACCGCGTACATGCAGCACACGATAGGCTATACGAGTAGCTGTTGGAGATGCAATGGGCGTTTCGGTGTTGTTGGGCGACTGTTGGAAAAGTTGTTGGACGCGTTGAGAGTTGGACCCCTGGCTTTGGACGGGACGGGACGGGGGGAGCGTTTCCGGTTTTGACTATTGCGTGTGTAGTACGGACGTACCTATGACCAGTACAGAAAATATTTGACGTCAGCTCATTGTTGAGGAACCGTATCCGTATTCCGTAATCAGCTGCCGCGTCCTGGCCCATCAGTGTCACCGTTCATCCGGCCATGGGACTGGACTGTCAGATGGACCGTCAGAATAGGTACAGCCGTTGAGGACAACAAGTAAACAGTAGAGACAGACCGAACCGTGTGTCCTTCGCGCTAGTCGGGGACGACGACTCGGAGGTCCTGAATTCTGACGGGCAGACGGTACCTGTCACACAATGACACGCCACAGTAACGGTCTTTGTCGCTAGCTCGGCACAAACACCCTGAACCCCCGACTCCTGAACTCTTCAAACGTCGGGTGCCTTGACTCTCTTCTCGTGGTCTCTCATCGATTTCAGTGCCTATGCACCGTGTCTTCTATGTCCCATGGCACTGTCCACTGTCCTCCTCCCGTTGCTGCCATTTATCTGTCGGTGCAATGATATATACTATCTAAAGCACTCTGCGCAGATACTGAGCTACTTATCCCTACAAGGACGGGAGTACATACTTGTAATAGCTTAGGTGTACTCGTAGGTTTGGTTAGCAGGTAGGTAGACATGTGCGAGTAATAATTGGCGGCGCTGCCTACTACCTATGTGCACGCCCAAAGTCCCCGGTTCTTTCCACTTACAGTGCCCTTCCCAAGCGCCAGGAAAAGGACCCCAGCACCAGGCAGGAGCCATCTGCGCAGCTGTCCAGCGTCGCACTAAAGCACCTCCTATGCCAGACTTCCATTCAGCACCCAGAAACCTCTCTTCACCAGCATCACCAAGCCAAACCCACCCTCTTTTTCCCTCCCTCCTCTCCCTCCCTCCACTCCGCCACTACTGTCACGACGAGCTGGCTGGGTCACAGGCTGCTGCTCGTTTCATTCTTAGTTGACAGTACCATTACCGAGCGGATTGCCTCCTGCTGCTTCCGTTGCTGTCTCTGCAGCCGACATCCTTAGCTGCTGCCGCAACCTCCGGACCAGCCTTGCGTCGCCGTGTCTGCCTCGCCTCGCACTTTCCGACAGACAGCCCGTCATGTCTTCTCAACAGCTTCCCCAGTTCAGCGTCGATCGCTACGTCGTCATCCACGTCGCAACCACCTGTGACGAGCATGGCGTCTACGTTACAAAGGACTCTGCGGAGGTCATCGAGCTCGGCTGGATCCTCGTTGATGCCAACTCAATGGAGGAGGTGAGCCTCTTCCCACGCCCCCCCCCCNCCCCCCCCCCTCCCCCATGGTCGTCGTTTCGCTGTCTTTGTGCCTCCCCTGAACTGTGCTGACTTCTTCTGCCGCAGCTCATCCACGAGAGCGTCCTCGTCAAGCCCATCAACACTCCCATCACTCCGCTGTGCAGTAGGTTCACGTCCCGTCCAAAATTTCGCGTTCAGCGCGCAATCACCTTTTTGCACCAAAGCCGCCACCCACGACGCCTCCCACGCCTGCATTATACATCTCCTACCTATAAATATTTGATCAGGCTGCCCGTTGAAGAGTGTTTTTTTTTTTGCCTTCTATTTCTTTTCCCCCTTAGCTAATTCGACCGTGCTGCAGCGAGCTTGACCACTCTGACTTGGGAGAATGTTCGAACCGCGGGTACCTTTAGGGACGCTATCACTCGATTCGATCAATTCGTTACCGAGCACTTGACGTCCAAGAACCTCGACTTCGTCTTCGTCACCCTCGATGCCTGGGACCTGCGTGTCCAGCTGCCGCGCGAGGCCCGCGACAAGGCCGTCGTTCTCCCCCCATACCTGCAGCACTCCCGCACCTTCGACCTCCGCACCGAGTATCAGCGATGGCAGCAGCACCACCCCGAGTCACTGCCCTTCGGGCCTTCCATGCTGGCAAACATCTGCGCTGCCCTCGAGGTCGAGCCCGTCCAGTCGAGCGCCCCGATCAAGCATAACCTCCCCTTCCACCTCCAGGCACTGGCCCCCGCTTCCCCTCGCCGTGCCATGGAGGAGGCCGTCACCCTGGCCCGCGTCCTTCGTGGCCTCATCCGCAAGTCTCAGCCTCGTCAGGAGCACCCTGATGTCCTGACGCGACCCATGGATGCTCGCGCCGACGTCCGTGCCTTCCTGTCCGAGAGGAGCAAGGTTCTGCACATGTCCGGCTTGCCCCATGACACCACGCAGTCCGAGCTGGAGAGCTGGTTCACCCAGTTTGGCGGTCGCCCCATTGCCTTCTGGACCCTGCGTACACCTGAGCAGCACAAACCCACCGGAACTGGCTTTGCTGTATTTTCTTCACACGAGGAGGTGAGTGATTGGCCCCCTTTGAGCCACTTACATACGCCTCGCACAACTTTAAACAAAACAAAACAAACAAACCCCGTATTAGGGGCAATGTGGCGCTTTAGTTATGCCTTCCCGCTAACTCTAAACTCCCTTAGGCTGCGGAAAGTTTGTGTATGAACGGTCGTGCTTTGAACGAGAAGGCCATCGAGGTCTCACCGTCTTCTAGCCGTGTGCTCGACCGCGCTCAGGATATCCTGACTCCCTTCCCCCCGAGCAAGAACCGACCTCGCCCCGGCGACTGGACGTGCCCCTCATGCGGGTTCTCCAACTTCCAACGCCGAACCGCTTGCTTCCGATGCTCGTTCCCGGCCATGGGCTCCGGGCCCCAGGAGATGGGTGCCCCCGGCGGCGGCGGTGGTCCTGGTGGCTACGGCTACGGCTACGGGCCCCCTCATATGATGGGCCCTCCTCCTCATCACGGCGGACACCACGGACACATGGGACACGGTGGTCGTATGGGTGGTAGCGGTGCCGTGCCCTTCCGTGCCGGCGACTGGAAGTGCGGTAACGAGGTTTGTGGTTACCACAACTTTGCCAAGAACGTCTGCTGCCTCCGCTGCGGAGCCAGCCGTGCTGGTGCCGCCGTCGTCGCGGACTCTGGCTATCCCGGCCCCGGCTCATCCATGGACAACGCTTCGCAGTACAGCATGAGCCAGGGGTCTATGGCTGGTACCCCCGGTCCCGGGCCTGGTCCCTTCCCATCTGGCGGTGGTGGCTCGTTCAGCTCCGGCGCGGGTGCCTACAACCAGCACTTTGGTGGTCCCCCCAGCCACTTCCTGCCCTCCGGCATCGGCGGAGGCGCTGGTGGCTATCCTAGCTCCCTGAACACCCAGGGTTTCGGGCCTGCTCCCGGCTCGCACTCGGCCGGCCCCTTTGACAGCCGGGCCGCCGAGGCTGCTTTCCAGTCGGCCACCAATGGGCCGGCGTCAGCAGGTGGTTCGAACAACTTCTACAACAACGGCGGCAACAACAACGCGGGAAGCGAGAACGATCCGTTCGCCTTCCTCTCCAGCGGCATGGGCGGCCTTTCGGTTAGCGGTAACGACGCTCGCCAGAACGGCGGCAGCGGGCCCAGCAAGTCCCCCGCCTAAGATCCAGCAGCACCTGCGATTGTCAGGTGACGCGCCATGTAAAGACGTTTTCGATATTGTCACCAGTCTACCCGCCGGAATGCGCTTTGTTTTGCGTATCCCGCCCGGGGTACACGATGACTCTTGAACGATGGGCATAGAGAGTGCATTTGGAGCCATGGCAAATACTTTTCCCTTGTTACCTCCCCATTTTTGCAGCTGTGGATATTCGCTTGTTGTGTATGTGTTGCGCGCTCGGGTGGTCAGGTTTGGGAAGACCCGGTCGGAGTGTCGGATACCATTTTTTTGCCCTTTTTCTTTTTACAAAAGGGCTGGCGGCGAGGAGGATAAAAATCTGGAAGTCCTGGAATACAACAAAACGTTTGTGGCTATACCATATCGGCTGCTGCTGTTTTGGAGTCATCTTTCATTGATTGGATGGCTAGGGGCACGCGGCATCTTTGGTTTTTTTCCTTTTTCTTTTTTTTGCTCTACTTTTCGCATCTCCCTCGATCACGTACCGCCATCCCTTTCCCGTCGGGGCTGAGAATGGGAAACTCGGAGGAGACGGCATTGCTGGGGGTTCAAGCTCTTGTTATATTGGCTGGAAAACAAGGCGGTGTCCGGACGCAACGGGTGCATAGCGAAAGGAGAAGGGGGAGGGGGCGCGCGTCGGAATGTCCTTGGCTGGTCGGGATCTGGCTGGTAATAGCTTTCTTTGGCCTCGCTGGGCCTTTTGCTCGTTCACTCTGGCTCTCTCATCTATCTTTCTTGTCACCCGTTCTTTCCTTGTCTTTTTGTTCTCATATCGTTTTTGCTTTGTTTACTCCCCTCTCTCCAGCAAGTGCGTTCCCAAACGCGTCTTGTTGCTTTAGGTTGTGCCCAGCTTTGGGCGCGACTCTCATGTTGCTGCTTAACACCCTCCTGGAGCTCAGGGGCAGCCAACATCCCTTCATTTACTATGTATCTTTTTACTCACCATCACTCGGTTTGTTCCCCCCGTTCTTCTTCTGCTTTGCTCCCCCCCCGACTTGGGGGGTGAGAATATATAAAATTAAAAAAAGGAGCATAGTCGGCTGGTTTTTGATAGGGATGGCGGGTGCGGACTAGGACCGCGGCGGGGAGTCGGGGAGCACGGGGTCAAGAAAAAAGATTGGCGGGTATATATAATTACTATTGACTTTTTTTTATGTTACTTTCTCCACGTTTATTATCCAATGATTTCTCATATTGTGCTAAAGTTACCCTTTGTCTTTTCCTATTGCGCTGTCCAAGTATCAACAAAGACCGAGGAAGAGGGGGGTACCATCCATGGCGCGTGCTGGTGGTTGTCCTTGTTTTGGTTCTTGCGTTCTCTCCGTGTATCTGCCATATTGTCCTGATGTTTCTTTTTGAAGTGTTGTGTGTGTGGCTAAGCGTTTTGTGAGAAGAGGGCGGAAAAGGGGGCCATAGATCGTGTGATGCCGTGATGTGTATATGCTGTGAGTTCCCGTTGCGAAGCATAGGAGCAACTCTTGACTTGAAGGAGGCTTATATGCCTAACGAGTGTGGTTTGATCTACATTGCTTGTTTGTTTATGTAGGTACATAGAGAGCGCCCATGAACTCGTGCTGTGGGATAGATCCGTGACGAAATGGCTTACAATTACGCCCATTATCACATGTAGTATTATTAGGACATGCCTTAGGAAACAGCCATATGCCGAAAAGGGGTATCAAAGATCGCTTCTCAGGCACCGACAGCACTACTGCTAATAAAGGAACATCAAGTCTACGCATCCCCTTATATATAACAGCCGACCCTTCTAATATCATGCCCCGCCCATATTCTCGTCCACCCGCTCATTCTCCCACTCCGCCACATCAAAGCCCTCCTCCTTCATCCACCCAATCCAGTCAAAGTTCTCATCACTAAGCGACGGATCCAGCGCCTGCATCTTGAGCTTCTCATCCTCGCCAAACTCCGGCACCGCCCCGATCAGCGCACGGTTCACAAAGTCCGCCCAGCCATCCTTGTCGTCGACGCTCGGCACCGTGGACTTGTGGTCGGGTGCCTGCGCTGGTACGATGAAGCCCCGCTCAATCTCGTCGTTGAGGGAGTAGGTTGAGTCGTTGTCTGCCCAGAGCTTGTAACCCTCCTCCTCCTCCTCGTCCTCGCCGTTGGAGTCGGAGTCGTTGCCGCACCACGCTAGCGCGCGGAGATGCTCATCCTCATCATCCTCGCGTATTGCCTGCTTCTGCGCGGGTGTGAGCTTGTCCCAGCGCTTCTTCTGGCTGTGCTTCTTCTTCCAGTGGTGCCGGGTATCCATGTGCGCGAGCGTCGTCTCCTCGTCGGATATGTACATGTCCTCCTCCGTGGGCACAATGTTCTCGCCCGTCTCCCAGTTGAAGTAGCCCCAGAGTATCATGTGCCGGATGTGGTCGTCAAGTTGCAGGCCCCGCGTCACGGCTTCGACAGGGATGAGTTCGTCTGGGCGCATGAGATGCCGTCGTGAGCCGGGGGAGGCGCCCCAGCCCTCGCGGTGGCCTGTTCCGACCTGCTTCAGGGGCACGCCGTGCAGTTTCCCGCCGCTGGGAGTATAGTCCCGCCAGTGCTCGGGCGTGAGCTCAAAGTCATAACGCACCTTCGCCTCGACCAGCTCACTCAGTGTAGTCCAGCGCCTCCTCGTGAGCAGCTGCCAGAGCGGGTACAACCCCTTCTGGCCGAGGATGAGGTGCAGCAGCTCATACGAGCTAGGGCCGTAGACAGGGTCGTTGAAGTGCATCCCCAGCTTGACGAAGAGAAGCTGCGCATTGTACAGGTCCTCGTCGCGCCAGAGCTTGGGGTTCCGAAGCATCGCGCATCGGTGCTCCGTGTAGCCCATGTCCATGAGCAGCCACAGACGGAGGAGCGTGTCGTGCATGCTCCGCGGCATGAGGTGTCCATTTCGCGCCATGATGGCTGTGATCTCACGGCAGTATCGATCCCTACCTAGGACGAGCTGCATGTACCGCAGGCCGGGGACGGTGCGGATCTTCTCCAGGCGCTCGGGCGTCATCGGGGGCGTGGTTGGGTATCCGGTCTTGTATATATCGCCCCATGTGCGGCCATCGGGATCGGGCACGAGGTGGTTCTTGTATAGCTTGAACGGGAAGATGCGCCCGGCCTCGGGGCAGCGGTCCGCGATCCACATTCGTATGCTGGAGAGCATGTAACCGTTTATGGCGCTGCGGAACGCCTTGCTTGCGATGTACAGGTTGAGTATGTCCCCGGGACGGAGCTTCTTTCCCAGTTCGACGGCGAGCTCGACGCTGGCGCAGAGCTTGGTGGTGATGTCCCTCCCCGGCTGTATGTCTTCGCTGATGCAGATGTTTGCCATCTGGGACGTCAGGGAGCTGTATGGATCCTTTCCGTCGAAGTACTTCGAGAGGGCTGGCTCGTTGAACTTGTACTGTAACGTTTGTCGGCCGTCGACGCTGGTCTCCTGGAGCGCGACGTCAGGCAGGCTCTCCTCCGGGGGCAGAGCCTTCTCGATCTCCTCCTCGACCATGCCGAGAAGTAGGTCGCGCTGGGCCGCAACGTCCTGTATACCCTTCATTCCTGGATTCCTGTCCTTCGGCTTGGCTGTATCCCCCCGTATTCGATGCCGCAGAGAAGATATGGCCTGCTCTCTGCTCAAGGGGCCCGGCTGGGAGGCCGCAAGAGATTGTATCTGATCGAGGGCCGCGGTGGCAAGTTGCGTCGCATCCTCAGCATTCAGACCGTGCGCCGTGGCTTTCTGGACTATGATCGCGGGGTCGAATATGTTGGTCGTGTCGGGAGTTGTTGGTTGGACATCGTTCCATTCGGCCAGAGCTTCGTCGAAGAATGTGCGGGCCATGAGGCTAAATACTGTGACGGAAACGCGTCAGTGCAGAACGGAGGAATGAATGGATAAAACCGTTCCGAGTAAACGTGGGATATGTTTCTGGAGGTGTTCGAAAGTCTTGATTCTGGACTGGGAAAGGGGAGGATGAGTGAATGGGGGTTGCCACGTACAGTGGGAGTAATCCATTTTGGCCATGTTGACTGACTCCCAGCCTATTGTTTATGTTGTTGAAGACGAACAATAACAATGGTGGTCAATGGATTGCCTCAGAAGTTACCCAGGTAAGTAGGGTCCTAACGTTAGTATGCTTGTGTCAGGAAGAATTGTGACGCATAACCCGACAAGGTGAGCGGCATCTGAGCTGGTGTTCGCCAGCTGGCAAAGGGCCTACCTAACGTACCTCAGTCCTTTCGCCAAGTAGGTAGTTACTTCCCAGCGGAGACGATTGAGGAGATTGGTAAGTAGGTATACAATTCAGACTCGATTCAATCCCTAGGCTGGTCGTGTTTACTTACGGGGAGAGGAAATGTGGTTCCCACCCTGTCCCCCTCTTCGTACTTTCTCTTGGGATCCATGGTTCTGGCTCATCATCAATCTCCGTCGCCTCATCCAAATCAAACTCCTCATCATCCGCGTCTGACCTCTTATCATTGCGCTTTGCCGTACGAGGCTCTTCCATCTTTGCCTTCTGCAACTCCTCAATCTTCCTCATACATTCCTCCACCTCCATGTTTTCCTTCTGGAACTCCTCCGCCTTTCCGTTGAATTCTCCTCCAGCATTCTCAACTGCTCTTCGTATGGCTTCTTCGGAGGAACATCCTATGCAAGCCTGTCCCCCTCAGAGTCATTCGACCGGGCGCCTCCAACAATATTCGGCCGCTCGTCCCCGGCGAGATTCCACCTCATCTATCGGTCGAGCTCATCGACAGGCAGGTCGCCATCGTCCTTGGAAACGATGGAATCGGCCGCCTTCCAGATCTGCAGCAGGTTGTCCTCCGCAGCGCTGGCTACCAGCCAAGGCTCGTTGGGGTTCCAGCTGAAGTCGGCCAGGTGATTCGTGTGGCCTCCGTGCATAAACAGGCTGGGGAACATGTCAGCGAAACGATGCATAGAATGAAGGAGGAGTAGGTTGGTTGGATTTTGACTGACAGCTCTGGCGGACCATCGTCCTGATCATCCGGCAGCTGCTCTTCGCCGATGCGCGCGAGATCCCAGAAGATGATTCTCCTGTCGTAGCTCCCACTGCCTAGGATGCCGGCCTCGGTGGGGTGCCACGACAGGGATGTGACGGCATCGTTGTGACCCTCAAGGGTGTGGACCTTCTCCTTGACATTCCTGAGGTCCCAAATACCAATGGTCTTGTCGGCTGAGGCTGTGGCCACGATGACTTCATTGGAAGGATTGAAGGCCAGAGCGTTGATGGCGTCAAGGTGGCCGCGGCGAGCCACCAGCGCGGCCCTATCCGTTGCGCTGTGGCGGTTATCCACCATCTGAAACGTCTGGTCGTCCGAAACGGAACCGATAAAGTTCCTGGAAATGGGGTGGTACTGCACGTCGTTGACAATCTGGCTATGGTGGGTGTATGTGCGTGCGGGCTTCAGAATCTTGGAGTCGGCTTCGAGGGTTTTCAAATCCCTGGACCGGTCAGCATGGCCTCGTACGACACGTGCTCGACGACCTACCATAGGCACATGGTCTTGTCCTCGCTTCCCGAGGCGAGGCAGCCCTCCTCATGAGGGCTCCAGTTCAAGCCGAAGCCCTCAGCCTTGTGGCCGACAAGCTCAATCTGGGGGTTGATCTTGCCAAGGTTGGTGGGCTGGAGGGCGTGCTTTGTCCGGTCAAAGATGAGGATCTTTCCGTCAACGCAGAGAGTGGCGATGATGTCTGGGTTTTGAGGCTGGTATCGCGCCTTGTTCACCTCTCCGGGGTGCTCAATCTTGTGCACAATTTCGCACTTCATCGGTGCCACGTTGCCGGACTTTCCATAGCCGCCAATCTCACCCCGCTCCTCATCGTAATCATCCGGATTAGGCGTAGTAATCTTGGGGATCTGGACGTCGGCGATCTGGAGAAAGTTGGGGCTGTCGTCGGAGGTGTGGGTGCCGAGCAGGAGTCGGTGAGTGCGGAAGTTCTGACCCTCGACATCCTTGACATCGGGGAACCACTGGACCGTCAGGGTAGGCCAGGTCAAAGCCTTACTGCAAAGTGTCAGGGCATGCACGGAGTCGGCTATCATGACAATGGATATCCTTACCCCAATATCATGTCGTATAAGAATGGGCTATTCTTCTTCCACGTCTTGTACTCTGGGAGGCTGTTAGAGTGATCTCAAGGTCATTGAAGAAGAAGAATGCATACCTTCGTTGATGAGGCGCTCTCCATGGTCGTCCTCCTCCTCGTGGGCCATCTCAACTATGTACGGTGGTCAGCCTGGTGAGGCGAAGGGGGAGGGATCGAGCCGAGCTCACCATCCACGTCGGGGTCCGCGACCTGTGCGGGCGCCATGGCGAACGGTATCTCGAGGTATCGGGCTGAGATATATTTTGACGATGATACTAGAGCAGTTACAGCGCCAGAACCAGCCGATTTGGACGCAGAAAGGTGTTCAAAGTAAGGCAAGCAGTGTGAGGCTGATGAAAAGCGAGGTTCGACGCGTCGCGCGTAAATGGGAAGCAGGAAACGGGAAGGCTACCAATCGTTGACGGATGTGGCTTGTGCATTGTGGCGGTGCGCTCTTGCCGATCTCTCAGATACTCTTACTCGTAGGTAAGGTACCTTAGGTACGTATGTAGGTGCCTTACGAGTCGCACCTTCCCAGTTCCCGCACCTCCCCACCTGGCAGGCTGCAGATTGCCCCGTCTGGTGGCTGAGGCAAACCAGAGCTGCCCACCATCACCGAGTGACTCGTACCTATCACCATCCCGCCTTCCGGTGAAGCGAACCAGACAAAACCCTTCGATTGCCGCTACCGCCACCCGCTCCTAACCCCAACCTCTCCTACAAATCCGCCTACGTGACAACGGATTCGCTTCATACTCACTTTTGCGTTTTTCGTCTTTATTTTTGGGCTCGGCTTCGGAGTTTGAGCATCGATTCCTACTCGCCCCGTTTCCGAGATAGACAAACGGCCAAGTTTTGCGATACCGATTCCTCGTCGCACCGACTGCTGTCCTAGCCGCAGATACCGCAGGCCTCTAAACATCTCTTTTGCGACTCTACGTTCGGGCTGAGATTGCCCGCAGATCGCCACCATGGGGTTCGTCGCGGGCACCACAGCTTCAAGACCAATCCTAATCTCCGTTCCAGTGTTCCCAAATTCTTCAGATGGCTCTCAGAGCGCTATCCTCCAATCTCGCAGCTCATCGCCGAGAATCGTATTCCCGAGTTCGACTGCCTCTACGTTCGACTCCCCCGGTTCTCCCAATAGCACGCCCGCTGACAACTTGTAGCTCGACATGAACGGGATCATCCATAACTGTACCCACAAAGATGCCGGCGAGGACACGACCTTCCGCCTGACCGAGGAGGAAATGTTCATAAGGATATTCAACTACATTGAACATCTGTTTGGCAAGATCAAGCCCAAGCAGCTGTTCTTCATGGCCATCGACGGCGTTGCCCCCCGAGCAAAGATGAACCAGCAGCGCTCCCGACGCTTCCGGACGGCTCTTGAAGTTGAGAAGGCCCGTGAAAAGGCCATCAAGGAAGGGGTTGAGATGCCCAAGGAGGAGCCGTTCGATAGCAACTGCATTACGCCTGGTATGCTGAATTTGTGGACCAGGTGTAGATAGCCGAGGCTGACTGAGCTGTAGGAACCGAGTTCATGGCGAAGCTGTCGCAACAGTTGCGCTACTTCGTTAACAAGAAAGTGTCGGAAGACAGCGACTGGCAAGGATGCGAAGTCGTCCTCTCTGGTCATGAGGTTCCGGGCGAGGGCGAGCACAAGATCATGGAGTACATCCGAGCCTCCAAGTCGCAACCCGGGTATAACCCCAACGTGCGGCACTGTCTGTACGGTCTTGATGCCGACCTCATCATGCTTGGCCTTCTCAGCCACGATCCGCATTTCTGTCTTCTCCGTGAAGAAGTCACCTTTGGAAGGCAGGCAAAGAGCAAAGCGAACAAAGAACTCGAGCACCAGAACTTCTATCTGCTGCATCTCTGCATGGTGAGGGAATACCTTGAAATGGAGTTTCGGAAGTTGGAGGAAGATGGCGCTCTGAAATTCCCATTCAACCTCGAAAGGGTCATCGACGACTTCATTCTCATGGCGTTCTTTGTCGGAAACGATTTCCTGCCTAACCTACCCGGCCTGCATATTAACGAGGGCGCGCTCGCCAACATGTTTGGGATCTACAAGAAGGTTCTTCCCAATTGTGAGGGCTACATCAACGAAAACGGAGTCATCAACATCCCTCGACTGAAGCTCTTGTTAGAGGAACTCAGCAAACTGGAACTGGCGTCATTCGAAGACGAAGTTTCTGATGAGCGGTGGTTTTCCGCGAAGCAAATGGAGAAGAAGCTGGAAGGAAAAACTCGGTCTAACCAGAAGAAGTCCACCAAGAATGGGCAGCTCATCATCACATCAGCCCAAAGAGAATTGTGGAAACAGAAAATCCGCCCTTATGTGTCGAAGTGTTCCGACCAGCCTCTTGATCTCGGTGCAGGCCTAAAGGCCGAGGACCGCAAATTTGCCCAGGACCTTGCCGATTCCATGCATCTCGACTGGGCAACCAAGGAGGATGATGACGGTCGCCGGCATCTTTTGATTTCATTCCCCCCAAGACCTTCAGCGGACGACGATGATGACGACGAAGAGGAGGAAGAAGGCAACCTTGCCGCTTACCGGGTCATGAAGACTTACGACAATGCGATGGTCGTTGACGTAACTGCAGAGGACGCACAGAAGCAGTACGAGGAGCAGTATCAGAAGCGGTATCAGGCCTGGAAGACCAAGTATTACCTGGGGAAGTTTCCCGAATGGCCCGAGGACAAGTACAGCCAGGAGATGGTGGGCCTCTGCGAGAACTACGTACAGGGTCTCCAATGGGTCTTGTTCTACTACTACAGAGGTATCGCCTCATGGCCATGGTTCTACGGGTATCACTATGCGCCCCTCATTTCCGGTACGTTAGCCGCCCCCGGAGCGAGAGAGGTATCTTACTAACTCGGCATAGATGTTGTCAAGGGCCTTGGGGCCGATCTCAACTTCAAGAAGGGCCAGCCCTTCCGACCGTATGAACAGCTCATGGGAGTTCTGCCAGATCGAAGCAAGAAAATTGTTCCCGAGGTGTATCGCGAGCTCATGACCAGTGAGAAGTCACCTATTCTCGACTTCTACCCCAGGGACTTCGAACTGGATCTGAACGGAAAGAAGATGGACTGGGAGGCCGTGGTCAAGATTCCGTTTATCGACGAAAAGCGTTTACTGGATGCAATGGCACCCAAGAATGAGCTTCTGAGCGAAGACGAAAAAGCGCGCAACGGCTTTGGTGTCCCCATCAAGTTCACGTATTCGCCGGAGGTCAACTTCACCTTCCCTTCCTCTCTGCCTGGCATCTTTCCCGACATCGCCAACTGCCGGTGTATCGAGAACATCTTTGACCTACCGGACATGGAAGGCCTGGAGTATGTCTCCGGCTTAGCGGACGGAGCGATGGTTAATGTCAATGCTCTGGCCGGCTTTCCAACCCTGCACCACCTTGACCACACTGCTGAGTTGGTCCAAGGCTACGGTGTCAATGTCTTCCAGCAACCGAGCAGGAACCCTAGCATCATCGTCACTCTTACCAAGACAGAGGCGCGCGCCAGCGTGGAGACCTGGAAGGCAAAGCTCGGAAGTCGCTGCTACGTCGGCTACCCCTTCTTACAAGAGGCCAAGGTCATGAGAGTCGAGGACGAGCTTTTCAGCTACGAACTCTCTGAAGATGGCAAGCAGGTCATCACCAGAGACCACAACAATCGTGAGGCGTCCGACTTCAGCAAGGAGGCCGATTTCCTCGAGAGCTGGCACGGGAGCCGCCTTGGAATCACTATTGGCCAGGTTGAATGTCTGGTCTATGTCCACATGCTCAAGGGACTGATCAGGACGGAAGAGGGAGCGCTGATCAAGGAGTACGCGGAGAACCCCAGCGTGAGGAGCAAATATGCTGCTCAGACCATTGTCGACGACGTGATCAACGAGGATGAGCGATTCATCGAGAAAGCTGCCCTTCCCATTGAGGATGACTTCCCCATCGGGACTCGCGCCTTTTTCTTGGGCGACTACGCATACGGGCGGCCTTTGGAGGTCACGGGCCATATTGGTCCCAAGGCGGAGATCATGGTTTCGCTGCTGCAGAAGAAAGAGCCCGAGTTTGCTCGATCCATCATCCTCGCAGCAGAGAAGAACAACCCGTACACTCCATCCTTTGCGGTTGCAAAGCAGCTCAACATACATCCCCTGGTGCTGAGCAAGATTACATCCTCTTATCAGATAGTCACCGGAGCTGGTCTGAAGCTAAACCTCGGTCTGAACTTGAAGTTCGAGGCCCGCAAGCTCAAGGTGCTTGGATACTCGCGCAAGTCCCAAAGCGGCTGGGAGTTCAGCGTCCTGGCCATCAAGCTCATAGCGGACTACATGGTGGCATTCCCGGACTTCTTTGCCGCCATCCAGAGGATTCCCCAGAAGAGCGATATTTCGGAGACGGACCTGTGGAACGATCCCAGTGTCGCATCCCAGCGCGTCAAGGATATCGCCGCTTGGCTCAAGAAGCAGGAAACGAACAAGTTTGAGAAGGTCCCGCTCGAGGCTGAACAGCTGGACTCGGAGGTTGTCATGGCCCTGGCGAGAGTGGGAGAGCAGATGTTTGAGGCATCCCAAGACTACACGATCAAGAAGATGCGAGGTGTGCCCCGCACTGCGATATTGAAACCGGCTGATGCGGAGCTCGTGTTGAACAGCCAGCACTTCAATCTTGGGGATCGAGTCACCTTCGTGGCCGGCTCCGGTAAGGTGCCAATTGCGACCCGGGGCACGGTGGTCGGCATCAGCCGCACTGCCACGGCGCTTCTTCTCGACGTTGTGTGGGATACGTCGTTCATGAGTGGCACGACACTGAACGAGAGGGCACCCATGTTCCGAGGCCAGACTGTCGCAGCGTCGTCGGTCCTCAACACCAGCAACAGGCAGGTCATTTCCGCGTCCAGCAGGGCGCAGCAACGTCGGACTGCCCCAGGCTTTACGCTGGGTTCCAACAAGGTTGTTGCTGCCACACACTTCAAGGATTCTCCCGCGCCTCCCCCTCTCCGCGGTGGCTATCGCGGTGCTCTGAACGGCAGCGGCGGCCGTGGGCGGCGTGATAATCCCAACCAGGGCGCCCAGCGCGGCGGTGCTCCGAGCCTAGTGCACAGCACTCTCGTGTACCGTGGAGGACCTGATAGGACTGGCCAGCCTCAAAACAACGGAAGCCATGGTCAGTGGGGCCGCGGCAGCCATCAGTCCAATGGACAGGCGCGAGGTGGTGGTGGTGGTGGTGGTGGTGCCTGGAGAGGACGGGGCGGCCCTCAAGGGGGCCAAGCCGCCCCCGGAGGAGCGCCATCCCCCGAATCTGGGCCCATGTATGGCAATGTTCCGCCTCCGCCCAGCCTGAACAACCAGCGTGGCAGGGGCCGCGGACGGGGCCGTGGAGGACGCGGACGAGGTGGTCCGAATCGAGGAGGGTGAACGATGATGATGAGCCAACGGAAAATGTGTTGTGTCGATTTACTGTACGGGACGATTCGGATGGTTATTGGCAACCAGAACAGTGTGTGTTCAGGTGGTCAATACGTGTTATTTGGCCGTAGATCCTGTACTATATGGGATGGACAGTGGGCTATATGGAGGTTTACTTGTTTGGCCGCATGCAACATAGACACAGCGAGGATAGCCCGTCAGGAATCATGGATGACTTTTTTTCTGTAAAATCTAAAGTATCCGGACATGACACCCCACCACCGCTTCCCGTTATCTAACGCCAAAGCACGCCGCACTTGTTCCCAGGTTTCAATGGGTGTCTCTGGACTTCTTGGGCTTTTCATCCTTCGTCTTGACCGCTGGAAGTGAGAATTTGTCGCTCACGCCGCCTGAGAAGGCGCTCCAGAAACCGTAGTCTGATTCAGTATCCCAGCTCATGAGGCCGACCCAGGGCTGGACTGAGTAGTGGACTTTCAGGGTGACATCCTCGGCGTTGGCGATCTTGCCGGAGGGGTGCGTGATCTGGTATTTCGGCTTCTGTGATTTCAGGAAGAGTATTCCTCTGGCGCAATACAGTTAGCCAAGTCGCTCGGTCTGCATCCTCTTCACCCAGGGGACAGGTTAGTAGTACCTCTCCGGGACGATGCTCCTGCCCTTGGCGCTCTCCTTGAGTTTCTTCATGGAATGAGGGCCAATGTTGCTGAGGTGATCGGCGCTGGGACTGGTGATGATGCTATCCCATATGACGGCCTCGTTGGTGGCGTTGGTCCCCGGCTCGGGCCACTCGGCCGTCACGTAGACGAAGACCTGCTTTGTGTTCCAGGTGAAGAGCGAGCTGAGGTCGGCATCGAGGGAGAATTTGATGATGGCGTATTCTTCCTTCTTGGTGCTGTAGTAGTGGGGGCGACCCTTGACACTGTAGGAGAGAGTAAGAGTATTTCGTTAGCCGGGGAGCTTCTCTGTACTGGGAGTGCGGATGACGGAGGGCTGGGAACTCACACTTGGGTGTTTGTCGGCTTGATGACGCCGCTGGGGGAGCGTGCCGTGTAGAGGTCCGTTGCCGCGATGAAGCAGGCCAGAACTCCGGCGACGGTTGTGAAGAAGCCGAACACGCTCTGGAGGCGATTGAGGGTGTTGTGCATGGCGGGCAAGCTGTTTTTTCGCTACGGCCGGAAGGGCGCAGCGCAAGCGTTGTCGGTCTCGGGTTCTTGGGCCTTGGGTTCTTGAGATCTCGCTATCGTGGCATGAAGATTGTTCTGCGCTGCGTCGTGGGAAATTGGTCGCGAGTCGGGGTGCGCGTTCGGTTCTGATTGATAGATTCGGCCGGCGCGCTACATGGATTGGCGGCCGCGGGGATGGGGGTTATATCTGGACACGTTGTGATGGCACGGGCGATGCGACGTCGAGCTGCGCTGGGGCGTTGATTGGGTTGGTGGGGTGCATGCAGGGCGGCGGGTCTCGGGAGTTCCCAGGTCTATGTACGATACCACCTACAGTACTCACCTAAACGTTGGTTTATTCACCAAGGTACAATGCCCACTTGGTAATATCTGTAAGTACTACGAGTAGCTGGTATTGTTAACTTACTTACGGACTACTGTAGATTACTACTACCATATGGACATAAATTTCCGGCCTAGACAGCATCCAATGCCTAAAGGGTGCTGCTGAGACCTCTCCTACAAGGTACTAGGTAATTAGTCCGTAGACTCGTTGAATAATTTGGACCCTTTATTAGGCAGCCTGTCCTGTTCCTTCTAATCGTGCCTACCAACTGGGGCCTACGACGGCATTACGGGATAGATAAGTAAGTACTGTAGTGAGTACTAAACACCAGCTTTAGTACTACCTAATGGACAACGTTTCTACACATGGAGTAGAGCTAGGTACTCCCAAGTAGTACTTGGGAGGTAGAGTAGTACTTACTACTAGTAGTAGTACTATAGTACGTCTGTAGCACGATGGAAAAAATACTAGCATCATGCCGAATGCAGATAGCAATTGCTTCCACGTACTAGTACGATTACAAGGTGGCTAGAGCACGGCTCGCTTTACGGATGTTAAGTTGCACCTATTATCGGATGTGCCTACTACTAAGTAAGGTGGGTCGTCCGTAATGTATAAGACCATTGCAAATGCTCCCACCTTTGGGTTGCTCTTGCCTGGATCACGGATGCGCCCGCCCGACGCGCCTTCCGGTAGCAAAGCGAGCACATGACACACTAGTACTATACCTACCAACCTCCCACGTAGGTAGGTACAGTAGATAGCGGTTGGCTGCGTTCCTTCTACCACCACTGCGACATACCACCATCATCATTATTAATGCTTCATGAATCAAATAGTATTTTCCCACCTCGACTCTTTGTCACCTCGACCCTCTATTCTTTGCCCATTCGAACCCCTGCACTCCTTGACTCGCATTCTAGGGCAGCAGTGGAGCCTAGATTTCGAATGTAACAGCGAATCCACCTTTATCAGGGACCCACCACCAACTCATCGATCGTCGACTCCAAACGGCACTTTTCGCCATCAATCTTCAAGCTCGCCGCCACCAGTTAGCAACGGTTGGCCCGTGAGATCAGTTTCCGGTGCGGATGCACTGGAGATCTCGCTGTCCCCTTAGTCAGAAGGCCGTGTTTGTCCCAGACACGCCAGTCACGACACTGCTGCTGCACGCGACCGAACCGGGAGCATCGTCCACCCGGTGCTTCCACCAGGCAAAACGCTGGACCACCACGCGCAAGAAGAGCTCACCGCTTCCAGAAACGACTCAAGGAAGCAAGTCAACAAAACGGCCTCATGGGAGTATGTGGCATCCCCCACCAGTTCTACGCTATCCGACCTCGTGCTAACATCTAGCAGTCCGCTTGTGCGATACTTCTTCTCCGACGCCAACTCGTTCCCGGATTACCGGTATGACATCGCCACCGTACTCGACACTTTGATCTCGTCCTAAAGCTGACTGTTCGCTGCACAAAGGGCTCCGAGTGGCGAAATGGGTCACGGTAACGTGGTAGGCCATATCATGTCCTGCCGCCTACCTTCCTTTGCTAATTCGGACCAGAAGGCTCTAAACAGGCTTGGGGGGCCTGTCAACACGATCGTCCGACCAGCCGATTCCCGATCGAGAAAACCGGCCCCCACGACAGGGCCCTCTCCCAAGAGACAGAAGGTAGAAAGTCCGTCCAAGGCTGGCCACATAACCTCTCGCTACTTCACATCCAATCACGCTCGAAACGACGTGTACGACTCGGTCCAGAGCAGCTCCCACGATGATCCGATCGAGCTCAAGAGCACCTCCTCCACGACGAGTAACTACAACAAAATGCCAATGAGAGCCACCGTCCCCGAGTATCGGCATGCGCAGTTCACGATTAGCGGCCCCTCCAGGAAGCGCAGGAGAAGACGCTCGTCGAGGCCTACCAATACACGCGAGGGCGATGGTGACGATGACTCCCTCAGAGGCTCGTCGATCCCAGACAGCCCCGATGTGCTCGCCATTGACGACGGCGAGCCGCCTCCCTCCAATGTGATCTCTGATGTCACACGACAAGGGAAAGGGAAGCGCGGGCGCCAATCGTCGTTCTCCGAACCGCACGTTGTGAAGCGTCAGAAGCCAGCCTTTCAATCCGACGAGCCGATCGACTTGTCAGAGGACGAACTGCAAAGTCCATCACGAGTAAAACAACCTGATGGGGCATCAAGAAGGACAAATTTCTCTGACCTGCAACCTCGAAACCCCACCCGGGTCAAATCAAGGGGTGACATCCAGTCGACAGAGTTCCGCTCCCCAAAGGACTCGAGTTCGCCCAGCGCCAAAGAAGAACCGGCAATTACTCTATCAAGGGCCGTCTCTGGCGCGAAATTATGGGAGCCTAGGCAAGGCCAACGAGCCAACCTGGTCCCCAGGTATGGGAACGACGACTCCGTCGCATATTTTGATCTCAGCGTCGAGTATCTTCATGGCGGAATGGTTACCGAAGATGCATCGAAATTCAAGCACCAGGTCGTTAATCGATCGATGCCCTGGCTCCAAATACCCGTCCACAAAATCCGAGAGGTCGATCACCAGGAGACGCACACCAAATATGTCCGCATCAGGAGGAGAATCACTCCTGGGGCACCCGCAACCTTGTTCCTGGAGTTCGGGTCCAAGGAAGACGCAGGGAAGTTCATTGCGTGCTTGCCCGGAAGTCTGCTCAATCCAACCGAGGAGTAAGTTCTAACCCACCGGACGATGCACGCGAGATTTTTCTAACACCATGGTATGTAGAGAACGGTTGGAGAAAATGTTTCACGTGGCCATGGCGCAGGCTTTAGGTCACAACTCTCCAAATTACGTTCTGGCGGAAGGAGAAGATGTGCCTCAGACGTCGGTCGTCGTCGAGATTCCGCAGAGGTCTTCCAGCAGGAATGCTCAGCCACAAACGAGGGGGAAGCTCAAGGATAGAATGCTCCAAGCTGACCATACATCCAAGTTGGACCCCCCGGAGACTCCCAAAGCTATTCCCATCAAGTCCATTGGTAGGTACGAAACTCGTCGGACACAGCGGTCATCCCCAAAGCCCACCGTCAACCACATGTCCCCGGATCCAGACAGATGGACGCTCCAGAATCCTGACTGGAAAAGCCGGTGGCATCAATCGTTGGTCTACCCGGCTACTGGGAAGAACCGAGCGACGGTGGACGCTGAAGACATAAATCGCCTTGATGAAGGCGAGTATCTGAACGACAACATCATCAGCTTCTACCTGCGCTATCTACAGGTCAAACTGGAGGAACAACACCCGGAGATACTCAAAAAGGTCTACATATTCAACAGCTTCTTTTTTGAGAAGCTCAAGGACCCCAAAACTAGGTATGAAGGGGTCAGAACCTGGACGGCCAAGGTGGACCTGCTTTCTTACGATTACATCGTCGTCCCGGTCAACGAACATGCCCACTGGTACCTAGCCATCATTTGCAATGTGGCCAGAGCCCTGCCTACTCATGACACTCGTGACGAGAAGGATGAGGCAGAATATTGCACCACCGTCGAGGAAAGAGTCTCGAGCTCGCCGAAGGTTGCGCTTGTGGATGAGCGCGTCAAGGCAATCTCCCTTGACGAGGAGACCCCAGGCTCCCCATCCGCGATTACCCAAGATTTAACCGACACTTTATCCTCTCCTGCCCGCCCATCCCCCACCAGCCAGAATAATCTGGCCAAGTGGAAGTCTAGGAGGTCCTTTGGCGGCTCAGGTCGACGGTTTGACCCCAAAGAGCCTAGGATCATTACTCTGGACTCTCTTGGCGGATCCCATTCGGTAGCCTGCAGGGTCCTTAAGGACTACCTTGCAGAGGAGGCCAGGGATAAGAGAGGGGTAGAGCTCGCTCTCATTCCTTCAGGTATGACTGGCAAGGGCATTCCAGAGCAAGACAACTTTTGTGACTGTGGCGTTTTTATCCTCGGATACATGGAAGAATTTCTGAAGAACCCCGATGAGGCATCCCGGCGGTTGCTTCAGAAAGAATCACTGGAATGGGATATCAAGCCGTCCCAGCTCCGAAGTAAAATCCGCGACCTGCTCTTCACATTGCAGCAGGAGCAACAAGAAAGGCTCCGAAAGGAACGGGAGGCGAAGAAGCGGGCAAAGCGACTGAGGGCGGCGTCGAATTCGCTTGCAAGCGCTTCACATGGAAACGTCGTCTCATCCAACCCGTCTCAAGAGCCTCCTTCTCGACAATCCCTGGCGAGGAGCCAAAGGTCATCCCCTTCCGCTGGGCCCACAACTAAGCAGCCCTCCGAAACTATGGAAGGGCCCGAGACACTGGATGCACCGCCAGCCTCTGGGGGCGCGGGGCGTCTTCAGGCACGCCCACAGGGCCAGTCAGAGGTATTTGATGGGGCGGAACCCAGACTTATCTCTCGGCTCGTGGACGATGAGGATCTCCCCGGTAAGGACGGTCGGTCGACAGATTCGTTCTACTCGGCCCGCTCCACCCCTGAGGAGGAGGACCACAATGTCAGGCAGCATCGGACGACCAAGTCCAAGAGCCCCAAGGGCCGTTCCGTGGAGAGGATCCCCAGTTCTGGCTCCGAGGACAACGAACCTCAAAAGAGGCCCAGCACGCCGATTCGCGAGACCATTGAGGTAGACGATGACGACGACGACGACGACGACGACGACATAATGCCGACGCGTGGTCCAAAGACCCCATCTCTGCATCAGTCATCCTCCCCGTGTTTTCTTGCGCCGTCACCAAAGGGCCCTAGTTATGACGGGATTTATCGCTATGGCTCTGGGGATTAGAATGCCATTCAGGGGATTTCAGAGTATAGGATGAGGTCGAGAGCTTGATGGAGATACCCCGGGAGCATACGTGTTGAGTGAGGAGAACTGCCCAGACGTTCGAGACATGCATACAGAGTGGCGCCGGACGGATGGCGTTTCGGTGTTTTATTCTAGGGGCGTTTGTTCAGTCCCGTGCCGCGGAATCTTGTCGAAGGGAGAAGCTGCTGGCAACGGCGCCGGTCTGAACAGGGATGCCTTTCAAGGGGAGCAATTACCAGCATGTAGCCAAGCGTTGTATGATAATATTAAAGAACACCATGTTGATGTGGAATGAGAGATGGCTCACATTCCACGCACCCCGATGTCATGTCACTGTAAATTGGGAAAGAGATGTAAACTGTGAGTAAAAGTGTGTACAGTGAAGTATATTTGAGTGGGATCGCTTTTTACTCGTCGTCCTCCGAGTTCCCATCTACACCGTTCAATACTGGTCGTTGTCGCCTCGGCACCTCGAACACAACACCTCCATTCCGTGCCTTATTCCATGTCCTCCACCGACCCAGACGGTGCTCTTTGCTGACAGCGGCGACTACGCAGATCCCGTCCTGGCCCCTGTCGCCACGCTCGAAGATGGCAATATCGTTGATGACGCCCATGATGGGTTTGGCCAAGGGTATATCGTCGTCTGTCTGGTGATCGCCATTTTTGAGCGCCTCGTCGTGCGCGCTGTCCTGCTTCTCTGATAGCACGCCCAGGGGCTCGATCCTCCTCTTGTCCTCGCTGAGGCGCCAGACGCGGATGTACCCGTCCCAGCTCCCGGAGAAGAAGACGTCAGAGTACGGTATCGTCTTGAGGGCGGTTACCCAGCGCGGTGTAGGCGCGGGTACCACGTCTACGGCGGGGTCCTTGTCCGCAGACGCCTCGGTGGGCGGCATGGCAGGGTCCAGGCCATGCGCGAGGGACTCGATGTAGACGGGCTTCTTCTTCTGGACACTCCACAGGGCGATGGCGCCGTTGTCGCTGCCCGTGACGAAGAGGTCGTCGTCGATCATGGCGATGCGGTCCATGCTGCCCTCGTGCAGGAGGGAGCGCGGGTCGACTCCTGGTTTCGGCTTCTTGTCGGCGCCACCGCCGCGGAAGACGAGCTGCGTCTCCTCGCTGACCTTCCACAGGCGGGCGGTGCGGTCGCGGGCGCCGACGCTGATGCAGCGCTCCTGCGCCAGGGCGTCGATATCGACGATGTGGTCCTGGTGGCCGAAGAGGGTCTCGACGTAGGCGAGCTCGTCCAGGCTCCATACCTTGACCGTCCTGTCCTTGGCACATGAGTAGAGCTGGTTCGTGCCGCGGCGGAAGGCCAGGCCGGTGATGGCGTCCCGGTGCTGGGTGAAGACCTTGATGGGCTTGAGCGTCGCGGCGTCGTAGACGATGAGCTTCTTATCCTCGCCACCGGTGACGACGTATTTCCCATCGGGGGACGCAGCCACTGCTAATATCTGACCCACGTGCCTCTTGTAGTTCTTGTCCTTCATCTTGGCCAGGCTGCCCTTGACCCACGACTCAAGCTCCGGTTTCTTCTTCGGCGGGGCAGGAGGCTTCTTTGGTTTCCGCCTTGTCGTTTGCGGGTACTGGTTCTGAGGGAGATCCTGCGTCCTCCACTTGTGCAGGTACATGTCCTTGGTCGTAGTGTAGATGTATGGCGCGCACGCAGCGATCGAGGTGACGGCGCTGGTGTTGCTCCGGAAGAAAGTCCGCGATGCCTCCCCGATGGCCAGCTCGGAGGCCAGTTGGCGGTAGACTCGTCCCTTTGTCTCCGCGACATCCTCCTGCAGACGCTCAGCAATCAAGTCTCTGTCAATGTCGGCCGCATCGAAGCCCGCCTCGTCCACGTGCTCCTTGACATTCTCGAGGTACCGCTCCGCGAGCCGCAACCTCCTCTCCGCGGCGGTCTCGCCCTCGACATCGGACAAGCTGGCGTGTGAATGTTCCTCCTCAGCGTCCGAAGGCACCTCGCGGCTCTCGTCATCATCGTCGTCGTCGTCCGAAGACTCGCTCCCCGAGATGGACTCGTCTCTCTCGACACGCTTCTTGGTGGGGCGGGAGGCGGCGGCGACGGCGGCCTTCTTGGCCGGAGCTCTGCGGGAGGATTTCGAAGCCGCGAGTCTCTTTTTCGGTGCCTCGGGGGCCTCTGGTCTCTTCCGCTTCTTCTGTGCGCTCGGGGCTGTGAAGAATGAGGACATGATGGGTGGTTGGGCCTTACTGGCTTTCCCACGCTCTTTCGTCCGTCCGGCCTGTGGAACAAAATTTCTTGGAGATTTCTGCTGTAGCCCAGAAAAAAAAAAAANAAAAAAAAAAAAGTTGCCAATGCTTGCAGAGTAAAGGTGGGTGGGTCCTCCGAACAGAAAATCGGGGCCCCACCGCAGGCGGCGGTCTGCGCGGGCACAGGGACGTGAGTTTTTCCGATGCGGTGGGGGGGCGAAAGAGAATGAGAGGGCGGGCGGTGGGAAAGGCGGGACCAGCAGCTCAACCTCAAGTGACGCGCAGCGCTACGACAGCCTGGTGGAAGCTCCCGCCCTCCCAAAGCAACCCAGCTCCCAGATCATCACCACCTCGACAACCCCTCCACCACACCCCCCAACACAGCTCAGCCGACAAAATGTGAGAGGAACCTTCTGCTCGGAAGATGGTCTGATGGTTAACGTGTTTGCAGGGAGGTTCTTCTGGGTATCACAGGCAAGGACTTCACCATCATCGCGGCTTCCAAGGCTGCGATGCGAGGTGCCACGATCCTCAAGGCTTCCGATGACAAGACGCGGGCGCTGAACAAGAACACACTACTGGCCTTTTCCGGCGAGGCGGGCGACACTGGTGCGTAGACACCCTGGTCCGGTTATTTCAGGGGAGGTCCCAGGCTGACGAGGAGAACGCTTGCATGCAGTGCAATTCGCCGAGTACATCCAACGGAACGCCCAGCTCTACTCAATGCGCAATGAGACGGACTTGTCGCCTTCGGCACTGGCACACTTTGTGCGCGGGGAGCTCGCCTCCAGCCTGCGGTCCCGGAAGCCCTACCACGTTAATCTGCTGATGGGCGGTGTCGACCCCATCACGGGCAAGCCGGCGCTGTACTGGCTGGACTACCTTGCTGCGCTGGCGGAGGTGCCGTACGCGGCTCATGGATACGCACAGTATGTCTAAATCCATTCCCCTCTCCTTTCTCTGAACATCTGGAAGCTGAGTGGGGTGTCACTGCTAGATACTACTGCCTCTCGATCCTGGACAAGCACCACCACCCCGACATCGACCTCGATCAGGGCATCAAACTCCTGAACATGTGCACGGACGAGCTGAAGAGGCGGTTACCGATCGACTTCAAGGGCATGACGGTCAAGGCTATTAAGAAGGACGGCGTGGTCGAGCTACCGTTTAACGACGACAAAGTGGTCAAGATGGCGTGAAGGGCGGAAGTGGCGAAGCGGGCGTGTACATTTAGAGAGGCTTGAGGGCAGCATGCATCTGGAATCGATCGGCTTGGTTCAAAAGGTTACCGCTCTTGTTTTTTTTCTATGTGGCGTTGCTTGGTATTCAGTCCGCCCCTCTTTCTACGGTTGCCGAGTGAGGGAGGCAATCTGTGGATAGTCGACTTCTTCGAGTCCACGACCAGGCGTCTGGTAACAGGATATTATTGTAGGGGCATGAGAGTATCGCTCATGGAGGCGAAGGCGCACGCCACCGTCATCCTATTGTAAGGCATCGAGGCTCTGAAGGATATATCGTGCAGGGTGCCTCAAGCAACCAGCTTCCTCGTATGCTGGGTACTGGTAGTGTTACCTTTTGGAACCAAGGTACACTTGACAAGAGCCCGGAGCCGCCGTAACTGCCTACTTAGTATTGCTTAATTAGCGCGAGATGATACCGCTCGCAGGGTAAAGACCACTTCTTTGGGAAGTGGTACAGAAGCCAGGCAAACCGGTTCTGCCCGATCGGGCTATCTGTCTGGTGTCCGTCCGGCAGACATGTGAAGGTCATCCGGTCAGTGATATAGCAGAATAACTGACGACTGTGAGCTCGGTATCCTGGAGGGCGGGATGTTTTCTTTTGGTCCAGCAATGTCGGCCTGATGTCATTCGAGAACGGAGGTGGCGGCCAGCCCGGCCCCTGGATGATGGGTCCCTCCTCATGACTCCGACCCCTAGACTTGATAGCCCTAGGGTAGGTCTCCAAGTGTGGTTCGGGGTCGGGGAAAAAGGTGGTCGGCCAATCTTCTCGGGGGAGACGACGACAAGGTTTGGGCCGTCGATCTGGCAGCAAATTGATGACCAGCCAGCGCATGTTAGGTTGCAAGGCACCATTCGTCCCCGTGTACCCAAGGTAACCGGTGGCCTTAGATTGGGCATCACGAGTCGTGGCTGGGGGGGGGGGGGGGGGGGNGGGGGGGGGGGGGTGGAGGGGGGTTCCAGTACTCGTACTTGCAGTTGTTGGTGGTGCCTGCCTGCCTGCCTGTGATCGCGGCGCCTGACATGGCCAGGAAGGAGGGACCCATTATTGGATGTCCCATGTACCTGATCTTTGGTGGCGAGGAAGCGTGCGCTGCAGGTAACTCGCAACCTAACCCGGCTGGAGTGACCTCACTGCCCACAAGGGTCTCCACGCTCGTTGGTTCCTGCTTGCAGCGCCCCCAAAGTTTTCACCGCCCGGCCTCGCACCTGCGCCACTAACCCATATCTGACACGACCAAGTTTTTAATCATTTGCCTCCCGGGTTCTTCGTCCCTTTTTTTTTTTTCCTTCCCTCAACAACCTCAACCTCCTCTCCCACAAATCCACCCTCTCCTCTCATCTTTGCCATCACAAGGCATCTCCCGTCTTTCTCTCTTGTCTTGTTTCTTTCCTTTGAAGAGTCTGTTTGTTCTTCGAGGGGAATTTGCAAGCATCATCAGGCAGATTTCTACGCCTGCACAACCTACTTTAATCAATCGGGAGGAAATTTGGAGTCTGTACCCTCCTTCTTTCTCTCGCTTCATTTTCCCTTTTCTGCTACCGGCAGACGAGGCCATCGATCCCATTTTCACTCTCTTTTTCGTTGTATCACGAGAGTGAAGCGCGTTTGACGAACCTTTTTCGGAAATCCTTTCGCACGATCGCACATCCCGAACAAACGAACAACCAGGTCTTTCCTCGATCTTCCAACTTCGAACATCAACATGGCGGACCAACTTAACATGGGCGGCCTCAGCCTTGGCCCCGAGGGCCAGCAGCATGGTCATACCCAGAACCGCTCCTACATCCCTCCCCACATGCGTAACCGCCCGGGTGGCCCCCCTCCCATGAACGGCCCCGGCCCCGGACCCCACGCGGGCCCTGGTCCCGCTGCTGGTGCTGGTGTCCCTACTGGTCCTGTTCCTGGCGGACAGGCTCCCAACGGCATTGCCAATAGCAACTGGGCTAAGTAAGTTTCGAAATCTCCCACCTGGTGATTCCCCCTCCTAACATGCTTCTTCAGCCAAAACTACGGTGCTCGCCAGAACAACTGGAGCAATGGCCCCGAGGTCGGCGCCCCTCCGTTCCAGGGCGGCGGTGGCCGTCGTGGTGGATGGGGTGGTGCTGGTGGCCGTGGTGGTCACGGTGGTGGTCACGAAGGCGGCCACGGTGGCAGTGGTGGAAACTATGCTGCTCGCGGCTCCGGCGATGGGCAGTGGCGCGATGGCAAGCACATCCCTGGCCCTGCCAACCCCCGCGTTGAGCGTGAGCTCTTCGGTGCCATCGATGACCCCTCCAAGCAACACACTGGTATCAACTTCGAGAAGTACGACGACATCCCCGTCGAAGCCTCTGGGCGCGACGTGCCCGAGCCTACTCTCCAATTCACCAGCCCTCCTCTGGATGAGCATCTCATCCGCAACATTGAGCTGGCTCACTACAAGGTCCCCACCCCTGTCCAGAAGTACTCGATCCCCATTGTCTCGGGTGGTCGTGACCTCATGGCTTGTGCCCAGACAGGTTCCGGCAAGACTGGTGGGTTCCTCTTCCCCATTCTCTCCCAGGCCTTTCTGAATGGGCCCTCTCCTCTGCCTGCCGGCGCTGGAGGCAGCTTCGGCCGTCAGCGCAAGGCTTTCCCCACCTCTCTGATTCTGGCCCCCACCCGTGAACTTGTGTCTCAGATCTACGAGGAGTCCCGAAAGTTCGCCTACCGCTCCTGGGTCCGACCTTGCGTCGTCTACGGTGGTGCCGATATCGGTTCTCAGCTCCGCCAGATCGAGCGCGGTTGCGATCTTCTTGTTGCCACTCCTGGTCGCCTGGTCGACCTCCTTGAGCGTGGCCGCATTTCGCTGTGCAACATCAAATACCTTGTCCTTGACGAGGCTGACCGCATGCTTGACATGGGTTTCGAGCCCCAGATCCGCCGCATTGTCGAGGGCGAGGACATGCCTGGTGTCGCTGACCGCCAGACTCTCATGTTCTCGGCCACCTTTCCCCGCGACATCCAGATGTTGGCCAGAGACTTCCTGAAGGACTACGTCTTCTTGTCTGTCGGACGTGTTGGTTCTACTTCAGAGAACATCACCCAGCGCGTCGAGTACGTTGAGGACGTCGACAAACGCTCCGTCCTGCTCGACATTCTCCACACCCATGCCGGTGGCCTGACCCTCATCTTCGTCGAGACCAAGCGTATGGCCGACACACTGTGCGACTTCCTCATCAACCAGAACTTCCCTGCCACCTCGATTCATGGAGACCGCACTCAGCGTGAGCGTGAGCGTGCGCTCGAGTTCTTCCGCAACGGGCGGTGCCCCATTCTCGTTGCCACGGCCGTCGCTGCTCGTGGTCTCGATATCCCCAACGTCACTCACGTCGTCAACTACGACCTGCCCACCGACATTGATGACTACGTCCACCGCATTGGCCGTACTGGCCGTGCCGGAAACACTGGTATCGCCACTGCCTTCTTCAACCGTGGCAACCGCGGTGTGGTCAGGGATCTGCTTGAGCTCCTTAAGGAAGCCAACCAGGAGGTCCCGTCCTTCCTTGAGACTGTTGCCCGCGAGTCGTCCTTCGGCGGCGGAGGCCGTGGTGGCCGGTCCCGTGGTGGCGGCCGTGGTGCCTCTGCTACCCGCGATTTCCGCAAGATGGGCGGCGGCGGCGGCTTCGGCGGCGGCGGTGGTTACAGCGGTGGTCACCAGTCCTATGGGGGTGGTGGCGGTGGCTTCGGTGGCCCTCCCCAGACTGGCCCTGCCTATGGTGGCGGCGGTGGTGGCTACGGCGGCGGTGGTTTCGGCGGCGGCGGCTATGGCAACCCCGGCGGTCCTGGTGGCCAGTCGTGGTGGTAAACCGCTCTCCTCCCACACCTGCCCCTTCGGGGGCATGGCCTGCCTGTCTTGATGCCGACAGGCACGCATCATGAGAGCGCGGCATCTCTTTCCTCAGCTGCAACGCTCGGTTTTTGTCGATTTTGCTTTTTTTGCGCGCATTTGATTTCCTATTTTCCCATTTACGATACGGCGACGAGAGCATGACCTGCGGAATCGGTATCTGTGCCGTCTGCACAGCTGGCGAAGAGCATCACCGGTTTGAGGGTGCATTCACGAAGCATGTGATAGATTGCATTTTCTTTTTGATTTCGACACCCTCCTCGATTGATACCCTTAGACCGAGATTTGGGGGGCAGGAAGTCACAGGACGCTGGCAGAAACGTGGCGTTGATGGATCTAGGGACAGCCCGGATCTGGACAGGCGCATCACGATTCTCACGACAATTCTTTATGTTTCTGCCGTCTTCCGACCAGGGTTTCCCCCCCCTTGAGAGGGCAAATTTCTCGCTTTCACGATAGAGGGTCATGACATCGCCGTGCGGACATAGACAAAAGTGGATTTACTCAGGTTCTCTGGTCGAAGGAGTGCCCCGGCCGTCTCCCTAGAAGGACCGACTCGGAGACGAAAGGGCACATACGGGCACATGGACACACAGCGCGGAAAGAAGGAACGGAATGGTCGATCAACGACCGGGTTTCTCTGTTTTTCTTTCTGCACTCTCGACGGGCACGATCGAGGCCGGCCCCCCGACGACACAATAGGTTATGGATTTTTTTTTAATGCTGGATGGCACAGGGTCAGGCTGACTGACAATGGTGGAGGCCGTCTGGGATTGGGACATTGGGGTGTCGCTTGTACTTGGCTGAGAAACGGGCTGGGTTAGGGCCTCGGCAAACGGAACCAGGCTTTGGCATCTTCGTGTTGTTCTGTCCCCATGGAAGACAGACAAGGAAGACCAGAGTGGACTTGAGGTAGTTCCAGGACCAAAAAAAAGAAGCTTTTCACTGTTACTTTGTCCTCTTTGAGCTGCTTGTGATGTGATGTACCGTGGACACTTTTTTTTCGTAGTAATGTTGTCTCGACGGACTCGCCGAATCACTTGTCTATGATGTACCTGAATGCTCGGCAAAACGGCTAGAAATTCATGTTGGGCGGCTGAGGAGAAGTAGATGAGACCATAGGTACCTAATGTAATATATGCTCGTTCTGTGAGTGATGGCGGCCGTGGTGGACGTGACGTGTAATGAACAAGGTTGGGCGGGGGAACACACTGCCCAGCTGGCGCTTCCCACCACCACCACCACCACCACCACCACCACCACCCAACAACCGCCTTCCCCGAGCTTCCATCCCACTTCCTCCCGGCTGGTTCTGTCTTGACGCCTCCGCCCGCTGCTTTCGCAACCGTCGTCAACCACCCACCCCACGCGCGGTTGAGTTCCCTGGCAGGATCTTGAGTAAGGCGAAAACCTCTGCATAGCTTTCTTACGTTGCGGTCAAGAATCCGTCCTCCCTCCGAGACGACGACGACGAGCAACGCCCCTGTCGGTTCGGCGAATTATCGCATCATCCCGACGAACCACACACAATCCGAATCTCCGCCCAACACAAGCAAGCAAGCAAGCAAGCAAGCAAGCAAACATGGGCGTCTTCGACAGCGTCGACGCTGGCCTGACCAACCTGGTCGGCCAGTGGAACATCTACTCGACAGGCCTCGCCACCCTCCTCGTCCTCCTCGTCTCCTACCGCGCCATCTCCTCCCGCGATCCCGACGTGCACCCCATGCTGCTGGCCCGCCAGTCCAACCCGTCGACGGTGCGGAACGAGGGCGAGAGCGCCGTGTACCGGTCCCATGGCGCGCCGCAGGGCATGCCGCTCAACAGCGGGCTCAATGTCAAGGATCCCGGGGCTTCGAAGTGGTCGAGAGGGCGGGATGGGGATTTGAGGGATGTCTGGCGCAGGGCTGCTCTTGGGGGCGAGGATGGTGCGAAGGGGAGGATTTTGACGGTTTTGGGGTCTCAGAAGGTGGTTGAGCATAAGCTTGGTACGTTTCCCCCCCCCCCCCTCCTTCTCTCCTCCTGTGGTTGCGGCGGTTTGCAGCCGCTAACAGAGTGGCAAGAGGACATCACGAGGCAGATCAACCTCATCGGGCAGCACATCGCCGAGCAGGGCGGCATCCGAGTCGCCGTCTACCTGCCCAACTCAATCGAGCTGCTCGCCACCCTCTTCGCCTGCAGCTTCTACCCGAACCTGACGACGGTCCTGATCCCCTTCGACGTCTCCAGCGACGAGCTCATCTCCATGCTGCGCCGCTCCGCGGTCGACACCGTGGTCACCGCGTCCGGCGCGTTCCCCTTTGACGAGGTCGTCAGCGCGTATCCCTCGCTGAGACAGCTCATCTGGGTGGTCGACCAGGGGAGCAGCCATCTTGACTGGAATGAGGTGCCCGAGGGTATGGGCGGTAGTGTCAACGTTGCCACGTGGCATGATATCATCCGGGATGCGCCCGAGTCGGCTGGTGCCGAGCTCCTCCCCGTGGATGCGGGGAGCACGCCCAAGGATGTTGTTGCGTTCTGGCAGTCGAAGCCTGGGCAGATGGAGGAGATGGTGCGCTTCACGCAGGCTAACCTCGTTGCCGGCATCGCGGGCCAGCTGGCGTCGCTCCCGACCAAGGAGCGCCTGAATCCCTCGGACCTGTTCCTGCCCGCGGACTCGCTGATCCACGTCCACACGCTGACCGTCACCCTGGCTGCGCTGTACTCCAACGCCTCTGTCGCTCTGAACTCGGTGGCCGGACAGTCGCCGGACCTCGTGCTCGCCACTCAAGGCATTGCTCCCACGGTCATCGTGGCCAGTCCCACCACGCTGCTGAAGACTCACGAGGAGAGCACCCACAAGCTAGGCTCGGCCCTCGCCAAGGCGGCCCACGCCCTGTCAACCCGCACTCTCACCCAGGAGGGCAGGTTCTCGCCCAGCAACCTCCTGTCGCCGTTCTCGTCGGGGGCGCGCGCCAACGTCGGCAGCACACCAGGCAAGCTCCGCCTCATCTACGTCGCAGAGAGGGCGGGTGCCGGACTGCCGCATCTCTCGTCCCAGGTGCTCTCCGACCTGCGCATCTTCACGGGTGCGCGGATCGTGTATGCGCTTACGGCGGCCAAGGTCGCGGGTGCGGTGAGCCAGACGGCGTACTACGACTACAGGGTCGATGGGGGTGGGAAGGGACACTTTGGTGCGCCGCTTACGAGTGTCGAGGTCTTTCTCAAGGATGCGGGGGAGATGCGGACGACGGATGACAAGGTGGAGGGCGAGGTGAGTTCCCATTATGCTTCCCCACCCCCCGGAATTTATATACCGTTGAGACACACATGCTGACAGTGGATTCAAGATTTATGTGCGTGGCCCGAGTGTTGCAGGTGGCGAGGCCAGTACCGGAGTCACTGGCGTGATTCGGGAGGACCATACTCTGGCGTATGCCTGAATGACATGTGTGACATACAATATGTATAGGTCGCGTGTTTAGAAATTTATTTGCGATACAGCCCTATGACGGAGAGAGAAAGAGAGAGAGAGAGAGAGAGATAGAGAGAGCGTGTGGATCGGAAAAGAGGATCAAGGATGTCATGATGAGCAGTTTAGAGAGATACGAGAAGATCCCGGGTCTGTTTCTGGGCAAGTAAGTACTGATTCAATTGCCAGTCAAGCTACAGAGTACAGAGTACAGAGACGAGAATAGCAGCACGATTCCTTTGGTCGATAGATTCATATACCGCGCGTAGCCTGACACAGCCAGTGTCTCGATTAGACCTGGACGGGGGGACTCCAGATGGGGGAAGTTGTATTAGTTGGGGCCCTTGGGGGGTGTTTGGGGTTCTTTCGGGTAATATCAGTGCTTTGTCTTGTTCATGCTATGTCGAGTCGACTGCCTAAGTACTAGTCCACGGGTAATAGAAGTAGTCTTAAAATAGTAAGAAGTAATGATTGTAGTGGTAGTCAGTAGTCTGTACTAATTAGCAGTAATTATTACCTAGTAATTTAGTACCTTACGGAGAGTACTCGTAAGCATCTCAGGGGCACAATCCAATATTTGCGCCGCGGGGCTTTTGCCAGACTTTCCTCGGCTTTTTCTTCGGCCGAGAGCAGGGGGGGGAGGAAGGGACCGAACTCTGGGGAAGGAGGGGTCAGTACTCAGAAAAGGGGGGGGTGTGGGTGGTTAAATGGATGATTGTGGATTATGCCTATGTAAACTTAAGTACTTACCTAGTATGAACCCGTCATTAATTCCACCCACTGTCCGTCTACCCGACCCTCCCACTCATCGCGTCTGCCCGCCCCTGTCGCGTGCTTTGGCCTGTCATCCTACATCGCGATTCTTTTACAACCATCGGGCGAAACTTTCCAACCATCTACCGACACAGAATCAACAAAAGAAGCCATCAATTGGCCAGAGAACTTACAATCCACCGTTTGAAAATGTCGCCAGCTACTACGCGACGGCGATAGCATACGCACCCTACCTACCACCTAACCATCACCATCACCACCACCACCACCCACCACCGCCGAGCGCTCATCCTCGCGGCCGTCGCGAGCACACGAGCCCGTGCATGCGCATAGATACGACCGCGATCTCGCCCATATCAAAACAAATACAACCTCCCGCACACACAAAAAAAAAAAGAACAAAAAAAAAACCATGAAGAAGTTCACCAAGATCCTCTCCCGCCGCCTCGCAAAGGACCACGACGGCAACCACTCCAAACACGCACACAAACGTCCGACCACCTCATCCACCCTCTACGAGGCTCCCTGCTTCCACCAGCTCAGCTCCAGCCGCCTCATCTACGGCTCCGGCAGACAGCCCACCCGCGGACCACCTCCCTCCTCCAGCCGCCTCGACGCCGACCAGAGCCCCGAGCTCACGTGCGCGACATGTGCGGGCATCAACTTTCCCACCCTGCTCGACTGGCGGCCTGGTCGGCCACGACCCTGGATCAACCTCTCTCATGTCCTCGAGCATGAGGGTGAGCCGGGGTGCCCGTACTGCGCCTTCTTCAGGGCCATGCTCGGTGGTGATGCGGCGGCGGCGGCGGCCGCCGCGCCCGAGGCCGGGCAGGAGACTGCCAAGTTTGCGCCGTACCTGCGCATCAGACTTGCGTTTGAGCGCTTGGGTGTACGGGAGAAGCATGTGCTTGGCGGGGCGGTGCTGATTGAGGTCATGGCGAGGAACAAGAGTCTGCCGTGGGGCTATGTCGTCAAGGCTGCTGACGAGGAGGGCGCGAGCGTGGACGGGTATCTGGGGAGTGAGGGGGACGAGGTTGGGATCAGGGGGAGGACGGTGACGCCCATACTGGACCCGGGATTGGTAAAGACGTGGGTTCGGTTCTGCGAGGAACATCATCAGGAGACGCTGCAGTGTGGAGGGACACGGTCGCTGCCGGAGGGACTGAGGCTCATTGACGTCAAGGATTGGCGCCTCGTGTCTGTGGAGGACTTGGGCACCGAACAGCCCGAGTACATCACGCTCAGCTACGCAGATGCGGAGGGGCACAAGCCGGAGCAGGAAGACGACAGCTTACCGGAGGACACACCGCCGCTGATAACCGACGCCATCGAGCTCACAAAGGCACTCGGGTATCAATACCTCTGGATCGACCGCTACTGCCACCTCACGCTCCCCTCCGACACGAGACGGCGGCAGCTAGACCTCATGAACGACATCTTCGCCCAGTCGTCCCTGACCCTCGTCGTAGCCGCAGGTGGCGGCGGCCTCGGCGACGGCATCCCCGGCGTCAGCGTGCCCCGTGATCCCCAGCTCTCCCTCAAAACCGAGACCGGCCTCTTCGTCACATCACTCCTCCGTCCGGACCTCGAAGTCGCCAGCTCGGCGTGGGCGTCCGAGGCCCGCTCGTACCAGGAAGGACGTCTCTCGCGCCGGCGCCTCGTCCTCACGCCCTCGCAGGCGTACTTCCAATGTGGTACGCTCCACTGCCACGAGTCCCTCTCCACACCCCTGGGTCTCTCTGCGGAGGTCGGTCTCAACCTCGGCCGCGTGTTTCCTGAGACGGGTGCTGGTACGCGGCCGGAGCATCTGAAGAATCACATCAGGGCGTACATGGGCAAGCAGCACGGCGCGCGGCCTGAGGATCGCCTCGATGCGTTTAGGGGTATCCTTGCGCACTACAAGACGAGGAAGGATCTCGCTGTGGATAACTTCCTCGGTCTGCCGCTCTTTCACCCGGATGCCTTCTCCACCGAGCGCGTCGTCAGTCAGACGGACCGCCTCGCCGCTGCGCTGGGCTGGCTACCGACCTGCACCACCCTGCCCCCGCAGAAAGCCGCCTCCTCATCCCCGCTCCTCCTGCTCGACAGAGACCGGTGCTTCCCCTCGTGGACATGGCTCCCCTGGCGGCCACCCCCTGGCCAGGCGACCAACAACCCCAGCCACCACCACCACCACCACCACCACGCGTTCCACCTCGGGCTCATGGACAGCAGCCACCCCGGCGGCGGCGGCGTGTGCGCCCCGCCAAAGATGGAGATCTCGGTCGGCTTTGGCGATGATGTCCTGAGCTGGGAGATTGACGGTGATGCCATCGGACGGCGGCGGGAGGAGGTGATCCGGTTTCTGCGTGTGCGGAGTTATGTCTTTACGCTCAGGGTGAGGCGGGAGGGTGGAATTGTCTCCCTAGCTGGGGACGCGGACCTTGGACCTGCACCGCATGGTGCCATCATAGCCTGGTTCCGAGCCGCTGCGGGCATGGACGAGGCTGGCGAGGGGTCGGTTCCCGATGGCGAGTATGAGCTCACGGGTGTGCTCGTATCTGGGCGGAATTGGCGTGCTCCCGGTGGGGAGAAGGACGTCACCGTCCTGATCTGCCGGAGGGACCCCTGGCGCAGCAGCGACATATCGACCACCCAGACCAAAAACGCAAACGCGGAAGAGAACACGGACAAGAAGAAGGAAGACGAGGAAGCCAAAGGCCAGAAGCAGGAAGCCGGCCGTCAAGACCCCGGCAAACTCGTCCGCCTCGGCGCACTGACATTATCATACAACGACTTCACCGTCGTCGACGACGACGAGACGGCCGTCATGGAGGGCGTGGATCTGGGAAGCGGCGGCGGCGGCGGCGAGAGGGGGGATGTACACGTTGCGTTACGAGAAATCGATATTTACTGATGTGTGGCACGGGTGCAGTATATACATACGGGTTTGGGTATTATGTCTACCATTACCTCTTGTTTGCTTATATAGAGGCTTGGCTGGGGTTCACTTACGTATTATTATTATATAGAGCGGCTTCTGGGTTTTTTTTAATGCCTATAATTGTATAGAGGCTTTTGTTTTGGTGCTTTTTGTTATGGCCTTGTTTCCGGGATATATACCACGGAGCGAGTTGTTATTAAAGGGGCTACGATATTCGAACGTGTGACAATATAATTACGATTCCAATTAGAAGGGGTATCTATCGTCTTCAGCAAAAAAAACATATATCCATCCCCTCGCGGACAGGCCCCCCAATCCCCCCCTGGGCTAATCAACACTGACCTGCTCCATCTCCAAAATAGCTCTCCTCGTAAGATCATCCTGCACCCAGCTCACAATCCTCATCCCGACATCACCAATCAACTTGTCGTAGTGCGGCCCGGGGAAGAACAGCCCGCAGTGGGCGCTCACCTCGTCCATGCCGTCCATGTACACGTCCACCCACGTGCTGTCGGCGACGCCGTTGCGCTTCGGGGGCAGCGTGCAGAATTTCTTGTTCTTGTTCTTCCCCTTCATTCCCTCGGGTGGTGTCTTGTCCCCGCTGGTGGTGGTCTGCGTGGCCAAGGAGTCGGTGATGGAGTCTGTGTCTTGTCGACCAAGGTGGTCTTCTTGCTGCAGTCTTTGGAAGGCTCTCTCCTCTTGTTTCCGAAGCTTCTCGGCCTCTTGTTGCTGTCGTTGGAAAGATTTCGCCTCCTCTCTGTCAAGTTTTTCGGCCTCCTTCTGCGCCTTTCTGCGGCGCTTCTCCAGAACTTTCTCGCGCTCTCGGACAGCCCTGTTACGGTCCTTTACAGCGCGTTCATAGGACTTCTGAACACGAATGAATTCTTTCTCTGCTTGCTTACGGGCGTCCTTGTCCGTGTACTGTTCAAAGTCTGGGGTTGTCGGTCTGGCGGGCAGCTCGGCGACGGGCGGCAGCGTCTGGTCCGTTATGGAACTCGGATCCACGGAGTTACTCTGGTCCATCGCGTAACTCTGATCATCTTCTGGTAGCGGGCAGGGATCAAGCTCCAGCATGGAGAAACGGTCCAAACCGCTCCGGATCGATTCGGCGTCTTGTTTATCATACCGGATTTCGTCTGCGGCTGGGGGGACTTCGCTATTCTCTTTGTAATTAGGCGGGCGATCACTGCTTGGATCAGTGGGGTCGCTCCTCTCGTCTAGTACGGCGATGCTCGGACTGGATCCCGTGGCAAACGAGGATATAGGTGCCTGCGTGTCCACGGTCGTCTCTCGGGCCAGGAACGAGGTGCCATCCGCACTCTGTGACGGAAACGGAGTCAGATCCGGAGTAGGGTCAGCGCTCGAGGAGGGCTTGGGCGGTTTCTTTCGTCCAGACGACAGCGTGTAATAGTTTACAAACCGTACCCTCGCCTCATCTCCGGGCGCATTAATCTGCCGGAGCTCATCGACATCTTCAAGCCTGCGGATCCTCTGGTATCTGTAGCTCAAACCAGGGAAGTCTGCTAGGCATCCGCCGTACTCGAGATGGGAGAGCAGGTGCTTGGCAGTGGCGTTGACGATGCCTTCGGACCGGTACTTGTTGGCAAAGTGCAGCATACGTTTGACGAGCGGGGCTTCTTTGAAGGGGTTGTCGTTGAAGAAGAGAGGGTTGAAAAAGGGGTCTGCCGTTGGTCGGTGCGCCAGAGGTTGATGGCCTGGTGGCACATCTCCCGGTGAAGGTTGAGGCTGCAAACTGTTCGAGGAGGTAGATGCGGAGGCGTCGCTTCCCAGTCCCTGATCTGCTGTTGATGGCTCCTGGGCAGGCTGGAAAAGGCTGGAAATTCCCGAGACAATGATCCCTGGATGAAGGCCCAAGAAGGGGGTATCCAGTGATATGGTGCCCAGTATGCGATGCTTGAAGGGGTGGGGGTGGTGGTTGGACGGGTTCTGGTTCGGCTTGTCCAACCTCGTCAGTCTCTGTACGGTCTGTCCAGCACTGGGATAACAAACATACCATGAGCACCACGTCAGCGGCAAGGATACCGCCCATGGAGTGTCCCACGAGGATGGTATCGGTAGTGGGCGACTCATGAGGGGCGAGCCACTCGCTAAAGTTATCACGGGCAACTTCGATAGCCCGGTAGGTCTTATAACGGGGATAGATCTTGGAGTGTATGGTGTGCGTCTCGGCCAGGGCCTCCTTCAAGTAGGAATGAACATGGTAAGGGAACGACCGGAAGGACTGGTCATTGCCGTAGAAGCCATGGATGTAGATGAGCAGTAAGGTGCGGCGAGGTTCCTCTTCGTTGGAGGCGAAGCCGGAGTCGGACGGGACGAGGGACTGCGTGGATGAGCTGCGCGGGTCCTGGACCCGGTACAACTGGGCGGTGGAGGAGAGGTGGTCACCATTTCCGAGCTTGCTGTCGAGAATCGAACCGTGTTGGCCTGGGTTGGCGGCGCCCATGATGTGTATGTACCAGGTAGGAGAATGCTGCCCGCTACGGCGACGAGGCCGACGACGACGTGCGGCTGCAGCTCACAACGGTCTGCTAAAATGGAGGTCGGCGGGAAAAGGTCATGGCAGGGTGTATGATGGAAGCTGGGGTGGTGGGTTGAGGGGGGTGTCTCCAGGTGTAGGGATATGGGTGATGATGTTCTTGTTGAGAGTTGAGACCCCTCTTCCTTCAACAACAATTCGACGTCACAATTCCCAGAGGGACTCTGTACCGAATTATAAGCCGTTGTCAGCACATTCAGGTGGTGGGGGCGGGGCAATGCCAGTGACATGGATGCTGGTCATACCTAGGCAGGCGTTGCAAAGTGCAGATACTCTTGAGATACCTGTTGGCCAATGTGTGTACGTGGACTCGTACAACTGCGGATAAAGTACCTTAGAACGCACTCGGGCTGGAGGCTACAGACCACTACGCTAGTAATTACAGTACTACCAGGTCAGTTAGTACCTACAGTGACTCGACATTAATTTCGTGTAATTGCCCCGCCATTTTGGGTGGGAGCACTACACCGAATTAATGTCTCCCCGCTGTAGTATTAGTACCGAGTAGTAGCACTACAGACTACTTACATCCGCATTACGTGGTACCTGGCAGTAGCGTGACTTAGTACTAACACGACTTACGAGAGTACACGGCCCTGTCGCCGCCCAAAGGTTGGTTCGAATGCAAGCACGTCTAAAATGCAGTTAGTTGCTTGTTTTTTGCGTCGTCGTTAATCTGGTCTGTCGTGAGCGTCTTGTGGCCTGCGTCAATACGTGGCGTGACGTGAATGAATTCATTCAAATACCAATTGCCTACTAGTCTACCTGTGGTAACTGAATATAATAATACCAGATGCACCAGTGCAGGCACACCCCGAATTACAGGTAACGGGTGCATGGAATGGCGCCGGCAACACTAGGCCGGATTCGACACGCGCCGTTGCTGGCACTGGCAGGTGCAGTCGTCCGTACCTTGCCCTGCGCCTGTGCTACCGGAGAACACGCACCTGTTATTATGTAGCACTGTACGTACTACCATTACTAGGTAGTAGTTCTACCTCGTACTCCTTGTAGATACTACTAGTACCTACCAGGTTGCTGTAGATCTTTCATGGAAGCCGAAGTCAACACTGTCGACGCCCGTGTTCAACTCATCGCGTGGGCCGAGACCTTCCAGACTCGAAGCCGAAGGTTTGATATTGACGCACGTTTTCTGGGACTTGACGTATTTTCCCCTGTCCGTCTTGGCCGGGGCAGTGTCGCCATTGGCCAGACCACTGGTCCAGCCACGGGAAGCGAAATTACACTCTACCACGATGATACACACGGCCTCCCGAGTCCCAATCCGCGCTTGGGGGGAGGGGGGCCTTCTGCCAGTGAATCTCGGGCGGCCGTGCGGATGGCTGCCAGGCCTCTGTCGGCCTTCTGCCCTTTGCTGGGTTCCAGCCCGTATCGTATCGCTGAGCGGCCCCAGTTGGGTGCAACCCCCCCATCCGGCCTCATTTAACGTGCATGACTGAAGAGAACGGGAACAAGGTGGGCAAGCCGAGCCGGGTTGTCATTATACTCTTCTCTCCCTCGAGGCAGAGGCGACTTTTCCCTTTCCCTTTCTCGCCCATCCGCTCTTTTGGTTTCGCTTCTTCGTTCGGCTTTCTTGTTCAATCGTTCTTTTTCTTCTCCTCCCCCGTCACTCGTTTTCACTATCACGCGTTGCCGCACGCTATGCTAGGAGGAGGTCCGCTGGTCGAGGGCCGTGGCTGATCAAATTCGCGATTGGCAGAGAGGAAGAGAGGGTCCTGGGGGAAAGAGGAAGACAAGAAGTGGACAGATAACGCAGCCGCGCACCAGGACGAACACGAGCGAGGTGGACAACCCTGGACGGACTGCTGCTAGCACCGGGACAGAATTCGTTGGCAGGTGTGTGCAAAACGCAGCAAGCACCGAAACAAAACAACGCGGCCGACGACAACAAAGCATCCACTGTTTCCGGCGATCACCAAAAAAAAAAAAAGGCGAACCCGAAACAACCAGCCTCTGAGAGTCGCCGAACCAGACCAGGGCCCCGTTGGAATACGAGCCACGCCCCAGGCCCAGATCCACGACGCGGAAGAAGGATGCAAACGGCCAGGATACAGCCCGCCTGAAATCCAGCACCACGGCTCCACCGAACAGGCCCAGGCGTTTCCAGCCAGCGCACAAAAATAGACCGGGAGCCACCAAATCCACTATTGCCCGTCTTCGGGCCATTTGGAATTGGGTTGCGCCTCCCCTCCACCTCCTGCGCCTCCTCCGCCGCCTCCACCTGCAGGTGCACTTCAGCATCGCTCTTGCTGTGATTGCCAGTTGCGGCGGCTGAGGGTCGCTCCTTCCCCGATCGCAGCGGCCATGGCTGACCGACCGCCCTCTGCGGCTGGTGCTGCACTGGCCACCACCGCAGGGTCTTCGCTCCCTGGCCATGGTGACGACGACTACAACGATTCCATTCTTTCATCATCATCATCAGCATCAGCAGTAACTCCCGCGGCCTCCTCTTCGGACGCCGACGCCCACTCTCGCTCAGAATCTCACTCTCACGCTCGTTCTCATTCACATCCCCACTATCGCTCACATCGACACCATCACCACGGATCATCATCGCATCGCCATTCACACAATACCGGCTCCTACGCTGACACTGACACCGACGCCGACGATAGAAGCGACTCTTCCAATCGCGCAGCCGACGACAATACCGGCAATTCCGACTCATCGCTAGAGCTCCGCCAGGCTGATGCCCATGATCCCCCTCCGGAGCAGGATTCCTGGGAAACCCGCGTCGTCCAGACCATCGAGCTCGTCCAGGTCGTAGACACCTCCGGCAAACCGCTCTCGACTTCGACCAACTACGTGGAACCCAACACCGTGGTCATCGACCGCGAGTCGGGTGAAACCGTCGCCATTCCCCCGCCAGATCCCGTGAACACTGCCCCGGCCGCGAGCCCGGAGGCAAGCGAGGATGGGCCGCCGGCCCAGTCGCCGCCCAGCCCGCCGGTGACCCATTCCACTACGACGACGCAACCCGACCCGGAGCCGGAGCCGGAGCCGACTCAATCTAACGCCTCTGTCGGCTCTGACTCTTCTTCTCAGTCGCCGCTTGTCCCTGCACCAAGCGCACCGCCTCCGTTGCCTTCTGGCGGTCACCATAATAACAGTACGGAATCGAAGCATTCCCCTCCCCCAAACCCCCAGAGAATCAAGCACTGACAGGCAACACTTAGCTATCCCTAAAAATGCCACTGTCCTGTCAGAGCCCCAGAGCGGTTCTTCGCGGAGGAAGAGTTCGACACCATCTACATTGTCATATACCTCGACAACCGACAAAGAATCCACATCATCCTACTCCAAGACCACTTATGAGTCGACATATACCTCGTGGACCGCGGAGCCAACGACAACTTCAGAGGTCGGCGGGTGGGTTGCTGGGCCGGAAGGAGAGGCAGGAACGACGCAAAATTCGAATTCAGAATCGGGCGGCGGCGGCGGCGGCGGCGGCGTTGTCCTTTCCGAGCAGCAGAAGCACATTGTGGGCGGCGTTGTTGGCAGCTGTGCTGGCTTGGCTTTCCTCGTGTTGCTGGTCTTCATGGCCCTCAAGTATAAGAGGCGGAGGAACGAGGTTCAGGAGTTGATTGGCGATCAGGGAATACGCGCACGGGAGCTGGCCGGGTCTCGAGGGTCGGGCGGAGACGGAGGTAGTGGGGCCGCCGGCGCCATGGTCGAGCGCTCCAACGCCAAACCGTTCAGTGTCCCGGCCGCGCTGGCTAGCCTGGCTGGTAGGAGATTCCACCCGCCGCCGTCCCCGCCGGCGGCGGCAGGCGAGAGCGGGTTCGTCCGTGTATCAGGCAGGAAGCTGCCGTCGGTTCTCCAGCACGGCGGAGACGGCTACACAGATCCTCGCGAGAGCGTCATGAGTGGCGCCTCGGACTACTATCGCGGGTCCCAGGCCTTTGATCCTGGTTCCGAGTCGCACCGTCTTGCTCTCGGGGCACCGATGCGACCGGTTAGCGGAGTCCCGGTCATGCGCATGGGCCCAGGTCGAACCCCCGTGACCGAGCAGAACCCTTTCGCAGACCCGTTTGCGGATCCCCCTTCTCCGACGAGCCCTCCGCCACCGCCTGACGCCCTTGGCCGGAGTCTTGGGTCCCAAGACGGATCTCGAGTCTCCGCGTCGAGGTTCCAGGAGAACATCTAAGCTTCTGAGGGGGATGGTATACAAACAGGAGCTTCATCACATCACTCATTGATCACACGGGCACATTTCCGTGCTTTCCTTTTGGGCGTCGCGCTACTGTCAGGCCGACAAAGCATAGAGTTTGGCGTTTCTTGTTTATCGCTTGGAACCTAGCATTGATGGGGTTGCAGGCACATGGTAATTTCATACACTGGAGGGGAGAGGGGGGGGGGCGGTGGGTAGGATAGAGAGAGAAGAGGAGGAAGATAAGGGAGAAGAGCATCCGGTCGGGAAAGTGTTTCACTTTTCGATTCTTCCTCGCAGTTCCAAGGCGCGTCCTTCCCTGTCTTGCGACGCAGGGAAAGGTCTACAATAGAGCAGACGCTACAGCCTTGCCTCTGTATATTGCATAGTATTAGTGGTAGAAACCCTAACAAAAAAAAAGATGCCAAATCGAATGGTGGTGTGCCAATGTGTCAGGCCCAGACGGTGCTGTGACACCTTTTCGAGGATGGGTAAGGGGTTCTGCGGGGTGGGAGGCTTGTGACAGCTTTCTGGAGACGGTGAAACGGGCGTCGTCAGAGGTTCACTTGCATGCCGGACTGTAAGGCTGACGGGAAGCGGTTATTGATCGCAGATTACCAATCGCCTACTCGCATAGGATCTGTGCAATTGGTTACGAGTACTTTCTTTATCTTTTACTGGTGTGTACCTTGAGCACCAGATACGTACTAATTCAGAAACAGCGTTGCACCATAGCCACGAGGAGATTTTTATAACCACATTGGGAGAGGGCAGTAATTATCCTCTGGGTTATTTTTATTCTCCTTGGGAAGCACAGCATGACGATGGCTGTCGTTTTGGTATGATTCAGGTCCATATTGGGCATGAGGTACGGGATTGAACCATATGTTGCTGCTATAGAAAGATATGCTGATGTCACTGAAAGTGCCATGTGGTGTTGATGATGATGGCGCATGGGAATACCACGAACTTATAAGAGGTGTGAATTAACATCAGGAACGATACTCTGCCCATTATAATGCGGTACTACGAGGGACAGCAGTAGTTCGTCAGGTTGACAGGGCACAACGAAGGTGACGGGGTGCCACAGGTGGCCGACCATGTCCGAAAGGGGAGCGCCTCTGCTGTGAATCAAGGGCCGAGGAAGTCATGCATGTGTTCTTTGACAGTAACGCCGGGAAAGTGGAGGGCCGAGCTTCATGGGTAAAGGTGCCTCTGCAATGCGATCTGGTGGGTGGCGTTTCGAAGGTGAAGGGGGGAAGGCTCTCGGCTATGGATACCCAGGTGCTCCATCAAGACATTTTCTTGGGCGGCATGGGGGCAAGTCTTGCGTGGCATGGTTTGCACTGCCACTTTTTTTTTTTGTTGCTTACCGCTGTCATGGCATCCATTGCGCGTCTTGTATCGATGTCGTATGGAGACTGGAGTTTGTGATTTAGGTAGGTGGATACGTGGATGGGTGTCTGGACAAGCCCTTCATGCTCAGGTCTGCTACCCAGCTACTAGGTATCTGTAAACAAATCTTGGAGCATGAAGGCAGAGTTTCTACTCACAAGGCGACGCCGTAGTCGTACAGTGCTCACATAAGTAGTGCTGCGCGTGGTAAGATAAGTAGGACATGGTAAAACAGGAACACGGACGCACAGATGATGCTTCGATCAAGGGGCCTCCCAAAGTCCCAACTGCCCAACCAAACGACCCACCTCGTCTCAGCTGCCATCATCACACGCACCTCACCTTCCAGGTTGTAGAAAAGTAAGAAGAGCTCTAACTCCCTAATGCGAGACGTATTATAGAGTACGCGACGTAGCTCGGTCACACATTGATGGCCTCGTCCGTGAGGACCGAGGTGGTGGAAGGTGGTGGGGGTGGAGTGAGTGAGTGAGTGCGTGCGTGAATGGATGTTAATTGCGGCGGTCGCACCGGCCTCCAAAAAAAAAAAAACACCTGTTGCTCCTGCCTGCAGTGCCATGGGCTGTCACTGCCTGTCAGCCTGTCACACTGCTGCCGCAGCAGCCCCACTAGGTGCGGACTAGCAGCTCAAGCTCTCATGTCGTAGCGGGCTCTGTCAGCCCTTCATGAGTGTGAACCCCCCCCCTTGTACTTTACATAGTAATACTGAGTATCGTCCCACCTCCCCACGTCCAGGTCCGGCTTCCCGGACCCATCATCAACCTGGCTGTACGAGTAACTGTAGTCAACCCAACCACAACGTTCTCTCTTGTCGTTTGCCTCGTGGGCCTGACCTTTAGCATTCTTTTTAGCTCTGGAGCTTCCTACCCTATTACGGCAACTCTGCCTTTTTTTCGCTGACCGCATCAATCGTCCCGCCCATCCTCGGGTAGGTATATAATCGTCACGGCCGCCTCTGACTGAACGGAGGACTCTTGAACCCACTGTCTCCTTGGGCGTGACCGACCCCATACCGTCGGCTTGTCTCGACGTCGACTCGGCTGTCACCCACGATCTATTTCATACCCGTCACGCCCGGCTCGACGATACCACGGGAGACCAGCTCGAGCTGCGGTCCATGTCTCATCGCCGGACCTTCCGACTCCCCTCTACCGTCCCCATATCCACCTTGAGCAAGCGAACCGCCGACCTCTAGCCATGGACCACATGAACTTCCAGATCCCCGGCGGCATGCCCCGGCCCATGAACCACCCCCCGCCTCAGGTCTTCGGCTCCTATGGCCCCGATGGGCTCCCCCAGGTCCAGCACCTGCCCCCCGAGGTCGCCGCTCAGATGTTTCCCGACTCGCATCTGCTCTTCGACGAGTCCCAGGACGCCAAGAGGAGGAGGATAGCAAGGGTAAGACGAGCCAACATACACACAATGGCGTGGGGCGGACGGTCGCGCGAGCTTTCAAGACGGGGGCTGACAGGTTGACTCTGGGGGTTCATTAGGCATGTGATATGTGTCGCAAGAAGAAGATCAAGTGCGACGGCAAGCTGCCTGCGTGCACGCAGTGCATCAATTACAAGACCGACTGCGTCTTCACACAGGTGGAGAAGAAGCGCAGTCCGCCCAAGGGGTGCGTACGGCAACTGAGGCTTCTCCACTTCCGGTGAGCCATTGCTAATGCTGTCGGTTAGCGCCAAGTACATCGAGGGTCTGGAGAATCGCCTGGGACGCATGGAGCATCTCCTGAGACTCTCTGGTACGTTTCGGCTGTTCTAGGACGGCGGCACCTGCGGTGAGGATGCCCGTTCGAATTGCTAATGTCCTGATGTGAAATAGGTCTTCTCGGCGAAGACGAAGAAACCGACCTCGGCGCACTTGAGAAACGGTTGGAGGAGAAGAATCAGCAGTCGCGCCAGGGATCTACCCTCGCCGGGTCCGCCCCAACATCTCCGTCACGGCCGGCATCGGGTCATGAGGGGCATACACCTCAGAGCGTCGCGACCTCCCCGGAAGCGCCCAAGGAGAAGGAGAAGGGCGAGGTCAAGGAAAGTGATGTGAAACGCAGCTCCATCGCCCCTGCCGAAGCCAACAAGGAAGACGAGGAAGATGTTGAGGCACTGTCTGACATGATGTGCTCTCTGGTTACGAACCAGTCCGGAGAGACACGGTATCTTGGTGAGTGCCTCGTCCACTGCCACTTTCACTTTTTAGATGCATCTAGCTCATAGATATCACGCAGGATCCTCGTCGGGCTTCTCCATCTTCTCCCCCAAGGGCATCCAGTGGGTAAACGCAAAGACCGGAGACGACTCATTCCAGCACATGATTTCCGAGGTCTCGGAGGACGACCACAAGTGGACCAACTGGAAGCCCGAGGTCTTCAGCGATGTCTTCCGGCGTCCCGTCTTCCGGCCGCTGCCTCCGAAGGAGGAGGCCCTCTCTCTTCTCAAGGACTACTTTGAAAACTTCAACTGCATGCTCCCCCTGTTTCACCAGCCAACATTCATGCACCTGGTCCACAGACAGTACTCGTCCGATCCCTATCAAGGCGCGGGCTGGTGGGCTAGTCTGAATTGCGCGCTGGCCATCGCCCACCGCCTGCGAGTCATGAGCCAGCTCGTTCCCCAGGATGAGGATGACAAGGCGTGGGGCTATCTGAAGAACGCTATGGGCGTCTTCACCGAGCTAACCATGCGCAGCACCGACCTCCTGAGCGTCCAGGGCTTGCTGGGTATGGCACTATTCATGCAAGGCACCCCGAATCCGCAGCCCAGCACCTTGCTCGTGGCTGCCGCCATCCGCTTGTCGCATACCATCGGTCTGCATAAGCGTGGCACAGGCTTCAACCTGAACCCTATCGAGATTGAGCAGCGGAAGAGGGTCTTCTGGATTGCATACATGCTGGATAAGGACCTGTGCCTACGAGCGGGGCGACCGCCGGCCCAGGACGACGACGACATGAACGTGGAGCTCCCCGATGCTAACCCCGACGACAACATTGGCAACATCCCCTTGGCAGACGGGAAGGGCAAGATGAACCTCTTCCGCGTCATGTGCGAGTTCTCCGTCATCGAGAGCAACGTGTACAAGCGCCTGTATTCGACCAAGGCAACCAAGCAATCGCCCGGTGAGCTGCTCAATGCGATTGGCGAGCTGGACCAGCAGCTGGAGGAGTGGAAGGACAGGATCCCCATCGACTTCCGCCCGGAGCACGAGATCAAGGCGTCCCACACGCCGCTCATCCTCCACGTCGTCATGCTGCACTTTACATACTACAACTGCCTGACAACCATCCACCGGATGTCTGTCCATCATGGCTTCTGGACGAGCAGGTTATCGAATTACGCTATCCAGGGGCTCAACACGCGTGCGCTTAACCCGAGAGTCTACTGCTCCGCGGCGCTGTGCACGGCGGCCGCGCGGGCCTCGATTTCTCTTCTCAAGTACATTCCTCAGGGTGACTTTAGTTGTGTCTGGTAAGTTCTGCAGTTCTAACCGCAATTGCCACTTTGTCGGAAATGCGGGCTAACCTTGTCTCGACAAGGATGATATTGTACTTCCCCGTCTCCGCGCTGATGACGCTCTTTGCGAATATCCTCAACAACCCGCTCGACCCGAGAGCGAAGAGCGACGTCCGCCTGATAAACCTGGTGGTCACGTTCCTTTCCATGCTGGGCCAGGAGGCCGAGCAAGGAGGTGTCCACCGGATGCTTGGTGTCTGCGCCGAGTTTGAGCGGATCGCCAAGTCCGTCATCGAAAAGGCCGAAAAGGACCAGGCGTCTCGTCGCAAGCGCAAGAACCACGACGCAGCCAGGGCGGCGGCGCCAGCATCCTCGACCAGGCCAAATACGAACTCTCCCGCAATTACAAAGAACGAGATCGCACCCCAGACACCTAGACCTGTGCCAGGGGCCACCACGACAGTACGCTCGACGACTACTTCCAGCAACTCCGATAGCGCCAACAGCAACAATCTGTCTCCACCGCTAATGGGCAACGAGAACGGTGCCTCGTACAGCCCCATGACTGGGGGCTCAGTAGGCGGGCGGTCACCATCCATGGCCTCGTCAGCCGGCTGGCCGCGGGACGTCCCCGTGCCTCAGAACGGCGACTTCGACACGTTCGCCGAGCTCGCCGGCTTCCCATCGAGCGATTCTTCTCCTATGAACATGGGCCAGGGGTTCCAGCAGCCCCTGCTTCCCCCCGATCTCTTCTCCCTGCCCATGACGCTTGACTGGAACTGGGCTGAGCTCAGCGGTGGTGCCTATCCGACAGTGGAGAATGGCAACTTTGGCGACGGTATGGTTGGTCAGGATGAGCAGCAGCTGCGGCAGCAACGGCAACAGCAGTAGGGTCAACGCTCCAAAGGTGGAAATTATTTCCTTATGCCAACTGTTGGAACAAGAGTCACGTCTCAGGTATATACATTGTGAGTAGGAGGCAGGCCCTGGCTGTCCTTGATGTGGACGCACGTAATGTGGTGGGGCGGTAAACCGCCATTTCAAGAGATGGAAGCTGGTAGGGAGGGCATGATGGCCCCATGGGCGGCGTTGGAGATCTGGGTGTATATATAGCACAAGTTTCCTGCTTCTCTCTATTTTCTTTTCCAGTCCCTGACGTTGTGTTCTTCTCGGGCGAGCAGTATAATGATCAGTCGTCTTTCTACGCATACACACAATATGTTGTGCCCTTCGTACCGATTATCATGGAACCGACCTACCATACCATGACGATGAACACCATCACACGACGATTACTCGTACTCCCGCTCAGCAGGAACCGCAAGGAGACAGACCGGCACAAAATAGGCAAAGCTTGATTGCGCTGTGAACTCAGACTTTAATTCCAAAGAGTCTAGTTGTGGTATCTGAGACAGGGGGGGACATCGGAGAAACAAAATGCAAACGCCTCAAAAATCATAATAATGTCAAACAGGGTATAATCACCCCGATCCGCTTTGGTCCGATCTGATCTGGCCGCGGAACCCCCGGTGGTTCGGCGGGAGGTTGTAAAGAACCCTCATTAGACACCACTGTCCGACGTGCAACGACTGCTGCCCCGGCCGCGGCAATGTTTGTACCTTCAACGGGACCTTAGGCCATTGTGTTCGCATCCGGAAGCCATGTGTTCCTGTCCCAAGCCAGGGTGCCCTCCCTGGTGGTCAACGTCGTCCACCAAGCCGACCGAAATAAAGCCAGTCGGATCTTCGCTTTTGTGTGTGTATGTGTGTTGCAGGTGTCGTGTTCTTGGTGTTCACCCAAACCCTCCCGCGTGGCTCGACAACGTGCACTGTTGAAAACCCCCCGGCCTCCCTTTCGCCGTCCCGCCCGTTGCTCCTCCAGAACGCCTTGCTGTAAATAAAAACAGAAACGGAGCAAAAAAAAAAAAAAAAGGAAGACTATGTCTCCTCTCCGTGTCAGAAAAATCAGATTGCCAGACCCCCGGTCTTGTGCGTGTGTGGGCCCGTAGCAAAAAGCCTCCGCTGCTTTTTCGTGTAAATCATATCAACATGTGTGCCTGTACAAGTTATTACTAAACCAAATCCCATTTTGTTGCCCTTCTTTGCGTCGCGGATGCAGATATATACCGTTGAGCCAAGAGAATGGACAACGATATCCTCGGAGGGAAGCGTCCACTTCGGTCCTCTTTCGCCGCCGGAGACGAATCCATTGCTTGGCTCGAACGGTGTAAAAGGAACGACGACGACGCGTCAAAAACGAGAAAGAACCGGTTCACGCGCCGACCATGCCGGGGCCATAGTTTTGCTGGCGCATGGCGCTCGGGTGCGTTGACCAGGTCTCGCTCTGTGAATGGGTTAATAAACGAAACAACAAGACTGCCAGCAGTAAAGCTTGCCTTTTTGCGTCGCTTGTGCCCGCCCTCCCCTTCGCCCGTGGAATAACCGCCCTCGTCATCCGGGTACCCCTCGCCGTAGCCGTCGAAGCTACTATCGCCATAGCCCCTCTTCTTGATGTTGCGCTTCGGCCGTGACGGGTCGTTTCCCGGTGCGAGGCTAGGTTTTGAGGGGCGGTTTGTCGCTCCGGGTGTTGCTGCCAGAGGAGTGCCGGGCGTTCCGGGTTTTGACTTGGCAGCATCGCCGTTTGAAGGAGCGAGATCACCCAGGACAGACGTGTCCCATACGCTTTTGGGTATGGGACCTTTCGACATGGTCATTGCCCGCCCCAGACTTGAGAGGGCGGTATCTGACAGGCCGTCGGCGATATCCTTGCCCTTGACCTGATGGACATCCCATTCCAGGTCTGGTACCTGAACCATCGCCAGAAAGTCGGAGGGTGAGTCATCTGGCTTCTTGGTCACGTCGAAGTGGCCGGCAACGCCCAACCGCTTCATATGGCCCTTGTACGTTTTCCTCAGAGCGTTCTTCTCGCCGTTCGGCTTCACCCGAGCAACCTCGGCAGCAAGCCCGGTGAGGTTGAACATGGCGTAAAGATCTTCAGACACCCGCGGCAGCGACGGAGGATGCGGCGTCTGGCAGAGCAGGTATTTTGGCCCTACATCGTCGGAGAGCCCGCCGGTGACGGGCCCATGCTCCCCCACGGAGGCCTTTTTCGCCTCGCGGTCGCCATCATCTGAGGGGGAGCGCTTGCGCTTGTTGGGTGTGTCGTCGGTCATAGCGACGGCGTTCTGTGTAGCGCTACCGTAGACGTCTCGCGGGCGTGGCTGCTGCTGTTCGGGGAGAGGAGGTGGTGCAGCAGGGTCTTGGGCACACATGCGCTTGTTTGAGGGAGGGTCGGTCGGCCGTAGCGACGCTGTGGTGGCTGACGTTGCCGCCGACGGCACGCGCGCGTATCGGTATCCGCTCGCCTAGTCGGTGTGTATTTTTATAGGGGTCTTTAGGGAGAGGTCGCGGCGTTCGCTGGTGGTGAGTAGGGCGGGCGTAGCGAGAGGGAGACGTTGGTTGATGATGGTTCGATGAAGGAATGAAGGTGGAGGAGGGCGGAGAATGGAGACCCAACAAGGATGACTAAGATCTTGATACGATAGGTACGTACCTCGCTGCACGTGGCGACAGCCATCAGCCACCGATTAAGGAAACTCCTGTGTGGCACAACAAGTAAGAGTTCGACAGTGCATACTGGGCAAACAACGTAATCATATTTCATTTTATGAGTTATCCACGACTAGTGACAAACACAGATCGCAAACAAGCACGACGATATTCATCGTTCGCCTCATTCCGCTGATGTCCCATGGTGGAACCAAGCCGGTGCAATCGGCAATTCGCGGCACCACTGGCCATATGTGGCTTTAGACCAGATCTCACCCCCATATGAAATAGCCCGTGCTGACTCATCATGGCAAAGGCAGGACAAGAGAAGTCACGTGATACGCATGGCTTTTCCACCACACCAACTTCGCCAAGCAAGCCGTTGGGATTTGTTTTCCTCCTTTCTCTCTTCAACATTTGACAAAGACCACACCAGGCGCAATGCCTTTTTGTCGCCAGCCTGCATTTCCAAATGCACCTACATGCTGTTCGACGACTTCTGCGCCGCTTGGTCGAGAGAGAATTTGAATTTTCAATGAATCTTGCCTAAAACCATCATCACGAGGGCCCCTCGTGCGGCTGCCATGATGCGGTGATGACCTGATGCAAGTAACATTTCTACACCCCCGCAGACCGATCAACGGCCGCCGTGCTTTTTGTGTTCGTTATGTCTCCCGGTCGCGAGGTGGAAACGGCCATGAAACAAACTGGCGGTAAGTACCACTCTTGATATCTGCGCTCATGTATTGCATCTCCCTACCCCGCGTCTGTGATGACACCTTTACGTCTGGTAAACCTACATCCTCGGTTGCTGTTGACGGCCGCTTTTGAGGTCCATCAACCACTTGGCTGAAGGAGGAAAAATTGGCAATATCTGACCTCGTCCCCCATCATCGAAGCATATCACACACATCGATCGAACTCGTCGGGCCAAGGCTGATTGGTGACTGTTCCCGTAGGTCAAGTTCGTATCCCTCTCGACCAGTCCACCAGTCCATCCCGCAGGTGGGGATCGTCAACCAGTCGGCGCGTCTCCGGTCCCGTTGTTGTACGAGTAGTGATACACGCCTCGCAGCGTCGCCCCGAATCCCCGTTCCACAGGCCACGACATCTTCACCATGATCAACGGCACACGCCAGCTGAGCATGGGGCGTACACAGGAATCCACCCGGCCGGGCGTCTCCAGGCGCATAATCAACTCGCACCGCAGGGTGGAGGACCCCGTATTATGGGTAACCGCGCCTCTCTCCCTGCAAAGTTGCAATTCCGATGCAGACCCAAGAGTTCGAAATACTGGTTCCTTGCGCAAACAGGTGGGGTTGAAATCGGAATACCCGCTATCAGGCCGCGTATCTCATAACACCTCGGACCTGGGGACCGATGATACTAAAGACTATATATACCCCAGCGCTTCCACGATGACACCGTACTCTTAAGGTCAACAGGTTTGCTGGTGGGAAGAAAAATATACATGACTGAAAAATACAGAGCGCAACCCACCCATCCGCGTAGCCCCGTCCGTACCTTGGTCAGATCCCCGCGTCCTGGCGCTGCTGGGCGACATCTGCCTTTCCAGATTCCGCCCCGTAGAGACCATTAAAGCATCCGATGGATTCAGGTCGTACAGGCCTTCATAAACACACCAAGTAATATAATCCCGCAAGTAATCCAGAGACACAGCCTAATATCATGACGAGTGGTTGAATCGGTGAGCCTCCGGGGAAGAAGTCCTCTCTCCGATGGCTGCGCCGTGCCCAGTATAGCTGGATTTGCGATGATGTATCCCGGATTCATTCAAATCCTCATTATAGGCTCCCGGGCGCTCTTGGTCCTGGCCGAACGCGATCGGCCCGCCACCAAAGGTGTCCCTCATCGGCGTGTGCGCAGACGTATGCATTGCCGTGTTTCCAGGGGCGGATCTCGAAAATTCACCGGTAGAAGAGCTTGAGGCATTCATCTGATGCTCAGAGTGGTCGAATGCGTCTGGTCGTGCCGCTGTGCCCCTTGATTGCGGCACGTTAAGGGGAGCTGTCAGGGGAGCCGGGGGGTAGCTCGTGGTATAGATGGATGCGCTGGTGTATTGAGTTGAAGACGTCACAGCTCGGTTGGCCGTTTGTTGCCCAGGTGATAGGGCCGTTTGCGCCGGAGGTCGGTACTGGTTTCGCAAGTCGAGGTTAAGGGGAAAGGTCGCCGATGATGCTCGAAGGCGAGGGCGAGACGAAGAATTCGGTTGCAGGCTCGAGTAGTCCTGGCCTGAGGGTGACTGCACGGAGTGTCCTGCAAAACAAATGTTAGCCTTTGTTGCGCGATGGTCCAGAGGAAGACGTACCGGAGTAGCTTGCGGAGTCGTACGACCCGGAGTCGACGTTAGAACTCGTGCCGATTTGATACATAGGCTGCTGGTGATCCGGCATTGTACTGCTCCCATTACTGGCCCCCTGCTGATAACCCGGGTAATCAGTCGCCTCGTCCTTCCACGGCAGTCCTGTCCGCAACGGCCCCTGCATGGAGTCCGCTCGCTGCCTCGTCAAGGAGTCGCGAAGATGGAGGGAATGTAGAGGACGTATCCCTTGTTGGCCCATTTGTAACGGGTGGTCAAACCTCCCTTGTCCACCAGAGAAGGCAGTCGTCGAACCCCGGGAGCCGCTGCCGAAGGACGAAAGCTGGCTGGAATATGTGTATCGGTCGGAAGAGGTTGCAGAGAGCGACGACATCATCTCAGAGCTACTAACCCCCGGCGAAGGAAATCCGACGCCCTCGAAAGCCGACGTGAGGCCTGTCGGTGACAAATTGCTATTCGCGTCCGTCCTCCTGACATCAACCATAAGCGACCTATTCAGGTGGCTCCCGAATGGCTGGCTCATTTGTGGCGGTGATGTCAAGGGTGCTCCCAGTCCATTCACAGCACCGTAGGGCGAGTGCAATGCCTGGATATTGTCGAAGTCTTCGGGGACTGCCCTCATCTTGATTACTCGGTCCCTGTCTTCAACACCCATACGCTTTATCTTGGCTCTCCTGTAATTCTCTGTAAGCGCCATACGATAGTAAATACCAAGAGCAACGAGAACTCACCTGTTCTGAAACCAGACCTGAACTTGCCTCGGACTCAACCCTGGGATCTCCGCGGAAAGTCTTTCGCGATGGGCGGCGTCCGGGTGAGGCTGCTTCACAAACTCGCTCATTAAGAACCGGGTTTGCTGGTGAGTGAGCCTGCTACCTGTCAGATACTTGATCCGTTGCATGAAATTTCTGTTCGTACCTGAACCGTTTCATCTTCCTCCTTGCCGCGCTTCGTTCGGCCGCTGTTTGCGGATGGTTCATGTTGCCTCTGTTGCCTTCGTCCTCTTCATCGATACCGTCGTCTTCCTCATCCTTCATCATGAGGTTCTGGTCCTCTACGGCGCTGGGTCCGCATTGGTCTGGCCAGTGCTCGGCGGATTCTCCGACCCTATTTGGGGTGTCCAGAGGAGGTTTCCCATCGCCCAAATTGGTCGAAGCTTTCAGTGGCTCTGGCGCAATATCAATAGAGCTGTGGCCTTCTGAGATCCCCCGGGAATTGCTCGTACGGCTGCCAACTCCTGCAACCTGGAAGGCGTGGGCGTAGGGGGTAGGCGGTTCTTCCTCTTTGACCTGTGCTTCCCTCTTCGCGCGTTCTTCTTCCATAGCTGATCTTGGGTAGCCTAGGTCGGGAGGATCATTGGTCCGTCCGAGAGAAGAAGGAAGAGTCACCGACCCATGTGGCTGCGGGTAACCAATGTGCCCCTGCCACTCGGACTGCGTCACGAATGATGTAGCGTAGGAGTCCGGCATGCGTTGTTGTGATATTTTACCAGCAGTTGACTCGTACTTGCTGAGGGTCCAGTGGTCGCGTCCCGTGTCCCGGTATCGAGTTGCTAGCATTGGAAACAAGGCTTCGGCCTTCGTCGCGCTCCTCGGGTTACTATGTGTATGGGATATTCTCCAGGGATAGATCCGAGTATTCGGATTTCAACAAGGCCCAGCGGGGTCTTCTTGCGCAGTCTTCGAGCAGCCAGCGATCTGCCGTATCGGCCGCTGAAGTACCCAACAGTACCGATAGCAAATTCGGACGGAGTCTTGGGTCATAAAGGTTCCTGAAGATTATGGAGGGTTTGGGAGGCAAAGTGCCGCTGATTATGGAACTTGATGTCGAGATGTATGGATCAGGGTGATCGGATCTGATGTTGAGCTCGAGTGGGGGGTGGCCGTTAGAAGTACCTCCTTAGTAGGTCGTTCTCGGAGGGTTGTACCGACACGATGTACTCTGTACTTCGGTATGGTCGCGCCTAACACCCCAGCGGCTAGCCGCTCGTCAAGGAGAACCCGAACGCTGGCGTTCTCGGGCGAGATTTAAGATTAGAACGCGAGTAACAAGTAGGTGGTAGCGGAGCCGGTTATGGGTTCCACGAGGGGGGGGGGAAGGCGGGTTGGGGATGTGAGAGTTTTCCAGTGCAGAAAAAGAGGCCACGGCGATGGCAGCGATGGTTGATACCACAGCGCTTGTTCCGGGGCGTGCTTCCAGGAGGCGAACGACCTTTGGCGCAGGGGTCTTCCGGGAGTGAGCCGATGACTTCGTTGGGAAGTCCAGATTTACTTCCCTGTAATGGGTTTTCTTTAAACACGAGAGACGAAATCAATCATAGGCAGACGCCGGAGAGATATCGATGCTGTACCGGGCTGAGGATCGAGGCCTCGTACTAGTACGAAGCCACGAGAGGTGCATGAACAATGTCTCGTTAGGGGTGCACCGGACCCGAGAGATGGCTACCTATGCCGTTGAGATCAAGACGTAAGTAGATCGGGCTGATTGTCAATTCGAAAAGCGTAATAATGCACGCCGCAGACCTCAGGGATTGCCGGTATGGGTCTCGGACCTCGACAACGGTTCCGTCCTCATCACGATAACTGAGCCACACAGAGCGGTAGCGGAACAAGTCACGGCCGGTGTTAGACCAGGGCAGACCAGAGAGGCGGCGGCTTTAACGTCGATGCGACTTCCCTTGGGAATATCGGCTGAAGTGGCTAATGCCGTGCCATGATGTTCATGGGAGTGAGAAGTAGCCCGTGTGCCGGCACTGACCAGTAATAGCGGCGAGGATCCAGGATGACATGCTTCTCTGGGCCCGGCTAAGAGCAGAGTCATAATAGACGCCAGGCCCGTCCTCCTGCAGCCGCACGTAGCAGGTCCGCCTTGGGGAGGAGGGGGGAGGGGGGAACTGCCAGCGGTGCGGACGCAGCGATCCGAGGTCGCCTGCGGCTGTTGCAGCGACAAGTCCGACGGGTCCAACACATGCCCGTTCCTACAATAGGGTATACGTACACTTGAAGTACATACATAGTAGAATGTACTATGTAGTAAGCTGCATCCATTACCCAGGAGCCTGTTTCCCACGTACGCGTGTAAGTGTGATCCAATGGTTTGAAAAACTGACATGGCTGCCTGTAAGAACAGAGGCCTGGCGACAGAAGGGGTGTGTAAGTGCCAATTGGGTATACGAGTATATCTCGGCTCGATCCTAGCCGCCAGAGACGCCATCCTGTGATGGGCTCGATGCCGGGGGAGTGTCCAAGATCCGAAACCGTGGCAGAGCTTAAATGATAAGACGAGGCAGGGGACAGTGACGGATCTTCAGGGCCGATGAAAGCGCGCTCCTCAAGCCTGGCGTCAGATCTTCAAAAGTGGACCACGACGGCCCCCCGGGCCCTGGCCAGGGTCAGCAGCCAGGCGCACTGTCGGGCTGGAACATGGGGTTCGTGGCAATGGCCCTTCATCAGACTAGCTGTGTGCCGGCTCGACGGAAGAACGCATGGCCATCGTCGACGCCTTGGCCGTGGCCGCCAGGTTCGCTGGCCAATGGGCGGAGGCCAACGTCTATCTGCGTATGAGTGTGTCAAAGGGCAGGGGAGGGGAGGAGAGGGTGTTTCCTTGGCCACAAGATGAGCGTGGGCATGGAAGGGGGGGTGGCATCAAAAGATGCGAGTCTCAGAAGAAGGCGGCCATGTCTGCCTTCCGACACGACGTCTGGACTCTCTGAGCCTATCGGGATTGGATAACGAGACCTCGTCGGGCAGGCGTCGTCCAGGAAGAGCCCTCCCATTTCTCGAAGTCGTGGAGGCTCTGCCGCTGATGGCGGACCGCACCCAGCGACGGGGCTGCTCGTATGTCACGGCCGGAATGAGAGGGGTGTTGCAGGAAAAAGTGGCACATGGGTGACGGGTCTCTCGGTCGTGGGGCCGACGACCGGGACAACCGCCGTAGCAAAATCGGCAGTGACAGCGACACCGCACGCGAGCGGGAATGAAAATCGCTGAATCGTGGAAGAGGTTTGCAGTTCGACGTTGTACTCCGCAATTGCCTGTAGGTAGTACTAGCTTGGAAGATTCCAGTAAGGTACGGATGGAGCTGACTGCCCGAGGGGAAGCCACCAGTCGCGTCGCGCCTGCCTTCTTCCACCTCCCTACAGATACCTCGTACGTGGTCTTTACCTTGGGGAAGGAAGTCGCGATTGGATGGCGTCATATCGACGGATCTCTGAAGCAGACTCGAAAGAGTCCTCGAGCAGCGCACGCCCGGAAATTCACAATCGTGAGATTGTCAATCCATTATCTGCTGGGTACCCGATCTGAGGTAGTGCCTGTCGCTCACTTGCATCCGCAAACCACCCTCGATACTCTCGATGCACACATCAGCCGCCGCTCCTAGAATGCTGATCTAGGCACGGCGCACATCTCCATCCGCTCTGCGACGGGCAGTTCGGCGTTGGACGAGCTCCCGCCCAACTCACCATGTTCAAACCAGGCCGGCGTCTTTGTGCCACATCAATGGGCTGTCATCGGGCGGTGCGCCTGCCCAGGGCGACAAACGGAGCAAGCACGGGCGACGGGTTGACGAGCCGGGATCTAGGGATCCTGCGCCGAACGAGCCGTAGGCTGAATTTCAAGTCCCACAAGCTCGGGGCACGTAAGGTGAGAGGCAGCGGCTCTTGTGAGTGGGGCCTACATCGCACCTTGTCCAACGCAGGCTACACAGCTCAGCTTGTGGCTTTGTGTAATGTGCGCTTCTTCCAGGCGGCCTCCTCCCGCATTCCGTGGTCCGGACGGGCAATAGCGACTGCCGATCGCTAGAGGGACATCCCCTCGTTGGGAAGGGTGTTGCCCAACAGCCCAAGCAAGTCCACCAGATGTCCCGACTGGACTTGCGGCCCGAGCCCGGTCGTCTCTGGGCCTCTGGCGCTCCGTTTGCGTTGCCTGGCCAAGACGTTTCATCCTGCACGGAGGCAACATCGCACAAATCAGCCGCCATAAAAAGAGACAGGGATAGGAAGCAGATCGCAAAACGGTGAATTCTGCGTCGTCGTCTGCAACAACTGCTTGAGTCGCGAAGGACGGGCCAATTTGACGCCAAGTTAATAACCGCGATGCCTTATTCGGGCGGCTCCTCTAATGTGGCGATTCTTTTGTCGCCCTCCCGTCATTGTCATGAACTCCACGATCTACGAATCTCCCCGAATTGGACGCCAGCAATACTTACTTACATACGCTTACCCTACGCTGCCGCCCATTCGTTGGCCATAAGCAACCGTGAAAACAAGTGCCGAGAAAGGGACGACATCGCCATTCGCAAACATTCCGGAATTCAATCCCTAAGAAAGGAGCTTCCGTCTAATGAACTTTTGATGAGTGGACTTGTCTCAGCCATGTGGAGGGGATATCGTCCCACACAAAGTCCAAGTTCACACCGGGGAATACCTAACTACTTAGCCATCATTTTCTGTGAGAGAACTTGACAGAATGGATTCATTCGGCACAACCATGTCCGACGAGGCAGAGCTTTCTGGAGCACGCACCGGAAGTATCATTACCAAATCATCCTAGTAGTGGAATGCCGGTGGAACCTGGGGAGGCTCGTGTCACTAGAGACTTGCCCACCATTCGACTATCCGCCAGCAAGTCGAGCCAGGACCCTGCAACAGTGCCCGAGAATATCATAACGCCGGCCGTTTGAGCGATGCTGCTTGATTCGCTAATGTGTGCTTTCGACAATAGGGCGTTCAGTCGGACAACTCGACGGATGGCTGCATCGTAACCCAAGCGGGTAGCCGCGTCGTCGGGACCAGGCCAGCCTTCTCTTCGTGAATCACTCCAGATTCTCCAGATGGATTACCATGGGCATGAAGCAGATGGGCTCATTGGGCATCGGATGTGTCCTTCCCCGAACCCCCTCTTACTTGCGGTTGGCAAAGTCTTCTACAGCTGGCATGTTTCTTCGAGTTTTAAGCTGACAATTGAGCGTGCTTCTGACCAAAGCACTGCTCATATCTTCGACTCAAGGCAAGGGAAAGGAGAAAGGAATCAGAATGACAGTATCGACGACCGAAAATTCCTCTGCGAAGATATGGGACAAGTCGCATTACTATCGACAAACTTGCACGTAACGGCCCATCGTCCTACTTGATCCCAACCTGCAACATAATTATTCGAGGCTCCCTTCCAGATTCTGAGCACCCAACAAGGTGGCGTACTACAGCGCGTACTAAGCCACGCAATCTACAGAGTAGCATTGCATTATCTCAGGAGCCAGGCCTTACTTGCGAAAATACGGTTGATTCTCGAAATGGTGGCGCATCTGGGGTCCAATCACTCTCGTCCCCCCCAGTCGCATGTTTCACAATTCGCGGACGGAGCCACATTTGGTCATCTCCCTCGTCATCAGTGTTGTAAGATCCTCAGCTGTCACTCAGGGGCCCCTCCTCCTCTTCCGAAACTTGGTGCCTCGGGAAGTTTATCCTCGCTTCGGGCCCGTTTCGACCCGATTCAGCGACGCCCTAATCCCGTTATCTACAGGCTTAGTATATGTTGTAATCATGCGTCCCTTGCTCCTTTGGAACCCCAATCTGCGGACTCTAAGCGACGCGCGTGGCCGTCCCGAATCCCAGGCACTAGGGACTACCCGAGTAGCCCGTTGAAAGGATTACGAACTAACCTCTTAGTAGGCTTTGAGGGAGGGCCTGGCTTCAAGTCCGGATAACCTACAGCCCGCTTTCTGTACAGCCACTTGACCCAAGCACTTGCCAGGCAGGTAGCCGATCTGTCCAGTCCCCAAGTAATGGGTTCCAGGTTGCGGATAGCAAAGGGACATCCCTCTCCTGAGCTTGATACCCCGGAAGCTTCGATTCCAACACCGTGAACAGTATCGGTTTGTATTTATCTCTATTTACTAGACTCTCCGACGCACGATCAGTAGTCGTAGAATCCCTTCCCGCTCTTCTTGCCGAGCCACCCCGCATCGACCATCTTGCCGAGCAGGACACTGGGCCTGTACTTGGAATCTCCGGTCTCCTCATGGAGCACCTTCATAATGGCAAGGCAGGTATCGAGACCGATAAAGTCGGCGAGCTGCAGCGGGCCCATGGGGACATTGGTGCCGTTCTTCATGATGGCATCAATGGAGTCGCGGTCGCCGACGCCGGTCTCCAGGCAGATGACGGCCTCGTTGATGTAGGGCATCAGGATGCGGTTCGCCAGGAAGCCCGGGGAGTCGGCCGAGACACTGGGGATCTTGCCCATCTTCTTACAGAACTCGACAGCGGTGTCGAGGGTTTCCTTGCTTGTCTGCAGGCCGCTGATAATCTCGACGCCCTTCTGCACGGGAACTGGGTTCATGAAGTGGGTGGACACGACGCGGGACGACGCTGAGGTGTCGGTGGGGTCCGACGTCGTGGCCGCTGCGATCTTGGTGATGGAGATTGAGGAAGTGTTGGTCGCCAGAATCGCGTGCTTGGGACAGATCTGGGCGAGCTGGCTGAAGATGTCGAACTTGAGCTTGGGAATCTCAGGGACGGCCTCGATGACGAAGTCGACCGAGGAGAGGTCCTCGAGCTTGGTGCTAGGCGTCAGCAGAGACCTGACCTGATCGGCCTGCTCCTGGGTGATCCTTGACTTGGACACATCTTTGTCGAGAAGCTTCTCTGCGGTCGGTGGTTAGCGTGAATGGACTGCATTGAAGCCTCGGACGAGAGGTGTGACGAACGAGCAAAGGCCAGCCCTTTGTCCAAAGACTTCTCTGAGCTATCAATCAGAGACACCGGGACCTGTGCCTGGCGCGCCGCGACGAGAGCTATCCCAAGACCCTTCGCAATGTCTCTGTTAGTCCAATTCGTGATCTTCACATGTCGGAGATGACCTCACCATCTGCCCGGCGCCAACGACGCCCAGACGCTTGATCTCGGCGGCATACTGCCTAGGAGAGGTGCTGAAGCAGCGTGCCTGACGCGCAGCACCCAATGCTCGCATGCGAAAGACTGAGCTGGCCATTTTGCGTTGTCTGGATTATGTTGAAGGAGTGAGAGGGAAGGAACGGCGGGCGCTGTTCGGCTCACGGCGGAGATCATGGCCAAGGAGCGGGTAACCTCGGCCTGAGTGGGGTGCTGGATTGCCTTGTGTCTTGTCGCCGATAAGATAAGAGATAACGTCTTATCAGCGGGTCGCGTCTCATTTACACGACTGAACGCGTCTGGACGCGTGCCCATGCGGGAGTGAAGCGGGACACCCAACGGTACCTCCGCCATCGCATTATGAATTTGCGACGATAAGACAGTCCAGTTTGCGACCTGTTAAACGAATCCGGCCGCCAGGATGGATATGCCAGATGGCGCCACGGACATTGTCCATCCTGAAGTTCGAGCCCATATCAACAGCCTCGTTTCAGCTGTAAGTTCCCGAGTGCACCTTGAGCTCTGCGAAGACAATGGGCCACTGACTGTTGCACCCGTAGCTGGGAGGCTTGAGTGTCGACGATGATGGCCAATACCAACTGGGAGACGACGCCCTCGAGGTACTCCGCGATATCAAGCGATGGATCCGCTTCTACGATGAGAAGACGAACCGCATGGACGTGGCCCGCTGCATCCACCAAGCAAACTTGATCGAAGGCGACCTGCTCCCGATCCTCGCCACATGGCCCGAGAATGCGAACGACAGCAAGTACAAGGCACGCATCGCGTTGGCCTGCCTCGAGGTCATGGTGCCGTTGACCTGGCCGATGGAATGGGACATGGAGCGCATGACGGTGAACCACCATCGCCACATGCCTGTCCTAGAGCTGGCGCAAGTGGCATACAAGCGAGCTATCATCAATTTTGACGGCGCTCGAATTCTCCACACCGCTGTAAGAGTGGCCCTGCCGTCAATGGCCGTGCCTATCGGGGACCGTACGCAGCGCGACCAAGGAATAATCAAACTGGTTCTGTTCTTCCTCCGCAATATCGCCTCTATCGCGCCGCCGCCCGATGTGAAATACGATGGAGACGAAACCCAGATCTCGAGATCCGCCACCATCGACGCATTCTCCTACCAAGATATATTCCACGTGCTCCTTATGCTTGCGTCCAACATGGGAGACGACTTCCGAAATGAAGACACCGCAGTCATGGAGATCATATACCATTTGGTAAAGCGGGTCGATATTGAGAAGATGTTCATGAGCGATCAGCAGCTTCACAAGGCCAGGGCTGACGAGCTGGCGGCTGTCATGAAGAAGGAGCAGGAGATGCTCAAGTCGTACAGCCGCCCTTCGCGGCACAACCGGTTCGGGACCATGATCTGGGTCAAGCGTGAGGACGGCAAGATGACGACACTCATGGGACAGGACGCGGTAGCAAATGCGGCAACCAGGCAGCGCAAGATGGATAATGCAAAGACGTACAGGCCCCCACGCCGCGCGAAGAAGGAGGACAAGGTCGATCGCGAAATGGGACCGCCGGCCAAGCTCAACTCGAGGGCGAACAACCAGCTTCAGTCTTTTGTCGAGGACTTCTTGGACTCAGGGTTCAATCCGCTGTTCTCGCACGTGCGCAAGACTATCGACCGCGAGGCGGCTTACCTGATGCAGTACCATCGGCGCCAGTTTTTCTACCTAGTGGCCTGGTTTCTCGAGGCGGAGCGCATGAGGAGGAGGTCGAAGAAAGACAGCAACGACAACAACAACAACAACAACAACAACAACAACAAGAAGCAAGATGAGCAGGTCACGAGTTTCAATCTGGTCGCGGGGGTGTTGAACCAGGAGATGTTCATCACGCTCAACAAAGCACTGCATGAGTCGTACGAGTACAAAGATTGGCACGAGCTGACGGCCGTCATGCGATGCTTCACACAGATCCTCATCACCGTCCAGGAGATGATGCAGTGCGGCCGCGACGACGACGAAGAGATTGCCGAGAACATTCTCAGCCGCCTCTTCTACGAGGAGGCAACGCACGATGCTGTGGCCAACATCATCAGGACGTACAAGGATCAGAACTTTGACTATTTGGATGCGGCGACGGAGCTGGTGCACCACTTCTTACGCATCCTCGAGAGCTACTCGAAACAAAATGTCGACATGCAGGTCCGCTCGCGAAAGCGTACACGCAGGAAGAAGAAGGCGGCGCAAGAGGCCGGGGGCGATAACGCTGCCGACGATGACGAGGGGGATGGCTCCGAAAACGACGAAGCAAAGGCCGAGAAGACCTCCAAAGAACGCAAGTTTGACTTCCACAGGTTTGCTAATCGCTTCACCCCGCAAGGGGTGGTGGATACATTTATCACTTTCACAAAGCACTACCGTGATCTCAGCGACGCTCAACTCAAGCGGGCACATCGGTACCTTTATCGTGTAGCTTTCAAGCAGGAGATGAGCGTCATGTTATTCCGTGTGGACATTATCCACCTCCTATACAACATGGTCAAGGGGCCAGAACCGCTGGACAAGTCTTCAAGCATGTTCAAGGACTGGGAGGAGCTCGTCAAGCAGATTTTGCGGAAATGCACCAAGAAGATCGACGAACGGCCGGAGCTCATCATTGAAATGCTCTTCAGTAAAACGTCGAGCTCGGCGCACTTCCTCGAGTTCGGCTACGAGAAGCAGACGGTGTCCAGCAAAGGCCCGGGCAAACCTGGTGCCCAGCTCGAGTTCAAGCACACGGAGGAGCGGGACAGACAGATGGCGATTGTGGTTGGTGCCTTGCTGGACAAGAACCAAGCCGATCACATTGCCTGGGTGAAGAAGGTGGTTGAGGACGCTGAGGTGGAGCGTCGGTCTTGGGAAGATGCTGACCGCGCACGGCAACTGGAGGAGGATGCCTTTACTGACGAGGAAAACGATGCGTCCGGGGAGGCAAAGACGCCTCCTGTAATATGTGAGTTTTCGGATCGCCACGATTACAAATGACGGCATGCTAACCACGACCAGTTGTACATCCGGATGACGATGCCAGGCGGACAGCCATGTTTAAGAATTCGCATCTGCGTCTCCTCATGACTGTCGCGGGCTTCCAACGACTTGGCTCTGCCTCAGAAGAGACCCGGGACTCTTCTTGGGTTGTCCCGGGCGAGGTCTCGGCAGATCACTTAAAGGACACGCTGCACTACATCAACCAGGCCGAGTTCAACCCGCCCACGTTCGAAGAAGGTGTGTTGGCGGAGAACCAACTACGGCGGAAGACGGTGCCGCGGAAGAAGGCTGCCTTTGACGACGACGATGAGGACGGAGTCGACTTCCTGGACGACGAGATGCTGTTCCCTGCCGGCGGCCCTACGGCCAGGAAAGCCATCGACGACCCTACCAAGCCCAAGAAGACGGGGCGACGCAGCAGGAAGCAAAAGGACGAAGACCCAGAAGCGCTCGATGAGAAGGCTCGGAAGCGACGCGAACGAGAGCGCGAAAAGGCCCGCAAGATTAAGTCGGCGCTGTACGTCAAAGAAGGCGACGACGAGTTTGACTCGGAGGAGGATGAGGCGTTCTTCGCGCGGGAACGTGAGATTAGGGCGCGCGCAGAAAAGCTTGCCAGGTCAGCAGCGGCGGCTACTGCATCTGACGCTGCCAGAACAGCGGCAAAGAGGAAGAAGCGCAAGTCTGATGTGCTCTCTGAGGAGAGCGATGAGGATGACAATGACAATGATGTCTTGAAGAGGGTGTTGAGCAGTCAGGACGGCGAAGATAGCGACACGGATGATACAACTGTGGATGTGAGCGACGGTGAGGCGAGGAAGAAGAGGCGCGTGAGCATAGAGAGTGAGGACGCGATGGACGATGATGAAGAAGGGGATGCCAACGGGGAAGAGGACGACGTGGTGATGACTGCCCTGGACAAGGCCACGGTCGCAAGCCCTGCTGGGGATGATGAGGAGGACGAGGAAGTGTCGGTGCCCGTCAGGAGACCGAGAGTCAGGGGCGGCTTCGTGATCGACAGTGATGATGACGAATGAACTTGGTAAATTACATGGAGTTGGTGTTGACGGGTAAGCTATTAATACTAGGCATATGGATTCAAGCATGATTTTTGTAATTAGATCTAGGTATGATGGGTTATTCTATAGTATCATGGAGTCTTGAAGAAAACAGAATAACGAGTTTTTCACACTTGAAAGCCCACGTTTTATACTCCAATGGGTTCAAACCGCTTACCTGTGCTCCCTGTCTTATATAGGAACAAGATATTCCTTCCATCTGCAGGAAAGAGGGGGGTTATGCCTACCCGGAGCCCTCCCCCTTTCCGGCGGTTGCTCTCCTATCGATGCTGTTCCTCCTCCCTGTCGCGGTGCTGTGACCGCTCTGAGCGACATTGGGGTCCTGGCTCCACCTCCTCGTGTCTTCACCAGTGTTGGCAAAGACGCTGCCATCCCGGTGCTTCTCGGACTGACGACGGGGCTGCTCCTCCTCTTGGCCGACGGGAGTACCGTAATCATCATCGTCTGATGATGATGATGATGACGCGCCGCCCCAGGCGCCGCCGATACCCTCCATGGTGAAGGGCGAAGCGGTCGGCGCGTCAAGCACAGCGAGCTCCTCGGGGCTCAAGAAGCGCGGGAGGACAAGGGCGCGCACGGGAATGAGAGCGAAAATAAAGATGGGAAACCCGACGGCGGCGACAGTCTGGGTGATGGCAAAGGTGGCGGCGAAGCCGATCAGCTCGATGGCGACAAAGATCCACACGGCGGACCGGCGGCGCACGGAGCGCAGCTCAGCAGCAGGCGGGGTGAGCGCTTCATCGCGGGCGAGGAAGAGGATCTTGGCGGTAATGCCGTTGGCCTCGAGGGCCTGTATCCCCATGACGAAGAACAGACCCGCGAGGACGCCGTGGGGGATGAGGTGCAGAACGACGAGGAGCGGGCCGGTCATGGTGCCGAGGGTGAGGAGGCCCTGGGCAAGGTTGGAGACGCGCTGCTCGACGACGTGGGTGCGCTCGAGGGTGTGGCCGCCCTTGTGCTCGCCCTTGTCGTCGAGATGCTTGACGGATTTGGTGACGCAGAGGGACTCGGTGTGGAAGGGGGCTTGGGGGATGAGCCCGTTGGGGAAGGGCAGGCCGAGGATGCCGGCGACGCCGGTGGTGGCGCCGAGGAGGAAGATGTCCCAGTGGAAGCCGGCGGGTTTGCGGAGGGGGAATTCGCTGCCTTGGGCGATGAGGGAGGATACTTTTGTGTGTGTGTGTCCGGTGTCAGCATATGATGTGTCGTCCTGGGGGTGTAGTTGTATAGGGAGCACATGGGAAGTAAGGGGTCGCTCACTCACCATTGTGGTCGAACCAGAAGAGGATGGTAAGGAGGACAGCAAACGGCAGAGCAGTAAAGATTTGGCCGACACTCAGATCCCAAAAGTGAACAAGCCAGCCGCGCTGGTCATTTGTAGGCATGAACGCCACGCTAGTAGGCAGAACCTCGAGATCGACATCCGCCATGCGGCCAATGTGGACAAACCCCGTGAAGAAGACGAGGGTGAGGGGCGTGCCGTAGTCCTTGAGGAAGACGCGGATCCAGTGGCGGAAGAGGGAGCTGGAGCCGAGGAGGCCGCAGAGGTAGGCACACATGAGGACGAGGAGGGCGACGACGACGGAGAGGTAGAAGGGGGCGGCGTCGCCGAGGCGGGCGAGGACCTCGACGCCCTTCTGGAGGTAGATGAAGGCGACGTAGAAGCCGAAGATGTCGCAGGGGAAGCGGGTGACCCAGCGGAGCCAGTTGCAGGAGTTTGTGATGGCGAGGATCCAGTGGAGGATGAGGGACCATCTGGTAAGGGGTTAGAGGAGGGGGTGGTAAAGGGCGGGCTGGGGGTCGGTGCGTACATGCCGATCCAGGCCATGAAGCCGATGTAGTTGACGCCCGTGTTCTTCATGATGTCGTAGACGGTGCTGAGAGTGGTCAGGTCAGTCTTTTGCTGAAGCTCGTAAATGTAGAACACTGTTGGGGGGGGGGGGNGGGGGGGGGGGGGGAGAACAAACTAATTGAAGACAGTGATGGGTCCTACATGGAGGGTTAGCCCACGCCGTCTCCTAGTATAGAACGACAATGATTACACGCCCGGGACCTAGAACTCACCAGTCACGCCGACAATAACGAGCGGCTGTGCAGCAAACAGGGAGAAGACAACGGCGCCGAGGACCGATGACAGCAGCACCTCGTTAACGCCGTACTCACTGCCCGTGTTCTGAAACATGTCAAGCGAGAAGGCCAGCGCGGGCAGGATGCTAGGCCAGCAGTCAGTACATGTGCCCCGGCCATCTATTGGGCATGTTGTAAACTTCTTGCAAGCGGCGGCACTTACTTGGCAAAGTACATGTAAACAGTAGCCGGGACGACTCGATAGTCCCAGGCGTCGACCCAGTCGCTCACGTAGTACGGTGCCCGGCGGCGCAGGTCGTTGACCATGCCGCGGAACAGGTGAACCCTCCACCACGGCTCGTCAGGACCGGACATGGACACGCTCGCCTTGCGGCCCGGGGCCGGGGCCGGGGCCTGGCGCTCGGGATCGGGATCGGGATGGAGGTCGGGGTCGGGGCCGGCATCTCTCGGGATGGTTCCGGCCATCTTGGTTTTGGCGGGCGGGAAGATCTTGTCTATAAAAGATAAAAGAGGTAAAGGGAAAAAAAAAAAAAAAAGGGAAATAAGAAGAAGAAGAAACAAAGCTCTACCAGAATGCGTCAATGCAAGACACGCTCTGCATGATGAGTCCCCGTGTTATGTATAATAAAGAAATATAGTAGATCTCGGGGAAGAAAGAATTATATTACATATACAAGAGAAAATTCGGGGGCAAGCAAGGAACTTTGTCTGCCAATGACAGTTCTGCGAATCATTTGCCTCCCGGGGGAAAAAAATTGACGTAAGTCGTCTGGGAAGCGTCGATTAAGTCACTGTTGCAGGGTAAGGTACAGACTACTACTGTAGTAGCCGCTGTCCAGCCAACGTCCGTAGGAGCCTTACCGTGTGCGGTATAGATCCGGGGGACAACGTACCAAGTCGGGTAGTAGACGGCGTCGTCGAGCAGGAACTTTCTTGACCAATCACGGCGCTGGATTGCCTCCCCCGAGATCGCTTCACCGCCCGGGGGGGGGNGGGGGGGGGCCAAAATGATCTCCTGTTGCCAGCAGTTCTGTAAGTACGCACTCGTATGTAGGTAATCCGTGTACCATGTTACCACTCAGAGCTACACGAGTAATTACTACTCGTATGATGGCAAATAAATATGGGTACACCCTGACTGTGACAAAGTATTCAACATGACATAAAAGTCTACAGCTCTAAAGCACTACTACTAGCAGTACTACCAAGTCCTACTAGCAGAATATGGTACAGGTTACATGTAGGTAGTTACAGAGTACAGGTGATATCTCCCCCCAACCTCCCCATCTACTGCCCTCGCTTCATCCTCGATTCCCCCCCCTATTCCCATGCAATACAAAGGACTCCCGCCCTTGGATCGTGTTAGTTTTTTTTTATATCTTGTTGTTGTTGAGTAGAGAGCCAGTGCGCCATCTCCCTCCATCGGATATCGAGCACAATGTCTGGTCGAGCCCTCCGCAGGCCTCTGGATCCGCATGGGATCATGCAGCCTGGTCTGTGCCCTAGCTGCTCGAAGCGTAGATCGCTGAAAAGCCGCCCTCCTCCCCCCCCCCGGCAGGCCGAAGACGAGATCGGGGCGGACACTCGCACCGCCTGGAACCAGATCCTTCAGCCTCACCTCCGCGACTCGCCCTCGGCCAGCTGCTTGAACGCCGGCGCCGGGGTGGGCTGATCGGGATCATCCGTCTCGGCCGTGCCGCCCTGCTCCCCAGCCTTGCCTCCACTGAAGTACTTCTCAAACTCCTCGTTGTCGCCAAACGGCCGCTTGCCCAGGATCCGCACCATGTCGTCCCGGACCAGCACCTCCTTCTTCAGCAGCTCCTCCGCAATCAGGCCCACCTGCGTCTTCTTCTCCGTCAGTAGCTTCTTGCACTTCTGGTACGCGTCGTCCACGATCCGCTGCACCTCCTGGTCGATCGCCTGCGCCGTCGCCTCTGCGAACGGCTTCGTCATCCGGTTCGGGTCGTTCTCAAAGTGCACCGGCCCGACCTTGTCGGACATGCCCCACTCCGTAACCATGTTGCGCGCCATCTGCGTCACCTTCTTGAAGTCGTCGCTCGCACCCGTCGTCACCGTCGGGAAGTGGAGCTCCTCCGACACTCGCCCGCCCATCGTCATCGCCATGCGATCCATGAGCTGGTTCGTGTTCATCAGGTAGGCATCCTGGGGCAGGTATTGCGCGTAACCCAGCGCACCCTGGCCGCGGGGGATGATGGACACCTTGAGAAGGGGGTCCGCGTGCTGGAGGAACCAACCGCAAATGGCGTGGCCGGCCTCGTGGTACGCCACCGTCTTCTTCTCCTCAGGCTTGAGCACCAGCGACTTGCGCTCCAGACCGCCAATCACACGCTCGATGGCCTGCTCAAAGTGCTTCATCTTGACATCGTCGGCGTTTGCACGTGCAGCTATAAATCCTGTTAGCCCATCATCCTCTCCATCACGTACGTAGACCCTGCAGATACATACCGATCAAAGCAGCTTCGTTGACGACGTTGGCAATGTCAGCACCCGAGAAGCCAGGCGTCAGAGTAGAAAGTCGGCCAATGAGGTGCTCCTTGTCCTCATTAGTGACAATCTTCTTCAGGTAGACGTCAAAGATCTCCTTGCGGCCCTTCATCGTCGGCCGGTCAATGTAGATGTGTCGGTCGAAACGTCCTGGTCGCATGAGGGCCTTGTCCAACACGTCGGCACGGTTCGTGCCAGCAAGCACGACAACCTGCTCCCGCGTGTTGAAGCCGTCCATCTCCGTCAAGATCTGATTGAGCGTGGCCTCCCGCTCGTCGTTTCCGCCAAAGCCGCGGCCGCTCTCCTGTCGGGCTCGCCCAATGGCATCAATTTCGTCGATAAAGATGATGCAGGGAGCGTTTTTGCGGCCCTCGGCGAACAGGTCACGGACACGCGAGGGTCCAACACCGACAAACATCTCCACGAACTCCGAACCGCTGACGCTGAAGAAAGGCACTCCCGACTCGCCGGCAGTGGCCTTGGCGAGCAGCGTCTTACCAGTACCAGGGGGCCCAGCCAGGATCGCACCTCGTGGGATCTTGGCGCCGAGCTTCTCGAACTTCTGAGGCTGCTTCAAGAAGCTCACAAACTCCATAATCTCGGTCTTGGCTTCCTCCAGGCCGGCCACGTCCGAGAACTTGACCTTGACGGCGCTCTCGGCGTTGAACTTCTTAGCCTTGCTCTTGCCAAAGTTGAACATGCCACCTCCTCCACGACCGGCACCCATGGACCGCTGTGTCCACAGGATCAGACCGATGAAGAGCAGAGTGGGACCGAAGGCGAGGAACATGCTGCCCAGGGTGCTGCCGCCACCCTCGTAGCTAACGGGGATCCTCTGGGAAGAAGGGATACCGAGCTCGTTCTGGGCTTCCGTGAGGTTACGCTCGAACGCGTCCACAGAGCCGATGGTGAAGTAGTAGGTCTTGCGGGCGCCGTTCGGAGGCTGTGCCTCGGGGTGCAGCTCTGCGCGGACTTGTCCACCAACCACGACGAACTTCTTGACGAGACCCTTATCCAGGAAGTTCGCCCTCATCTCCTGCCAGGTGACCTCTTCTTGGTTGCCGCCCGAGACGAAAGTATCCCACAGCCAAAGGGAGAGAAGAATTATGAGAACAGACTGCATGGCCTCGGGCCAACCCCCGTTGCCTCCAGCAGGTGGCTGAGGGTTCCTACCGCCCTTCTGTTGACCGGAACTCGAACCCGACTCCTCTGACTTTGCCTTAGATTGGTGGTCTTGGCCCGGTGCCTTCTCCCCCGCCCGAGGAACATGCTCGTCAGGGGTCTCATTCTTGTCGAATCCGCTGAATGAACCCGGGCCCTTGCTCTCTCGCTGGCTCTGGAGCCAGGCAACCCTGTTGGCGGTCTGGACTACGGAGCGGATCAGCCGGCCCTTGTCCAACATGGAGAGCTTGCCCGAGCCTTGGCGCATTTTCTGCAGCAGCTCCCTCGTTTCGATGGGCACGCCAGTCTGCTTCAAATCTCTCAGAATGTTGTGTAGGTTCTCCCTCTGGGCTTCCGGCAGCATATGCGTGAACCGCTCGAGCTGTTCGAGCTCATTCTTCGACAGATATACCCAGTTGTCAGGCAGAGGCAGGTGGATGTCCTCCTCGGCCTCCTTCTCGGAGGGCTTCTCTTCCTTATTCTCATTCTTGTCGGGTTGCTTCGAGTTCTTGGGGTCCTTCGAGTCCTTGTCCTCCGATTCTGGCCGGTTCGTCGAATACGGTCGCCATGGTGTGCTCCGTCGGAAGGAGAGCGCGGCCGGTGATATTGACCTCGCGACCGACGGCTGCAGGGCCCTGTGAAGCGCGTGAAGCCTCTGGTGCTGTGGCAGGCGGACTAGCCGCGCGAGCTGGCCCGACTGCCGCAGATATCTTGACATTGTGCGCGCGGGAGCAGCAGCAGCTGGCGAGGCGCGGATTCGCCGGAGTGGGAAGGGGGTGGTGGTTTCGCGGAAGGACCGCACTCTATCATGGGGCGACGCGCAGTACTGGAGACGCGGCGGCGGTTTGAGGATGGGAATGGTGTTATCGGGAGTTCACCCGACGGCAGAGAGCGGCTTGGGGAGTTCCAACGCCACTGCTGGAAAGTTGATGACACCACTCGGAGCAAAACTGGTGGCGGTGATGACCTGCTCTTGGAGCCTAGCTAGCTCGAAAATTGGACCGTGTCACGTGGTTGACGGAGTCCGCCTCGGAGTTTGGAGCCGGGGCCTCGTCGCTGCCGACTCGCCGAGCACCACTTTAAAGGTCCACCGGTACGATAGTAGGTAGAAGTTGATGGAAGCAATTGGTAGTGCCGATTTCTTTCTCTATTGCCAACACATAATATAACATCCATGGATGTCATTGAACTCTGGGTCTGTCGTATGTGTGTCTAGGTCAATGGAATCTCTCACAATTGTAGGAATTCTTGCTGCACAGTTCGCCTTGTGCGATGGCATCACGGTCTATGTATTAATACTGAGCGAATGTTTCCACTGCCTTTTATGACTACTTCTTCGTGTCCACGGCCATTCCCTAGCGGCATCCTGTAGGACTGCTCTTCATCCCCGTTTGGTTCCAGATCAGGCCAGTCACGCCAAATTTCCACCTCGGAGTCCATGGAGAAGGGGTGCTTGCGAGAATAGCCCACGACTCGACGCGCTTGGTCTGAGTCGCCTACCTCGAGGAGCAGCACTTGTGGCCGTAGAATGGAGGCAATGTCGAGTAATCGCGCATAAAAGACATCTTCGGGATTCAACCCGGAGGGCGCAGAGGGCAGATGGTCGCCTGGCACGAGGGCAAGACGTGGTTCGTATTTGCGTACAGAGTAGCCTAGCTGGCCGCGGCCATGATTCCAGACCTCCTCTGCCACGTACGGTGGGTTTGATATCATCACATCCCAGGGCGATGCCGCGAGAGCTCGGTTGTCTTTGTCACTGAACACGTCGCTATTCGCGAACGAAACCCGGAGATCCTGGCTAGCAGGGGACATGTGCCCACGCGCGATGTTGTGAACCAAGTTCTCCTGCGCAAGCTCAAGCGCACGAGGCGAGATGTCAACTCCACGCACATCCAGCGAGTGGACCGACTTCCGCAGCTCGGCAAACAAGAGCAGGGGTATACAGCCGGTGCCAGTACAGAAATCGATGATCCTGAGCTTCTCGCATGAGGAAGCCGGCTGACCCAGTAACGCCCCGGATTTCAATAGATCTACGAGGTGACAGACATATGCCTCGGTCTCCGGTCGCGGGACGAGCACTCCTGGCCTGCATTTGATGTCAAGGGAGCCAAAGGGCTGAGTTCCCAGGACATACTGCAAGGGAACGCCACGCCCTCGCTGCTGGCAGAGCTGGGTCAGGCGGCGCGGTCGCGCATCAGGTCGCGTAGTCGTATCAGCGTGCTCCTTGAGCCATCGCAGCTCGTTTGCTGCCGAGCGGAGGTCTCTGCATGCTGGCAAGAGAGTTGCCAAGTCAGGTGAGATGTGCGAAGCGCGTCGGACGAGGTGTGGTGGGAGGCGCGGCATTGACGACGGAGAAGATCATGACGTTCCGCGTCACTTCAAACCGAGATCGGGTGGAATTGAAAATGGTTATGGATAATACAGAGCTTGGAATTTCCAGGCTTTTTGATATCACCGTTGGCGCAATTGTCCTGCTAGAGCAGCCTCTGGAGGAAGCTGGAGCGCAGATGGTAAGGTGAAGGAGGAATTTTCCGGGCCTTAGCCTTCGAATCTCTGACCGACCGCCACCGACAACAATAGCCCCACTAGAATTAGAGGTCGTGTCTTGGTACGACGCCTGCCTTATTCACTTCATCCTCCCTCTGTTCATTTCACGAGCCAGTCTTACTACTATCTCTCTTCCCCGAATTCGGTTTTTGGATATCACACCCGACCCTTTAATACCTCAAGCTCTGGCGGCCGGGTCAGACTTGCCTCGTGCACCGAAACCACAGTCCTCCGTCAATCGCTGGTCATCATCGCCACCTTGCCCTCTGTGCCTGCCCACCAAGCATCGCCATTATGAACGCTCCCGACAGGTAAGCGGCTCTCCAGATTTCCTGTGTGACGCCCTCTACAAATTTCACGGTGGAATTCCTTCCGCAATCGGATTGGAGCAAACCTGGGCCCCGAGAGCTAGCATGGTCCCTCTCTTGTGACTCCCTGCTACATCACTCGCCCTGTGCTTGCGCGAAAACCAGGGGCATGCCAGAGAGGTCTGATCTATCAGTACCTGAGGTACTGGCCGAAGAAACACGAAGTTCTGAGTCTGGTTCACAAATGGCACATCGCCGCTTCCACTGTGCACTGTGGGCGGGTGTGCCCGGGATGTGTGCTAGGCAGTGCCTTCCCTACGTGCCATAACGCTCGTCATCGGGTCTACCTTCCTCCACCTTCGTCCGACGTGGCGGACTGTCAATATCCCACTTCTCACCAGCTTGAGGAATGTCTGGCATCGGCTTTTGGTCTCTTCACTGTCGCACCTGTCTAGCCCTCACGGCTCTATCTCGCATCAGTCACCTGCGCACAGACATCTGCCCGAGATGCCGGATTACTCGGAGAATTACGGCGAAAGACATACAATGACTGACCTCACTGACAGATTTGAGCTCTTTCTGCTCGGCGAGGGCGAGAAGAAGATCGAGGAGAAGGTGTACTCTGGTGAGCCACCTCGTTGTCTCACGTTATCGTTCCTCCTCTAACGGAAGCCTGAAAGGCATGTCAAACACGTCAGACTTCATCCTGAAGAAGGAGGATCACACACTGGGAAATCTGCTATCAGAGCACATCAAGGCTCACCCCAACGTGCACATGGCTGGATATAAGCGTAAGCTAATCACGGACGCATCCAGCGTTCTGACCGTGGACTGACTCGGAAACTCTCAGTCGGGCATCCTAACGTCCCCGAGCTCTTCATCCGCGTCCAGACTGACGGGACCGTGACGCCGCGAGACGTATTCACATCCGTTTGCGAGAAGCTCATCAACCAACTGGAGATGCTGCATCAGGAGTTTACGCGAGAATGGGAGTTGCGACGCATTACCAACACGGGAGAGCAAGGCAACATGGCAACGAATGGCGTTTAATCGGCCTCTATCAGGATATCGACTTCGAGGTACCGGCGTTATGGCCTTTTATGGACGATGGGATTTGATTGCGAGATACAACACCTGAGTTTAGGGGCCGGGCATGGAAAAAAATAACCCTTGTTGCCAGGTCTTACTGCTCCATCCGTCTGAGGCGTTCCCTCTCCCCGGCATTGGCTGGTTCTACTAGGGATCCCGATGTAGTGGAACTGTGGCCGGACCGAATGTTCCTTATTAAATTCAGGCCTGATAATCATGGTCGTGGTATCTGGAGTCCGCGATTCTGAAGGACGGTCCATCCTCATGTGCTCTCAGGTCCTTCCCCACCCGGAATCAACTGAAGTGGCAAGTCAGCAAGGGTCAACACAGGAAGCAAAGGGAGAGGGAGCTTCACCATGCAAATATTATTCCCATTCAACAGAATCTTGGGCAGCTTGGTGTGGTTCCCTGAGTAGTCGCTGTCAAATAGTCAGCGCCAGCGCTCTGCCAGCCACGAAAGAATAAAATGACGTACAATTCTGTGACATCCTCGAGCACCATGTCTGAATAGCGAGTTAGTTGACGACCTGAGTAGAAGGATCGCGGGGATGACTTACTGACGTAGTCGTCGAATCCCATCAGGGTTCCGCTGAACTCTGGGTAGTCTATTAGCCCGTCATCTAGCCCATGGATGTATTGACACGAACCCTTGTCACCCTTCATGATAACCCATATTCTTGAGCCGACACACTTATCGATGAGCTCTTGTATCCAGTCAGTAAATAAACCGGTCTTGGAACAGGATGGCGGGGAGTTTCTCACCGAGGGGTAGCAGCTGGGAAGCCATTGTGAAAGTGGTGGAACCGAGTTGAGTGACCGGATCGATGGCGGAGGATACTTGGGCGCTTTTTATAAACCACCGCGGAAGATCAGACCTCACAATTCGGTGGGTGAGTTTCTTGGTGTTCGTCACTATGGAATATCGGGTGTATTTTGTAGGTGGTGGGTCGTGAGCTCATGTTCAGTGGGACCTCCAGCACCAAGTTGCTGAGTGCCATCACCACCTCCTACCCACCAGAGGCTGCACGGCCCCACGTGAGATCGCGACGATGACTAAGCTCAGTGCCTCCACCTGGCTGCGCGGTCGCGACATGCGGCCACACTTCACCCCTCCTTTCTCCCTGCGTGGCTGCCTACCCGATGAGAGCGCCTCGTCGGTCATGACGATTGGCCGCCATGGTTGCGCGACCCGCAGGACTTGTACGAGACCATGGTCGATGACACCTGGAAGAGTTCCCCGCTGCCGCCCCAATGCGTTGGCATTGCCGAGATACTCCTCCCTCACGACGACGTTCGTCTTGCCCCGAGCTAGAGTCCTGCTCCGTTTCCTGGAACACCACTGACGCTAGAGTTACGCAGATCTCGCTGGCGGCGAGCGATGACCCGCGACGCTAATAGTCAACTATGGGATCGGAGCATGGGCATTCGGTTCTCCTCGAAATTCAAGGCCGTTGTGAGCTACCCGCGCCTCGATGTCGCTCGCTTCCTACATGGTTTCTCCAATGGCGCAGAAGTCGAGAGTGCCGGGTTTGAACCGCAGACGGACGAAGAGCATGGCGCACGACGAAACGATGATTCTCAAACCAGCAGGGAAGACACGCTGAAGGGGGACCAATCTTCCCCGACGCCAGCGGAGGTGCCCCCGAAGGCCGGGATAGAGGACGCGGTTGGAGGCGGAATAAGCCAGCGCAATGTCGCGATTAGCCCTCGAGTCACTCCTCCTGTTACGTCCATTTCCTACCAAATCGACCCCGAGCTTTTCCAACGGGCACGTGGAGAACCACAAGGCTCGCCCGACTCCTTCTGGTCGCACACGATGTACCGGTGCATCGGCGACGATGGGACCAGGACGAATGTCAAGGTCCATTACTGCACCAGCAAGCATACGATGGAATATGTGTGCAAAAAGTATTTTGTCGGCGAGAAAGTACTCGGCTTCGATCTGGAATGGGACCCCTGGGCGACCAAACAGGTGGATGCCCGGCATAATGTGTCTCTCATCCAGATGGCGAGTCCGGGGCACATCGGCCTGTTCCATTGTGCCGTCTTCTTCAAGGATGACTTTGTCGCGCCGACCTTTAAGGAAATCATGGAGGACGCGGAGGTGTCCAAGGCTGGTGTGAATATTAGGGGTGATTGCACGAGGCTGCGCAAGTACCTCGGCGTCGACACCCGTGGCATCTTTGAGCTCAGCAACATGTATAAGATGGTCAAGTACATCCGGGAGGACCGCCCTCACCTGATCAACAAGGTTCCCGTCACGCTGGCGACTCAGGTCCATGAGGTTCTTGGACTTCCTCTCCGTAAGGACACGGTGCGTATGAGTAACTGGACGCGTTACTTGAATAACCAGCAGATCTTATGTGAGTGATCTCGGGAAGACTCGGAAAGAACAGCGACGAACATGTGCTAATGCACTGCAGACTCGGCCTCAGACGCTTACGCCGGGATCCAGCTTTACCATGTGCTGGACGAGGAACGACAGAAGCTGGATCCTTGCCCACCCCGACCGCAGCATGCGGAGCTTAACCTGCCGATCCCAATGCCCACAGTAGATAAACACAAGGTAGAACCGACGGCCGAGAGCGCCCAGGAGAGGAAACCAGACAAATCAAGGCCTGTCCAAGTTACGACCACCAAACTCGTCAACAAAAAGACAACCACCAGCTTCAAATTCGGCGACAACCGCGTCATAGCAGCCGACACGAAGATGCTGCAGTACCGATCCTCCAAGGGCAGCTCAGTGACGGCCGGGCCGTCCGCTCTGCGGGCGTACTACATCTGGCACGCCAACGAGGACCTGAAACCCGACGACATCGCCAAGCTCCTGCGCCAGCCGCCCCTGCAGACCAACACCGTCGTGTCGTACATCCTCGAGGCCGTAACGGGGGAGAAGATGCCCTACTGCAGGGTCAGGATGAGGGATGAGCTGCTGGCCAGCCTCAGCCCTACTGCGAGGGTGCATCCTAGGTATCAGACGTTGGTCAAGGCCTGTCAAGATGCTACCCTTGCTTCGCAGGCTTAGTGGTTCGGAGACGTGCCGTTCCGTGGATAGAGAAGCGCTTAAGGCTTCATCGCTGCCCATGAGGCAATTGAAAAGGAGAGCATGCTATTTCCTCTTTGCGTTACGACCAAGCTGTTTATAAACTAGAACCCTAATAATATCAGTGGCTACAGCTGCCCTAGATGGTCTTGTGTGACTTTACAGCTTCTTTATTCTCACCCATGGCTGCTCTCCGTTTCACAGATCTCAAGTATCCCACCTAAGTACATTCGAGTTCAACTCAATAAATTCCTGCCACGGTTGACCTGTACCTTCTTATCCTCTCCTCCACTGACAATACCCCAAGTCTTGTCCCAAACCACGCTCAAGACCTTGGCCCCATCTCCAGCTTCCGGCAGCTTCTTCCCCTCGAGCCATTGCCTCTTGATTGTGTAAGCCGGCTTGATCGCCCGGCGGCCGCTTCCTGTTGACGGGTCGGAGTCCACACGTCGGAGATCCCACACGCGACAGGTGCTGTCCCACGAACCGGAAACGAGGGAGTAGTCGTTCTCGGGGGACGGGCACAATGAAGACACCCAGTTTACGTGTCCCTTGAGCGTCATAGCGGTGGTGGTGGCGGTGGACTCCCTGGGGTCAAGAAGGACGATGTTGTCGAGCCTCCCCGCTGCGGCTACCAGGGAGTTGGGCAGGGCGGCTAGGCAGCTGAACTGGTGCTGCGTTGCAAGGCGCGAGACCTCTTTCGCAGTGGTCAGGTCGATCGTCCTGACCGTGCCGTCCCCAGAGGTCCAGTAGGCAACAGTGGGGTCTTTGTGATGGAAAGTAGCGGCGCTGATGGGGGAGTCGTCGTTGAGCTTGACCATGGCGAGAGGCCCGCGCTGGGCAGATTTCGGCGCTGCGATCTGGCCCTTCTTGCTGAAGTGGGTGAAGGCAAAGCACTCGGGATCAGCCGGCGGGGCCTTCTGTTTCGACCAGGACCAGAGGCCAAGGCGGCCATCCTCAGAAGAGGAGAGCATACGCCCCGTCGACGCGTTCACAGCCAGGCTGTGGATACGCTTGTCGTGGCCCCAGAGCTCCAGTCTGGGTTTCAGGGAGCCCACTGAGCCGTCGTCTGTCTTGTCGTAGTCCCAGACGGTGATCCTCTCTTCCAACCCCGCAGAGACGAGCTGCTTCGGCGACAACCACTTCATGGTGTCAAGCCTTTTCCTGTATTGGCTTGCAACGCTAGGAGGCGAAACTGCCACGAGATTCCCAGACCGATCCCAGACCCTGACGAGCCCATCGTACGACGCGCTCGCAACCCGCTCATCGGCATCCGCACCCGCCGCAACGGGCGCTGAAGGAGATAGCACATCGACGGCAGATACCCAATCATCGTGCTCAAAGCTCGCCTCGTATACGGGGGGGACCAGACTACGGGCGTACTCGAGAGTAATGGTCGTTTCGTGGGAGAGGCCTTCGGCGGCGAGGTGCTCGCTTATGCTGGTGCTGAGGAATGTGCCGTTGGCGATGAAGTCGAGGGGGATGGGGGCGCTGGTGTTGAGCATGGACTCGGAGTTGAGGATGCGGGAGAGGCCATAGCGCTTGACGTCTGGAACAGGCAAGAATCAGCAAAGAGCCTGACCATGCAAGAAAGGGGATTGGGGAACCTACCTGCCGGCACCAGTAGCTGCTGCTTTGACTCTGGGAGGAGCAGGTCCGGCTCCTTGGTGGTGAAGATGACCTTCACCTGTGCTGGTGGATCTATATCCATGGCCTCGGGTTCGAGTACACCTCTGGACGGTAGATGGTTCGGAGTAGTAGTGATAGTACAGTCCAGGGGGGTATGGAGTGACGTAGAGTGTGGTGAGAAGGAATTGGGACGATTGCTCCCAAGGGTTGTCGAGATGTTGGACGCACGCAGTGTCCGTACCTACTCACAGGTGCCTTTCCCAGTTTAATTTTTTTTTTTTTTTAATGCAAGGCAGCCTTGCGAGCAAGCCCCACTGCGGGGGATTCGCGATGGACTGAAGTACCAATCAGATACACTCTTTCCGCGCAAGGCTGAGATCTCTGCTTGGTGCGATGGGCACTCGACTCCTTTAGACTTGCCACGGTCGTACTCGAGCCTACCACTATTAGTAGAAAGTATGTTTATTTAGTTTATTATGAGGATACTGGGGCTTAGATGGTGGTATCTTTTTGTTCAATCGCAATTCCAGTGTCATGGTAAAGCCCACCTCGTCCTGCCGTGGTAGACGAAAATACGACCACATTAACCGGCGTATGAACTTGGGTTAACGGGTGTAGACTTTTGTCGCCACCTTGTACTCAGCCCCCCACCCCCCGGCCAGCGCGTGTACCAGCCAACAACAAAGTGGAGATAGTGCTGGCCGGCCACCTGCATGCACTTCTTGATCTCGCATCAAGGTGTCACTCCCCCTTTGCCGTCGGAGCCGTAAGACTGGGAAAACTCTCGCTTGGGAAACATGCGTAGATCAGTTCCAGGTTATATACCATCGTCCATTGTGGAGGTAGAGGGCCAACAGGAATATATCTGGACAGGAACGGTCTAGGAGTCGTGATTATCAAGGGTGACCGTAGTCGCAGCAGATTGATATCTTCCCAGTACGTACACTATCATCATCTATTGCCTGGTACTCTGTAAGTCCAATCTGAGAAAGGGATCAAGAGGGTGCAAGCGAATCCATTTGGGGTTGTCCTTGTCCGCACGCTCATCGGGACATTTAAAAGACAGCTGGAGGTTGGCAACCTGCCTCCCTGTCGCTCATCACGTCCATACCATGGACACTCAGACAAAGCCCAAGACGGGAAGCAACTCATCGAACAGTCTCGGGTAGTTGTACAGGGAACCCCCCTTCTTTCGCTTCCGCCGCCCATCTGTGACACGAAACAGGAAATAAAAGAAGCGGAAATACAACCTTACTGTACATCTGGAGCACGGCAGAAATGATGAAATGTCTCATGTAGCGATGGGAGGGATGACGGAATGATGAAGCCACCATCTTGGGGTATAGGGTAGGTAGAAATGATCGAATTCCCTTGGGCCTGGTGACTGGCCCCAATGGTTGGTGAACCCCCAGAATTAATTATATGTACTAATTAGTACCTTGGGATTAATATTCATGTTGACTTCAGCTGCCGAATGTTAAACTTGGAGCTCCCCGCGTCTTCGTGGGCTGTGCCTTCTGTTCATGATTGCCATTCACCCGAATTTGGCTTGTGCAGAATACTTTGTGCAAGAGGTTTAATTCACGAAACTTTCGCACAGCCTCGTGCTCCAGGCGCCACAATATAGGGATGGCTGGTACTTGGCGGGAACGGGAATATATCTAGAATCTTTGGCTTCCATGTTCATCCCCGCAGCAATCGAACAAATCTTCTTATATCGCCGTCCCTTAATTCGGCGATGCCGCTGCATGGTGTCGGGAAGGAGGGTTGCCACCAAGTGCCGTGTCGAGTCTGTCGTCGGCTGCCTGAGAACAGGGGGTTTTCTACTGGGGGAGCGTCGCAGTCGATTCCCGTCTTTGCTCTCTTGTTGGGCACGCATATACGAATACTACTTGATTATTTACACTATTGCCCAGTAACCTCCACTATTTATTCTCTGTACCAGAGGGACAGGCTGCAAGAGCACCAGCGGATAGACTAGTACTCACCTAGTCCACCAGAGGGCTATGCAAAGATCAAATGCAAACTTTCACAAAATGAGGATTTGGACAAGATGTATTTTTTATGCATACTCTGAACAGATCGTGCCGTCTTCTTGTGCGCTGACTACTAACTATTACTAGTACCTACTATAGTCCAGACTACTACAGTGCTGGGAATTAGTCCTAGGTACACAGGTACAGAAGCAGTGACCGGTCGCGGTTGCCAAAATTTCCGCCTCAAGCGCCCCAGAGGCGGCGACGGCGACGGCGGGGCTGCACCTCAGTGCTGCGGTGCTGCAAACTGGTGCACGGACCGCATACCCACCCGAGCTTCCATACCCATGACGCCCAGCAGTTTCCCCATCACCGTTCGCCTCAAATTCATTCTCAATGCATCCGTCGTTGCTGCTCGTACATCCATAACCCCATCCTCCGTTGCTTTCCCCCCCTCTCTCCCTTCGCCCCTCACCATTCTTCCTCCTTCTGCCCGAATCTCCTCTGTGGCATCTACATACTCGGCGATCTGCACTCTCGTCAACCTTGCGAAGCGAGAGCGTCACCCTCGCATCTCAGCGTTCCCAGTATTCATACAGTAGATCCTGCGCGACTTGCCCAATCGCCGATCACCCACCTGGGTCACCACCTCACTACGCCATCCCCACTCCCAGATTCGCCGCCCCGTCACCCATTGTCCACCTCGAGCAGCGCTCAATTACAGACTCTTGCCTACTCTCCAGCTTCGACAGCAGCGCCAGCAAGACTTCCGAGACCTCTACCGCACGGACTTCCAACCGATTTTCCCCTCATCGCACAAGTCGCTCGCATATCCCTCCAGCCAGCATGGGTTCAGACGGCGAGCCCACACGCGACGTCAAGAATCACCTCTTGTTCGAGATCGCTACCGAAGTAGCGCACCGAGGTATGTCCCCAATGCTCACCAATGCTTGGGTTCCTAATGGCATTGTACTGACCAAAACTCCCATTGCAGTCGGTGGCATCTACTCCGTCATCAAGTCGAAGGCTCCTGTGACCACGGCCGAATATGGAGATCGATACACCCTCATCGGGCCCCTCAACCACCAATCGGTACGCATAGCTACCTACTTACCCCCGAAGTTCGATTTTGTTTCCCGCCATTAACATATTTCAGGCTGCCGTCGAGGTGGAGGAGATGGAGCCCACGTCGCCAGCCATCTCCAAGACTATGCAGAGCATGAAGGACAGAGGAATCGGCATGATGTACGGCCGGTGGCTCATTGAGGGAGGGCCTAGGGTCCTCCTCTTCGACACCAAGACCGCGTACAGTTACATGAACGAGTGGAAGTCGGACCTGTGGAACGTCGCCAGCATCCCCTCCCCGCCGGGTGACGATGAGACAAACGAGGCCATTGTGTTTGGTTACCTCGTCGCGTGGTTTCTGGGAGAGGTACAGATTAGCCCCGGGCCCTTACAGATTTGGGAATCACTGCTGACGCTGGGTATAGTTTGTGTGCCACGAGAAGGAAAAGGCCGTCATTGCCCACTTCCACGAGTGGCTGGCAGGTGTCGCCCTGCCCCTGACCCGTTCCAGGAAGATCGATGTTACCACCATCTTCACCACCCACGCCACTCTCCTGGGACGTTACCTCTGCGCCGGCTCTGTCGACTTCTACAACAACCTCCAATGGTTCGACGTCGACGCCGAGGCCGGCAAGCGTGGCATCTACCACCGCTACTGCATCGAGCGAGCCGCCACCCACTCCTGCGACGTCTTCACCACCGTCTCCCACATCACCGCATACGAGTCCGAGCATCTGCTAAAACGAAAGCCCGATGGTGTCCTACCAAACGGTCTCAACGTCACCAAGTTCTCTGCCGTCCACGAGTTCCAGAACCTGCACCAGCAGGCCAAGGAGAAGATCCATGACTTTGTCCGCGGTCACTTCTACGGCCACTATGATTTCGACCCGGACAACACGCTCTACGTGTTTACCGCAGGGCGGTACGAGTTCCGGAATAAGGGCGTGGACATGTTCATCGAGTCGCTCGCCCGTCTCAACCACCGCCTCAAGGCCGCCGGCAGCAAGATGACCGTCGTTGCCTTCATCATCATGCCGGCCCAGACGACATCCCTGACCGTCGAGGCCCTGAAGGGACAGGCCGTCATCAAGTCCCTCAGGGACACTACGCACGTCATCGAGCAGAGCATCGGGCGACGCATCTTTGAGCGGTCCCTCAAATGGCACGAGGGCGACCCCATGCCGGACGAGAAGGAGCTCATCTCGAGCCAGGATCGCATTCTGCTCCGGAGGCGGCTTTTCGCCATGAAGAGACACGGTCTTCCCCCGATTGTCACCCATAACATGGTGAACGACCACGAAGACCCCATTTTGAACCAGATCCGTCGCGTCCAGCTATTCAACCACCCCTCCGACCGCGTCAAGGTCGTCTTCCACCCCGAGTTCCTGAACTCGGCGAACCCTGTGCTCCCTCTGGACTACGACGACTTTGTCCGGGGCTGCCACATGGGCATCTTTGCCTCCTACTACGAGCCCTGGGGCTACACGCCCGCCGAATGCACCGTCATGGGCGTTCCAAGCATCACAAGTAACCTCTCTGGCTTTGGCTGCTACATGGAGGAGCTGATTCAGAATTCGAGCGACTACGGAATCTACATCGTCGACCGCCGGACAAAGGGCGTAGATGATTCGGTCAACCAGCTCACCTCGTTCATGTTCGATTTCTGCGGCAAGAGCCGCCGTCAGCGCATCAACCAGAGGAACCGCACCGAGCGCCTCGGCGACCTCCTGGACTGGAAGCGCATGGGCCTGGAGTACATCAAGGCCCGCCAGCTGGCTCTGCGTCGTGCCTACCCCGATTCCTTCATTGGCGACGAGGAGGAGGAGGACTTCTTCAGCGCGAGTGATGTCAAGATCTCGCGCCCATTCTCCGTGCCTGGATCTCCCAGGGACCGTACTGGTATGATGACGCCGGGTGACTTTGCTAGTCTCCAGGAGGGACGAGAGGGGCTGAGCACCGAGGATTACGTCGCGTGGAAGCTTCCGTAAGTACACGATGAGTATATGTTTCGATTTTGGAGCTGACAAGTCGCCAGTGCCGAGGAAGACCCCGAAGACTACCCGTTCCCCCTGACGCTCCGGACCCACCCGCGCGCCAGCGACGCGGCACAGGCGGAGACTATAAACGGGAGCTAGACGCCTATCGCAGCGTGGCCGAGAGAGAGAGAGAGAGGGCCTGAGCCGATTTCCAGCACGTTGTGTGTACTCAATGTTTTGCATAATGGCTTTATGTTGTCACATTTGCTTGTACCAGTGGGGCAATGGAAAGAGACCGGGTATTATCATTCTTATAATTGTAGTAGCTCATTTTCGGGAGTATGGATATTGAAGATGACATTAAACTTTTGCAGAAACATTACAAAGAGGTCACATTGTGGGTCGTCTTGTACAGCGCGTCGTAGACCTATGAGAGTCGTACAGATCGGTACAGGTAGTGAGAAAGCGTGTCCTAACTGTGTGTCTTCTTAGAAAGCGAAGGGGGGGAATATAGACAATATAATGCATCTCTTCAAAGCGGAATTATAGTCCGCAAGACACCCATGTTAGATACTATGTCATCCTCTTTCTAAGCCCGGTCCAATGGGAGTTGAATGGACGTGGATTTGGGGAAATAGACTTTGGAACGTCATCCGCCGGCGGGTACTCCGGGCGTCCCGGATACGGCCCCACTTTTTTTCGGGGACGGGAATGACTGGCAATGCCTGCCGCTGATGCCGCCGCCGCCGCTATCGTCCGGAATGGTACGGAGCCAGGGGGGGGGNGGGGGGGGGAAACGGGATCCGACACATAGATGTTGAAAATTTCGAGGCCCCTGTGTGATGCTGCGCCTGTCAAAGGATGTGACTCGCAGTCACGGGCAATCCTGTGCCGGGGCTGGCGGAGGGTTTTGTGACATGTACCATACTCCGTGAAGGCCAGGCACCCCCCGGTATTTTGGAGACCATGGTGCCAGGAACGAGATGGGTAAACAAGGTATCTGGGCTAGATGCTCATACTGTAGACTCGCATTGTGCAGATTGATCTCCAATTATCTCCGTCGTCACCGACCGAGTCACGACCGCTTCCCCAACAGGCGGCCGTCCCCATGTCGTCTGTCATGTACTGTAAACAGTGCGCGTTGAAAAGGGGACCAATTCCTCCTACGAGTCGTGTCTTGGTCAAGCAATGCGTATCCGTACTCTTGTCTAATCAGCAATGTCCATCGTTACATGTCCGTGCCCTCTCCCATCGTACGAGCCATCACTACAGTAAACGAGGCTTGCTGATCAAGTTTCACAATGGCTCCGCTAGGGAATCCTGAACCCAGATTGGGTCGAGTGCGGGACTGCCTTGAAAAGTCGGCATTATATGCAAGCCCTCGTCATTATACCTACCCTTCTAGGACATGCCCACGGCTCCATGAGGGCCACCAAACTGCCTACAGTACGTATGCGAGTACCTCTGTACCTATGCTAGATCCGCACATACCCACCCACCCACCGGTATGCTGACATGTACTCCATACGGGAAAGCTAGGGCCAATGCCGGGGAGCCTTTTGTCCAAATCCCCCATGTCATGCGCAGCGCAACCCCAAGCGCGCGCTTGGACTCTGTTTGCTCGACACTTGTAACTGCTGGGTACTGTACTGTACTCGTAAACTGGATCTGCTTGCTTCGGACCGAGCACGGACTATTAACTTTGGGCGTGCGGCGGGACGGACGGACGGTGTGCTATCGCCCGGTCGCATCGCCCTGGGATTGACGACCCGGAGTCAGAAACGAAAGACTTTTTATTAGATAGATACTTATCACTCTGCCTACCTGTATACTAGTAGGTAGCAATAAAGCGCACGCATCCTCTTTTCAACAAAGGTACGTACGGATAACTACTAATATACCAACTTCCATCACTTGAAATACCACTCGACAAAACACGGCTTGCCCGCCGTAGTCCGCCGTACCTTGCAGCTCGAGCGTATCATGTATGCAGGTACCGCCCACATACACCTTCTATACAGAGAGCGAATGCAACCGTAACAGCCGATGCAACGACATCCAGGCACCGATGTAGTCCCCAGTCTTACGCCGGGGCAGCGTTTCCTCCCCCCCCCCGATTCCTCGCCAGATTGCCATTCCAACACAGTCAGTGGTATGCTGCTGCTGGCTGAATGTGATGTAGCCATCTTGTTCTCGATTCCATACCACATGGGGACTTGACTGTATAGGTAAATGCTCTCGCCCTTATCCTCCATATCCATCCAACCTTCACCCCGTTCTCTCCACAGCGAAGAACAAGATGGCCAGGAGAAACCTCGCCTGAGGTCTTCCCGTGCGCCTACCTCTCATGCAGGTCACGACTCTCCCCCCGTCAGAGATAAATTGGCCCAACATCATCACAGAATATAATAAATCACAACCTAGCCCCCAGAGCCGAAAAAAAAAAAAATCTGGGATTCGGCCTGCACAACGTCCTTTCCTTTTCCCTGACGCTTGAGGCCGAGGACACATTTTTGCCACAGAGAACTGTCCGTGCCGTAATATTGGATGCTGGGTTATTATTCTCAATAACGGAGCGGCAGGCAACGCACGGTTCGTAAAGGGGCTCTCGGGGGTCCATCTCTCACCACCCGGCCGAGCAAACGGCGTGACTACGGCGGCACGAATAAACGGGCGCTTTCTGCTAGAATTACTTGGTTACGAGGAAAAGGGAAGGAGGAGCACCTCCTAACTCACAAGTTCCGTCCCGATCTAGGCACCGTAGGTTAATGGAAAAAATAAGACAATTGTTCGCGCCTTGGTAAACTAGATACGGTCATGTGCTTCTATAGGAGATGGGCATGCCGTCTCACCAAAATCTCACCCACAGAACACCAGACAGCAGCATTTAAATCCTCACCGTCAAGTGCATGTCGAGGTTACTTTGTACATAAGTTACATGCATCGAGGCGAGTTGGAGAATGGGAAGCGCCATCATCATTCCTTTTGTAGAATTAACAAAGTACCCCGTATACTGGTAAGATACAACGAAAACAACACGGCAGTATATCAACTTGTACTTAAACCTTTCGTCATGACCCACGATGAAAAGGGTAGAAGGAGACAGACCCATCAGTTCGAACCCCCCCCCCNCCCCCCCCCCCCCCCTGCCCACCGTCACACATACTGTACAGGGTATACCACGTAGGAAAAGTGCCAAGGGGTGGGGTGGCCGGTTTCAGAATTCGAGATCGGAGCCTCGGAGGAGAGGGTGCGGTGTGGTGTTCACGCCTTGGTTCGCCAGGACAAGGGCCGCGGCTCCTATCCCGAGGGATATTATTATTATTACATATTGTCCGTACCTGCAACCACCTCTGCGGAGAAGAACCGTGCGTACATACGTACATGCTCGCCAAGCACAACTGTAACCTGAATGTCGTATGTCTACCTATTACTCGTACACCCATAGCGATTCGTCCATAGGCGTTGACGTACATCTCATCTCACAGCCGAGCCATTCAAAACGAAAGGAAAAAAAAAAAAGAAAAATGATGACATCGCACACCAAGATTGACAAGCAGTAGCCAGGAGGCTTCACGTAAGAAAGTGCGGATAATTTTGAGAAGAGTACTTGCGATTACCAGGTATCATTGCGTATGGTATATCATAATACTGAGTGTGTGTGTGTGTGCATGTGCTGTGTTCCCATCGCTCAATCTTCCCCCTCGGTCGAAAGTCGATCCAGCAATCCAAAGGATAACCAAAAAAATAAAAATAAAAAAAAATGCAACGCCATGTCCAGGCAGATTGTGTCGTGCCTCCCAAACTCCCAAGGTATCATATAGCGCCGCCCGTCAATATTAAACCCCTAAGTAAAGGGGACCTCATCTCCTAAACCCCATGGTAAACGCCATGCACGAGTCATTGACTCGATCTTGGAAAATGGATAAATTAAGCACACGACTCGGGGAAAATTCATTGGGTCATCATGAACGGAGGCAAGGGGTAAGCCCTGCATTCTCAGGATTTCCGTCGGCTCATTGAGATGGAGAGGCCGCTGCGTAGCCGTGAGTGACCCTTCTGCGTCGGTCCCGACTTGGCCTCCGTCATCTCCACCACCGGCGGCGGCGGTTTCGTCAGGACCGTAGAGTTCCGTGCTGCCTGCATGACATCCTGGTGCCTGGCTCTCCGCTTCAGGACGACGTGCTCCTGGACGTTCTCGTCGGAGTGGTCAACCGACGCCGAGCGCAGGGGGAGGCTATCCTGGAAGTCGGTGACGGCAGCAGCCCTGTTCAGGGCGGGCTTGCTGCGCTTGCGGGCCAGGGAAAAGGTGCGCTTGAGCATTGAACTGCCACCTGCACCGCCCCTGGGTGTCGGTGGCCGGTCTGTTCCCTCGTGAGGCGACTCGTTCACGTCAGTCCTAGAAGCGTAGGGGTCGATGCTGAGGAAAGCAGGCTTCTGCCTCGTGTAGCCCGAGCTGATGATTGTGCTGGATCGTGAGATGGTGCTCAGGATGCTGCTAGAGGCGATCGACGACACCGAGGTGCGCCGTAGGACTGGTTCGGTGGCCGTGCGTAGGATACCATGACGCTCGTCAACCGGCTCGACCGTCTTTTCCCGGGGCGGTAGTTGCACAATCGAGGGCTTGCCGTAGAAGATGAATGAGACGACGCGGGCTGTATCCTCGTGGCTCTTGCGACGCTCGGGTGAATCGGGGGGGAATTCCGAGTCAGACTCGAAGTCGTAGTCGGAGAAGTCATCGGCGGAGGATGAGGCGTCCTCCTCGGAGGAGAGGTAGATATCGTGAGGTGCAGTGGCGGGCGACAGCGGAGGCTGGTCGCTGTCCAGGTCCGCCTTGGAGTCGATGGGTTCGAGGAAGCGGGAGGAGCGGAGGTCGCTCTTGACGGGGAGGGCGGGTGCCCGTTCCATAACGGTGGTTTCTGTCGCCATTTTTTCTTTCCTCCTGTGGCGCAGTATGATGATACGTCTTTTGTCGAAAGTATGCCGACGATGGATGGTGTAAGGGGATGTGTATCTAGGCCCAAAGCTGCTCTGAGGAGTTCAAGTTTGAGGCAGATCAACACCAGGACAACGGCTGCAAGTTATAAAAGTTGTCCAGCCGAGGTCTGGGAGGGGGACCTGCGCCTCTTGTTTGTTCTCCCAGACGTTGTTCGGAATGAATATGACGGCGTCCTCCCTGAGGGACAGGCGGACTGTTCCAACTTCCAGGGCAGGAAGAATGGGACGGCAGGACCAATATTGGATGATCCCTCGTTGTCGGGGCCACCTCTTTCTATTCCTAGCCCACTGCACGTTCCAGCGACGAAAGGGCTCGGCACTGAGAAAGGGTCGGGATGACTGGGGAGGTTGGTTGAGGGGCGATGAGGAGGGCGGGTTTGTGTGTCGCAGCCCAGAGGGCAGTGCGGGCGTGTAAGTGGTCGGTGTTGGCAGGGTGCTTGGCTGCGTTCCTAAGGGAGGCCGACGACGACGGCGAGGGCGAACAAAGAGGTGTTGTCGGGTGCCCAGTGCAATCTGTCCAGAGATGACCAGACAAACTACTTGGATTTCTCCTCTCGATGACAAGAGCGACAAGTCCCAGAATGGGTGAAAAGGCAATGGGATGGCGGCAGCTGCAACGGGCGGCGGCAGGCGTGCTGCACTTTAAAGAGCAAGTGCGTCCATCCAAGTGGGATGTCCCTTCCACATCTGACACGAGGGCCACCGTGGGACTTACATGCGGTTGGACACTGTGTACCTGCACCTTTGGGAGGGTCCTGGCAAGGGGCAGGGGACAGGGGTCAGTCGGCCCTTGGGCACCGAGTTCCTCAACTCATCATCCTCTCTCTCTCTCTCTTCCTCTCGATGACAGGCCCCAACAACCCCGTTTCATGTCCGACAAGGCGACGAGGGAGGTGGCCCCATCGCCAATAAGAGCAGCACCCCGGATACCCCATCCTTCGAGGCCCCGATCGTCCGCCCTCGCATTTACGAACTGGCCACGAGACACGACGCAGCGCCCAGTCTGCGGTCCAAGCGGCGCCCGTGGGATTCTACAACTTCCATCACAAATCATCATCGTGCGGACGCGCGGGAGTTTATGCCCTGCGAATTCCTCCGCCCCTCTCGATCTATCGACTTCCAATTGCGGCGCGTGGCCGGCAGAGCAAGATCCCACACCCCGCTGGCCGGACATTTTCGTGAGCAAAGCCATGATGCGCGAGAGTACCCCGCGCGCAGGATGCCAGATTCTTTCTTCTTTTCTCACATCAGGTATTACTCAACGGTTGTGCCTCGTCGCCTCCTTCAGCCCAACGTAGCACCGCGCCACCGTCCAGGCCCGGCAGGGCGTGGAACAGATCGCCGACTTTGCATGTTGCGATGACTGTCGATCTTCCCACTTACGTCCGTATCGTGGTGATACGGCGTCCAATCCATCCGTGGCCTGCTGCTTGGACCAAGAGGACAGCGAAGAAGAATCGCAGCCGGCCCCCCACAACAACCCACACACATACATATACTTACACATACATATACTTACACATACATATACTTACATGCCTACTATTACCTTGACCTCCAATGTTCATTGTAGTAATATCATGTTGGAGCCCACAATAGTGCCGTCATCAGGATGGGGACCGCTCGCCGTGCCTGACCAGTTGACGACCAGAGACGGTTGGGTGACCGCCTCCTAAGAGAAGTTCGCCTTGGCAAGGAATCCATCATTGGTTGAGTGCTGCCCTCGCAGCGGACGAATGGGGAGCAGCAGGTGTGAACTCGTCAACTCGTCGAGATGGGTGTCGAGCAACTTGACACGCCAACCAACGTGGTCTGTCGACTGTCGGAGCCAGGGTCAACCGTTTCACCCTCTGGGGCCGGACATTAAAGTGTCGGTGCCTGCGCATCACCACGCGACAAGCAGAACAATGCCGCCCTCATCATCGCATCCATCTGTCTCTGTACGGCAGCTGCGAGAAGTGGCCAAGCCCAATCACCGGTCCCAGTCCTTCCCCTCCTTCCCCCAAAGGGAGTCCCGATTTACATCTTGGGTCACTCGCCATGCTGTACATACAGTTTGTGCTTGTCTTGCGATATAAATTCCTACCCCTTGACAGGAAATATTCAATATTCGTCGCATTCCCTCCCCCCGGGTTATTGGGGATTCAATATCTGTACAGCAAGGGGCCAGCAAGCGAGGGGAGTTTGAGGAGAGCAATCATTCAATACACGGGCCATGGGATGGCCCAGATGTGACGGGACGGGGTGAGGACGGTGCGTCCCCTTGGGACGGGCCAAGCCAGGTCTGCGTTACAGCCCTCACAGGCCTGGCCTTTTGGGGGGGGGGGGNGGGGGGGGGGGGGGGGGGGGGGGGGGGGGGGGGGGGAAGGGATGATGGGAGGGGACCCTATATGTATCGTACGTGTCTATATTAATTGCATGTCTCCTCGCCCTCGTCAGGCTCTCGATAATATCCCGGTTTTCTGCAGCCGCCGGGTCTGATGTGTAAGTAGGCACATATGGCCGCCATGATGGCCGCCAAGCAACGCCGCCTGGATGTTGGTATTGAGTGGGCGCTTGTTGCGACGACTGGCACATCGTGCAGTAAAGCAACGCCAACAGAGACCCGATTTGGGAGACGGAGCAAGAGGAGACTCTGGCGACTTCTTTCGCTTTCCGTGCGTCTCTGCCAGAGTGGCACGCATGACGCCTATGCGCGCGCATGCCCGTTCCACAGCAGATACTGCGCAGCGTGCGTGCTTTCTATTTAGCCAGTGCTATGATGTTGGGTCCAAGTGTGGTTTGCCCGTTCGTTTCTACGGTACGGTGTACGATGTGTCTACGTGGTGAAGGTCTCGTACTAATTACTTGCTGTATCTACTGACTGGATGTTGCCATGAGTACTACCACAGTTCACTGCGGAGCTGCGATGATACTAGTAATAGTCCACGGGCGGTTAAGTACTAATTAGCATACCACACTACCTGCGTCCGTAATGTACTCACAGTATGTACTCGTACATCCCGTTGAGAGACATGGCTTTCGTATCGGAATGCCTTGCATGGCGCAGCTACGAATCACATCCTGCTCAGCCCGCAAACTGCCACACATTGCCACACCAGACATCTCGAGCCCACAGCCACCAGACCGACATTTCAGATCAGCAAAGACAGAAATGTCAATCTTCTTTCGCCCTCCCTCCCTCTTATCCGTAACTCTGCTCGTCTGATGTTGTTCTCGGCAATGCTCTGATGCAAGGGCCGGCTTGGCTCTTTTCGTCTGAAGTCAACGCATCCCCATCCCGATACACATTTCGCGTTTGAAGTCCCCGTATCCCAGCCCTGCGGGTGGGAGATATTCAAACCCATGGCGCCCGCCCGGAACACCTGTCACACACACATGGAAGCCACGGGCCAGTGACGAGACCGAGACGGCAGACGGGCTCGGAATAGGTGTATGGCGGTGCCCCCCACCCCACATCATCCCCATCGCTCGCACCGTCCGACCACGAAAAAGATACAAGTATCCTGGACTCTGACGTCCAGCGCCTCAGCTTATGACATCGCCACCCAATCCGATGCGTGTGTGGTGCTGATAAGCCTGATATGCACCACCCACATTCTGCCGCCCTATGTACTGTATTGGCGCCCCCTCCTCCACCCGTTCCAAGTCCCCAGCCACCCCCCGCCCGCCAGCAAGAAAAGTGGCGGACGACAGCACATGGCCGGTGGGGAAATGGCTGGGCTCCGAACGTAGCTGGTTCAGCTGTGGACTGGTGGCGTCATGGGGGACTCAGCCCCCAATGCGCCCGTGGATATCCGTACTGCCTGGAATACATTCGTACGAGTAGTCCGCACGGACTACTCGTACTACTATTATCCACATCGGATAATCTTGGTCCAGTACGTCTGTACCTCATCTACAGTTATATCTCGAATCCTCTATGCCGAGAAGGTCTGTGCAGCTGCGGCCGACGGATACAGTACTGACATGAGCCTGGTACATGTATTCGCTCACCTTCCGCTCCAAGTCTAAAATCCCAATGGAGGCCAGATAGGGGTCCAGCCAGGCATCAAATGCACCCCGGGTCCGCGGAGACCAACCTTGGCAGACGACGCAGGAACCTGAGATGCGGGTGCGCGCTCTCATCAGCACCATCATAGTACTACGTGCCTGGTCAGGTAGTATTGAACCACTGTGCCTGCAGGTGCAAATCTGGTGCCTGCGATGGGAATGATGCATCTTTTCTGTCCTGCGCGTATACTCGTACGTTGTTTAACAGCACCCAGAGGATCAAGATGCATGCATGATCTCACTTACATACACTACTCGCACATGTACGTACGGTACCATATTACTGCATAGAACCCTCAAAGGATCGATTGTTCGCATATGTACTGGTGCTGCTGCCTGTTGGACCCTGATCATCTGTTGTATCTTTCTCCGGGCCCCCCCACCCGCGGTGCAATCCAGGGTACCTACATAGACCATGTCTAATTTAACAGTTGAGTCGAGCTTAACACTCTGATCACATCGGGGATAGCACAATCCCCTCTGGCCGCTTCTGGTGTTGGAATCGCGCGTGACGAAGGAGACCACTACTGTAGACCACTACCTACAGACCACTACTGTAGACCACTACCTACAGACCACTACTGTAGACGACTAGCTACAGTACATAGGGGCCCCCTCTCTCGTCATGGGGCACGTGGGTTTCCAATTTTGGGTCACACAGCCACATTGCACAAGCCACAGGGAGAGGAGCACTCATGGCCGGTGAACCTCACCAATTGAGAGTGTGGGTGCCAGTCTCGAATGAGAATTTCTCGAGTATTAAGGCTGTAGAATCAAATACGTGTATTCGTGGACAGATGCGACCCTAAGACAGCAGTCAAGTCACGGCCACAATTAACGATGCCGTCATGTTCTCTGCCCTACTTGTACTATGTACTCCCTCCCCACATTCCCTCCCCACATTCAGGCCCACACCGTCTTACTGTACCTTTGCAGATTATCAAATCCATCCCAAAAAATACGGAATCAGCCTCAGTTGGCCAATTAACAGCCGAGCGCTTATACACGTGTAGTAGCCGCCAAGCCCCGCGCTTCCGCTTCCAACTCCTTCCTCTGCAGCTCTTGGAATCGAAACCATGTCCGTATAATAGTCTGTACAAGTACGTCTGCCTGATTCCATCCTTCCAACTCGCAGCCCCATCCAGTACTGTATAATACTAATCGGCCGATACCTAGGTGTCAAAGTCACGAGACACAATTCAAAAATTCCTCAGCAAAAAAAAAAAAAAAAAAAAAAAAAGAAAAAAAAAAAAANAAAAAAAAAAAAAAAAAAAAAAAAAAAGGAAAAAAAAAAAAAAGGAAAACGCCCATTTTTTACATTGGCGAATTGGGAATATCTCTAAGCGCGTGTACGATTATTCGAGCCGCCTTGGGGACAGCGTCAGGTGCCAGGTCTAATATTATAGCTCTCAGACGGCCTTATCCCCAATGCGGAGTGTCCCGGCGTAAACCAATTTAAAAAAAGAAAGAGAAGTCGTCAGACGGGCACGGCAGCCTGTGCTCCCGCAGCAACGATGGATGGGATTCCAGCCCCAGCCCGAATAATAACACGCCCGTCCCGCTGCAGAAGCTCACGGCGAGATGCTTGCACATTGTACCGGGCCTGTGCGAATCCCGTCTCTGCATATGTGACACGTGGGAGTTGCTCCGACCAGGACGTCAGCCACCCGAGATAAATGTCATACCGTGAGTTTGTCAGCGTCGACGGGCCACTTTTCATCCCGTGGGGGGGGGGGGNGGGGGGGGGGGGGGGGGGGGGGGGTGGACGACCCGAACACAGTGTAGTGAGTTTGGAAGATACATTGGATTTTAGATTTGGATTCTTTTTGCAATCTAGACTGGGTAGGACTACGTCAGTACATCTTGGCTCTTGAGAGATTATTTATTTCGAAAAGATGACTGTGTGGCATTGGTGGTGGTGCCAGTCCGCATCTCGGGATGAGACGCGGCCAAAATACAGGCCGGTGGAAGATGGCTCGTGAAAGAATAGAGGTAGACGGGGACAATGTTCGAGGATCAATTTTCCTGCCTCTTCTCGTGGTCCCACGATAATCTACTCTCCGCAACACTTTTGGCGGAGGAGATGGATCTATTGCGAATCCCCTCACCCGTGCGCTACTCACATCATGACGGCTCGAAAGATAGATGGGAGTAACCGTATCAACCAACCAACCAACCACCCATCATCGGAAATACCGGAGTGATCCCTGTCATATGAAGTATGTCCCTGACAACGAAGATGGTCTAATCCGCTCCGAACCTCTGGGCCAGAACAATCTCCTTCTCATATGGGAGCCATGGAGAACAAGTACTCGTAGAGCGGGGAGCGCTGAGCCTCGACCTCAACTCCTACTCGTAAATGTGATACTCAGCTCGAGAACAGGCAGGGGATCCGTAGAAAATATACTCGCACAGAGACACATGACTGAGCCCCCATAACGAGGGCAACACGGCCCCATCTTTCCCATCCGAGCAGAACTCGGCAGGAGAAAATGCACAAGTACCCAACCACTGTTGACTGTCGTCCTTCCAAAACCAAACACCCAAGCTACATGTAAACCGCCACCATTCTATGGGCTACGACGCAGACCGTTAGAGAGACACGCCACGTCATTCAACCACCAGAGAAAGGGGAGGGAGGGAGGGGGAATGCTGCTCTATCTTTTTATTAGAGAGTTCAATCTAGACTACGCCAGGTAGCCAGCTACATATCAAGGTTTCCGCCGTCTAGGCTAACTCACCTCCCCGACCCCGACTGGAAAATGTCATCCATGTCATATCCCAAGCCAAATCCTCACTCCAACGATTCTCACTCCGATAGACATAATGGAACAAGAATGCTCGCTCGAGTCTTCAATCTCGCAAGTCATGGGATGATGCCGTCCGCCATCCCGCCGCCAGGATCCTCATTCCCATTTTCTCTTGCTCATAAATGTGATTTCCCACTCTCCCTCATCCCGGCGACGCATCTTCCCACATGAGGCCCCCATCACCTCCACAAATCCCTACTGCCCCTCGTCGAATCCCCGCCACTGCTCCTCGGCCTCCACGAATCCGTCGACCCCCTCCCCCCCGGCGGAGCAGCCTCCGGGCCGGGCACCGCCAGGAACGCACCCGTCCCGCTGCCCACCATGACACTCCTCCTCGCCTCGCCGCTCTCCCACCCCAACCCCGCGACGTCCGCCCCGAAGCCGTACCCGCTGACCGGCCGCCTGCTCTGGTCGCGCACGAAGCCGGGTGACGTCGGTGGCTCCAGCGCCGCCTGCACGGAGCTGACGCGCGCAAAGTTCCACTTGCCCATCTCGTCGCTCTTGGTGAAGACCTCGAGGGTGTGCGTGGGCGGGGCGCGGGCCGCCGCCGCGGCAGCAAAGGGGTTGTTGGAGCTGAAGCGGTTGGCGGTGGGGATGTTGGAGAGCGGGCGGGGGCGGAGGTGTTGGTTGCTGGGTGAGTAGTTGGAGATGCCGCCTTCTGGAGCGAGACGCATCGAGGGGATGTTCGGGCGGCCGCTTGAGGCTGTGAAGCTGCTGGAGCGCACACGCGTTGCCGAGAAGGCGGCGTTGGGCGGCGGTAGACCCTGGAGCTGGTCGGGCATGGTATCGTCGAGGACATAGAGCGTCCGCAGGTTAGGGAATCCCCCGCCCAGGATGGAGTTGGCCAGATAACCGTAGTAGCCGCTCTCGAGGCTCGCGTAGGGCCCAGCCGAAGACGCGCCTTGAATCTCGAACCGCAGGGTCTCCAGGCTCTTGGAGGACATTGGCGGCACCCCCGCGGCGTGCGGGAAGGCCTCCGATACCTTGGACTGTATGGCCAGGGTCTTGAGCGAGGGCGCCACGGATAGGATGTCGCCAAGGTTCGAAGGGTGAACACCCGTGTCCTTGAGAGTCAGCACCTTGAGCGCCTCCTGCGTCTCCAGCCACGCCAGGTAGTCCATCAGCCCCGCCACCGTCACTCGGGGGGTATCCTTCAGCACCAGCTCCTCCAGCGGCGGAAGCGAAGGCAGCCCGTCCTCGGCCACCAGGACCTCATCTGACAGGCTCTGCGAGTCTGACACCTTGAGCGCTCTCAGGTACTGCAGCGACCCCAGGACATTCCGCATAGTCAGGGGATCGATATTGACGCCGTTCAGCTCCAGCACCTCGAGGTGGGTCCACACCCTCCCCGACGCCAGGGCGGCCAGACTATGCTCTGAGCCCCTCCCGTACGTCATCTTGCGGATATTAGGACAGCGGGCCTGGACCTCGAGCCTGAGGGTAGCAAAGCTGGGCTCATCGGCGAACATGCCCTCCGGCAGGTCGACGTAGTGCAGGTTGGGCAGGACGGCGATGGTCTGGGCGAGCTCGACGTGGCAGGACTCGCGCAGCATGTAGGGGATCTTGAGGAACTCGACCATCTTTCCGAGGCGGGTGGGATCGTCGCGGACGGTGCGGCGGAAGAGGCGGAGGCGGGCCTGGGCCGGGTCCTCGGGGATGCCATTGCGGTCGAAGCGGGACGTCTTTTTGCGCTTCTCGGCGAGGACGGCCTCGAGCTTGCAGTAGTGGACGGGGTCGATGCGGACGCTGTGGTAGCTGGGAGGGGGGCGTTTAGCATTTGTGGGCGAGGAGGGGAGGAGGGAGTGCAGAGCAGAGGCTGCCGGGGAGGTAAGGAGACAACTCACAGGACAGGAACGGCATTCATGCGCCACTGCCTGTTCACGCGGACGCAGTGGGCAAGGTCGCGCAGGTCGCAGAGCATGCAGCCGCCATCGGAGGCGCTGTCCTCGCAGGTCTCGTAGGTCTCGTCGCAGGCATGGGGGCAGACGAAGGCGAAGATGCGCTGGAGCACGCGCGGGGGCAGCTGTGCGGCGAGCTGGGAGGAGAGGTAGGTGGGCGGGAAGGCGGAGAGCGGGCCGCGATGGTGGGTGGGAAAGTCGTCGAGGTCGTTGCTCTTCTTCTTGTCCTTGCGGCGGAAGAGTCTCATGATGATATGATGGGCGGGGCGGCGTGCGTGCGTGCGTGCGTGCGTGCGTGCGTGCGTGCGTGCGGGAGGGCGGCGGGGCAGATTAACGCATTAGTCAAGGTAGCAGTGGGAGGAAGTATGAGGGAGCAGAGGAATTAAAAGGATCCCAGAATCAGACAGCGGATGAAATGGTTTGAGAAAGGGTGAGAGTGTGTGTGAGTTGTGGTCTGGGAAGGAGCACTCCCTTGCCCCTGGTTGCTGCTCCTGCTGCTGCTGTTGATGGTTGGTGGTGGTGGTGGTGGTGGTGGTGGTGGTGGTGGTGGTGTCTCCTCGCCTACCTGCTTAAGGTACGGATACCTAGGTAATAATTATTACCTGGACCGAGTGCTGGAGATTTGGTGGATTTAAGATGCTGTATGACCGCATTAATGGGTCTCCATTCTCACTTTCTCCCTTGTAAAGTTTGTAATGCACATGTACGGACGCACGAGTAGTAGGCTCGTACCACCGCCTTTTTGTTTGTGCTGCCTGCTCCTCCCTCCCTGCCACCTTGTCTCCCAAAACTCCAACAATAGGTAGCCGGGCTATAACAAAGGGGACGGCGGTTAAACAAGGTGGGCCCCCTACAGCTATTACCTCCTACTCGTGCCTACCCGCCGAACAAAGCCTGCCTGGTCCATCCACCCATCCGCCCCTATCCATGATCCAGCCACTCGCCGACGTTGGACGCCCAGGGGAAAAGACGCCGGGTGTACTCGTATGTCCGAACCCAACCACTGCCAGCCAAACAACCCATAACGTACTAACGAATGCCGGAGACCGTCTGGTAAGATCGGAGGATGGGAGTGTGGCCGCGCGCGCATGTGCCACCAAGCAGGACAGACAGCACGCGCGCTGTGCACTGAGCCCAGTCGTTTTCCCTTCCATCCATCAGGCATTCACTGTTGTCTTTCTTTTTGTCTCCAGGGGGGACATTCTGCCGTGGTTGAGGTTGACGGTCCCGCGTATCTATCATAGATTGCTACTGTCCCACCGTACGGAGTACTCGTACAGATAGAATCATTCGACGCGCTCCGCAATCCTTACCAAACGAGGTCTCCACGCGGAAACCACCAGCCATATACGTATAGCAGGCGGGATGGCATCAACAATACCTCTAGCGCCTTACCGTCAAGGCCATCAACTCCGTGGGAGCATCACTGGCACACACACACACACACACACACACGAGACAAGATGCGCTCGCTCCAGGAATGGATAGACGGGTTTCGGAGCCGCCTACGCATACGATACAGCATTCACCGTTTAGTGCCTACATGTATGCTGTCCCACGTCGCTCCCTGCTCCATGCCGAGACAGTTGGGCACCGAGATGGGCACAAATCCGGGTCAGATCATCAATGCAGTGTACCCATAGGGATACGTGTGTATTGTACTTAGTACATGGTCTAGGAAGGTTTATCCCTTGGAGGGCGGCCCGGTAGTCAGACACATTCTCCCAAACACTCACCCCATCAGGTAATCAACGAGCAGCCAACTTTTAAGCATTTAATACCTAGCTAGGTGCGTCCATAGCATCGTAGTATATTTCCAGCGATGCGTTTATTATACATACAGCAGGCACAATCAAGTTATTATATGGATTCCAGGACCGCCCTTCCTCCACCCGATCGAGGTTCTATCCCAATATACCGATTCTCCTACAAACTAAAACATGACCCAAGTTCGAGCCCTGCCGTGCTCTTGTTAACCCACCTTGTTTCGCCACAGATATAAAACCATGCAGACGTCCATTTCCACCCCATCTTTCTCCCATCATCATGATTATAAGAAAACACCCAAATATTAACGAACAGTGAGTGGCCCCATCGTTTTGTTTTCCTCCTAATTAGATGCGGCTCCTACCTGGCGCTTGTTTAACCCCACCCCCTCTTGGATGTTTTGTCTTCTCTCCCCATAAGCAAGACTTGTTTTCTTTTCCCGCTGGACGGTCGTAATCGTCGAGCGCCAGGAGTCGAATGCTTGCGACTTTAGGCCTTGCGAGAGCGGGTGGTGGTGGCGCCGTTTGCCTTGGCGCCAGTGGTGGTGGCCGAGCCGTTGCTCTTGTTGCCCTTGATCGCCTTCTCCATGTGCAGCGGGTCGGGGAGGGGAGCCTGGCTCATGCGGCGCAGGGACTTGCGGCCGCTGCCCTTCTTGCCGTCCTTCTTGTAGGTGGCGGCGTAGAAGGAGATGAAGAGGACCAGGTAGGAGCTCAGAGTTCCGATGCCCGCAAACGCGGCAAACTCCTCACCGGCGCACTTGCCGGCGTTGGGCATCCAGGGCCAGTAGGTCGACGTGAAGTAGGTGTACGAGGCGAAGTAGACGAAGCCTGCGCGACCCATTTGTCAATGTCTAGGCCCAGCGAAAACGAACCGCTCCGGCAACCGGAAACGCAGGGTACTTACCGAGATCAATGATGAACTGGATGATCTGAAGGCGGGTGACCCACTCCTTCCACCAGATGCGGATGCCACGCGCGCTCTGGAAGTAGTACCAGTACATGACCACGTGCACCGTCAGGTTGAGAGTGATGGGCACCCAGGAGACAGAGGTCGAGCCAATCAGCTGGGTGTAGCAGAGGAAAGCGGTCGCGCCATGGTGGTAGCAGTGCAGGAAGGCTGTCGAGTCGTTAGTTTATGTGGTCGATTCGGCAAATGGGTGCGATAGTCATGTCATACTCAGGGGCTTCTTCTTGAGGAAGAGGAAAACGGTGTCGAGGAGTTCGAGGTACTTGGTCAGGTAGTTGAGCTGGACACACGGCAAGTCAGTAATGGAACGTGGCTAGTTACTGAGGTAGAGGAGTGGGAGGCCACCCACATAGTAGAGGACAACGAGAGGCTGGGTCCATCCACCATCAACATCGCAGATGGTGTAGAAAACACCCTTGCGGACAAGGGTAGGGAGGAGCTGCTCAATGAAGAGGGCCAGGAGGATACCGCTGATGGCGGTGAGGTAGAAGTTGTGGATGAGGAAGAGGGTCTTGAGCTTGAAGGGCTCGCGGTTGCGCATCAACTCCCTGCCGCCAAAGATGATGGCATAGTAGACGACGATGAAGATGGACGTCGACTTGAGCGTCGACATGGGCGTCTCGAACGGCACGAACTCGAAGTCGTCGGCCGAGTAGCCCACAACCGCCGTCCACGCCTTGTCGAAGATGGGCCATAGGTGGATGCCGAAGGGGCGGTCGATGGTCGGCAGGGGGAGCTGCTCCAGGAAGGTCGAAGGAGCCGACATGATGGGCGCTTCTCTTTTTTTTATTTCCGTTTCTCTAGACGTGTGTCTATGAGCCTGGTTTGAGCAGAAGACGGGGCTCGACGTCGAGGCGAGGCGGAGAGCGACGGAGGGTTTGGTCCAAGGTGGACAGAGAGATTACTCGTACTGACGCCACGAGGACGGGGGTGGGATACACAAGGTTTCACGCGAAAGCCGCGCGACGGGATTAACGGGGAGGGTGTCAGCCGACAAAGGGCTACTGGAGAAAGAAGAAGCAATTGAAGGAATGACGAGAAGAGAAGCAAGCCGAAAGAAATACAGACAGCGCCGCAGCGGGTCAAGAGGCCATATGCTCCGAGGAGTTTAAAGGAGAAAGAGAGGTAGGGAGCTGGAGAGGTGGTAGGTTGACGGGGAGGGAGAAGAAAGAAAGTCGGTCGTGTCGAAAAAGGGGGATTGCACTACCTAACTCGTGCTAAGCCCGCCGCGGTGCTGCCGCGATGTGCCCAACGCGCGCAGTGTGCGGCCTGCAGCCTGCAGGGCCACTGCAAAAGTCTGCGGATACGGTCAGATCGGGATGTAGTGGGTACTTTGTCATCTGGGCAAATGCTGGGCAAATGGGTCAAGAGCCTTGCCGCTTTTACCTCGTACACCGACGGCAACCGGCCCAAAAGCACTTCACTAATTACTGTTCGGCCACCCCGTGCGAGAGTCGGCACAACATAAAAGCGGCCTCGTTATGTGCGAAAAGGCTCCAGTACCCAGGACCTCCCGTCCCCCCCGACGATTCGCCCAGGTCTCGCATGTGATTTGCTCAGCGTAAAATAGGCCGACGTGAAATAAACCACATCAAACCATCTCGGCGGAACCTACGGAGTACGTACGTACGAGCTCAAGCTTCCAAAGGATGAGGTAGCCGAGTCGCACGTGATGCCGCGAACGAAATTGAGCATCGCTCCACTCTTGCAGCATCCAGAAATTACAGGTACATATGGAGACATGTGTAAGGTGGCAGCATCTCGTCACGATACTATAATAACTCAGCGTGCCGAACTAGATGGACGGTCCGGAGACAGGTAGCCTTTCCGGAGATGCCATCACCACTTACTTACCCAACAACTCGTCACTGGCCGAGAATGCAACCCCCAAGTTGCCCAACCCACCCCCCCTTCGATATGCATGCAGAACAAGACAACCGATGCGATCACAATTGGCTAGCCACGAGAACACAGTCCCGGTTTCACTTCAGAGGGTGTACGAACACTTTGAGGTTCTTAAGGGAACTCGGGGGAGCCAGATTGTAAGGGTAACTCTCTGTTTATTAGCTACCACGACCAATGGCCATAAAATGCGGCTTCAGCATCATCATGGACAAGTCTGGTCTTCGAGGACGAATCAGAGCAGCGCCAATTAAAGCTTGCCGACAGCGTCATCAACTCTTCCATGTTGGCCGACGCTCTAAATTCTCTAAACTATTCCACACTGTACACCAACTTTGTAAAAGTCCCCCACCGTCCACTATAAATGACACCAAACTCAATTCCGACTATCTGCATTCGCACTGTGCCCGAGCACCTGGCCTGGAGCATCAAAGACCGATCACGCTTAGTCATCTCAACTCGAACCATTCCCGCGAAAGCTGCAACCGCAACGTCCCGAGAGCACGCACCTGCCGTGCCTGCCTGAGGAAAAAAGTCCGCATTACCGCAAATCGACCCCAATCAACCACCCAACCCAACCTTTCAACCTTTGCCTCCCCCCTCCCCCGACGCACCGCCCGAAACCAGCTACCTTTCAATTTGCACTCAAGATGCAGTCCGTCACCCTCCTCCGCGCTGCCGCCCGCGGCTGCTCCCTGCGCGCCGTCGCCGTCCGCCCGGCTGTTGCTCCCCTTGTGGCTCGCCCCGTCACGGCCGCCGCCGTCAACTTCAGCACCTCGGTCCCCCGCCGCAGCGAGCACGCTGAGGAGACCTTTGAGGAGTTCAGTGCCAGGTGAGGAAAGCCACTGCTACCGGATCGCCGAGAGAGGAGGGAGATGGAATGGGTTTTCGCCAAATTGGGCCCGGCGCTGTTGTTGCTGCGTCGATATGCGTGGGCAATGGGCACCCCAAAATAACCACGCGAATACCCGCTTCCACCGGACCTCACGTCCCCAAATACAGCTGCAACAGCCCAATTGCTAATCCACGGCGTCGCACAGGTTCGAGAAGGAGTTTGACAGTGTCCAGGACGTCTTTGAGCTTCAGGTACGTTTTGCTTCCCAGAGCTCCCGTCCCTTCCCCATTCAATGGGGTGGTTGGTGTGGTGCGAGCTCGGCTATTTCGGTGGAGTTCTTGAAACTTGGAAACATCGGCTGATCATCGTCTACTTTCTACGCAGCGCAACCTCAACAACGCCTTCGCCTACGATCTCGTCCCCTCCCCCTCCGTCCTCGCTGCTGCCCTCAAGGCTGCTAGGAGGGTCAACGACTTTGCCACCGCCGTCCGTATTTTCGAGGGTACGCCGCCCCCCTCGCTCCCTTCCCCCCAAGCATCAATCGAAGCTTCACACTACCCCATAACATTATACTACATCTCGGATATCCCGCCACATCGTTCGGGGTGGATAAGAGGAAACTGTTGCTGACTACCGGATAAACAGGCATCAAGGCCAAGGTCGAGAACAAGGGCCAGTACGAGCAGTACCTCGAGGAGCTCAAGCCCCTGCGGGAGGAGCTCGGCGTGCCGCTCAAGGAGGACATGTACCCCGAGGCGAAATAAGCGGATTCGAAGGTTTGAAGAGAGAAGGTAGGCCTACGCCGCCAAGGTTATCTCTGCCCTCCCGTGCGTGCAGGGGGGGCGTGTTGTATATGTTAGTATCTGAGGAGAGGAGAGGGATGGGGAATCTCATGGGCAGCGGGTGAGATAGACGTAAGAATTGATCGCGGCTGTCTGAATTCATTATGTTTTATTACCCTCTTCCCGTGCCCCCTCACGACGTCCTCCGGTTGATCTTCACGGCCACCGATGTGTCGTAAAGATTCTTATATGCTCTTAAATCGTTTCATTTTCCACTTGCGTGCTGCTGCTGCCATGAGCAATTGCTACTATTCTAGGGATCAGACACTGCCCTGCCTAGTGTCCATATCACCTGCAAGAAAGCAAAAAGGAAAAAGGAAACGTCTTAACAGCAAAAATGAAAGCCATCCGTCATGCCCCTTCCCAAATGCCGAAAAATAAAAAAACTCCCGCTCATGCGTAGTAGCCTCACTCGCGAGCCGTAAACGCCAGTACCAGAAATCCAATCTTGACTCTCAACTAAGAGGGTTCCACCGCCCATTCCCCGTCTGCGCATTCGTAAACTGCACAGCTGGCACGCCGCCGGTAGACGCGCCGTCAAACCCACCCATCACGGGTCCGGGGCTGGCTCCCCTGCTCGCAGAACCGCCGCCCCGGGGGGGCGGCCGGGGGCTCATGAGGCCCGGGCGCGGGCTGCGCGGCACGCTGACCTGGCGAGTCTCCCTGCGTCCGCTCTTTAGCTGCCGCAGCTCCTCTCGGACGCGGTCCAGCTCAATCTGACCCTCCCTGAGACGGATCTCGAGGTCCTTAATCTTCCGGACGTGTGCCCGGATAGTGTTGTCATTCTGGATCTTGTGGATCTTCAGGAGGTTGTCGGACCCCCTCTGCATTAGGTCCTCGTTTGTCTTCTTCAGCTGGTCAAACTCTGCCCGCATGGCCGAGATGGCAGAGTTGGCGTTCCGATACTGCTCCATGACGTAGTCCTTCTCGCCACGAGAATTCTCCAGCCGCAACTCTAGCACTCGAGTCTTCTCCTTCTCCTCCTGGAGGAGTTTGTCCGTGGCTCCCAGGGATGATCCAGTAGCTGCATCGTCGGTAAGTCGAGCAATCCTCGCCTCGAGCTCCTCAATCTTGGTGGCGCTCTTCTCTTCAGCTCGTCGCATCTCGTCCACCTTGGCTTGGAGCGCCGCTTCTGCTTTGTGCGCCTGGTTTTCGAATTGCGTTCGATCCTGCACAGCATTCCGATACTTTTCGTACATATCGTCATATGTAGCTTCGAATTCCTTGACTCGCGTGCTCAGGTCCTTGATGAGACCCTTGTACTCCGCGTCAAGGTTGTTCGCTTGCGCCGCGCGCTCGGCTTCCGCCATCTAACCAGGTTAGCACGCGAACCACTCAAGAGGGACAGGGCGAACTCACCTTGGCAGCCAGAGCCTCGAGTACCGACAAAGGCACGCTGACTCGGGATTCATCTGACTTGCAATCTCTGAACCCGGCACTGTTCAGGAGGCCACGCACCGCGGTCGATAACGGCGGGGCAGTCACTTCGGGAACCGGGACTGTCCTGGAGAAACGACGCATCCGCTTAGTCTCGGCGTCAACATCCCCGTCCTCATCCTCATCCTCAGTCTAGAAAGGTCAGTAGCTTTCCCAAGCCTGTACATGGTGCGTGCATCTTACCAGTTTTCGTTTCCGGCCATTTTCAGCGTCCGCGGTGGTGGCCGGTGGCATCTGTGATGCCGTGTGCTGGGAGAAATAGACATCCAGGACCCGATCTGGTAGTGGTTCTGGCTCCCAGACCGGCGCCTCTATTTCGCCGTTCAAGTGATCGGCAAACAGCTTGGCAACTTCATGGGGCTCCGGGAGCCGCGGCGGGTCGTTGATGAGCGAACGAGCCTTGGATATTCCAACCAGCAAGGCGCTCTTTCGTTCCAGTCCAGTCAGGGTATCCGACAACTCCATGTCGATGTGCTCGATCGAGAAAGCGGCAATCAATCTGAGGACCAATGGGGTCTTTTTCCCAGACGTGGCGAAATCGCCGCTTGATAGACTCGCCGATACAGCTGACTTGTTGAAGCTGCCGTGGTATCCAACGACGACGTCGAATCCGGACAGATCAGCTGCGTGCGGCAAGGCAAGCGTGACACGCACAGCCGAACCCTGAAGTTCGCCCTTTGCCGTACGGCCGAGGGCATCACACGTGCAGTCCAACTTCAAAGCGTCCACAAGCTCGACCAGCGGACGGAGCAAGTTCGAATATGGAACGACGATCAGGACGTTGGTATCGGTGTTTATCTCTTGCAAAAACTCATACAGAAAATTGAACTTTCCGTTGGCGCCCGAGGAATACTTCACCTTCTCCTCGGTTGGCAGATGCTCAACGGCAGTTCCCACTATGTCCTCGGGATAGTCGCAGAGGTTCTGTAGCCGGTTGAAGAGCTCGTCGATTCGCCTCACGAGTGAGTCCTCGGGAGGCTCGTAGATCTCATTCGTGAATACCTCCCCAAATTTCATCGCATCGCTCTTGTACTCCAGCAGAGTTGTGTCGTACAGATCCCGGATGCTAGCTTGGAAAGGAAGTGTCACGATATAGTCCATGGGTTTCGACTCCTCATCTGACGGCTCTGGAGACTCTTCGTGGGTTTGAGGAACTTGACCCATCGTGATGGAGTTACCCGAGACCGTAAAACGGCCAGAAGACGCGTCTTCGGAGAAGGGTAGCAGCAACGGAAGCGTCCTCCTCTCCGCCTCGCCAGGTTTGCTCACATCGGCGGGAGACACAGTCCCCTGCTCAAGATTGAAATCCGGCGGCGGCATTAAGCCTTCAGAAGGCACTCCGCCCGGCACGGAATATGCTTGATTCACGAGTGCTTGCACCGACTCGGCCGTTGACTGGTGGGGCCGATCCCCGGCAGCAGAGTTGCCGCCAAAACCTTGTTCGCCAGTAGCCTCGGGTACCCACGGCCCTGTGTGCAGCGGAGGTTGCGAAAAAAAGGGCACTGGGGATGTGCGCTCTGGTTCTAGTGGGCGGTGACTGTGGGATTCTAACGCGCTGAGAGCGGCGAGCTCATCCGCGGCAGACGAATGGCCCTCCGTGCTTGGGGCCGGCTCTTCCGTGCTGGTCGGGGCCGCATCCCAGAGACCCCGGATCCTGTCAACAGCTGATTCGCCCTGCTCCGCAGGCCTCGACTCCTCCTCCCGGAACATCTCGTATTGAGGGGGGTCCTTACCCCGGCTCAAAGCTCGGAAGCCTCTCTGAAAGAAGTCTGTGGCCGACTGGTGCGACTTTTGCGAACTACCGCTCGCACACCTAGAGTGAGGGGGTAGCCCGTTATTATCACAGCCGAAAGTCGAAGCAGGAGGCGCCTCGGTGTTTGTATTGTGGCTAGCCGTGAATTGGTGCTGTGAACGTTCGTGAGGTCGATGGAGCACCTGAGCAGCCTGTGGTGTTCCTGGACTTGGGTCCTCAGTCTCTCCGAGTGAGTGAGCCGGTTGACTCTCAACACAAGGTTCAGCCGAGCTGCTAGCTTCACGCTGCTCCTGAGTGATGTCGCTCGACGAGGTCTGCGTGACCTGTCGATCGTGGTCGACGTGGGGTTGAGTGAGATATACAGGCTCGGGTTCAGCTTCCTCCTCGGCTATGTTTGGCTGTCCAAAAAGCGCTTCTCCGTCTTGCTCCGGCACAGTACCCTGATCGCTGGTGTTGTTCGCAGAAAGAATTTGACTCCCAACAGAGCGGTACAGGTCTGGTTGGCGAGATGGTATCTCTCCTTCAACGCCCGTAGATCTGGGGACGACTTCCTCGCAGTAGCTGCTACTGCCAGGCACGTCTTGGGATTCGGATCCGGAAGCGTGTGGATGGTTAGAGTCCTTGGCAGGAGAAGTCTCGCGCGGGCCAAGATCCTGCGAATCAGGGATAGCCGCCGGGTTGGATGCGGGACTGTTCTGCGTCTTCCGGCGTTGCGACTCGAGGCTGGAGGGGTCCTGCGAGTCGGGAATGGTCCCCTGGCTATGGCTTGATGGGATGGCAATCCTCTGGTCCTGACTCTCCAGTTCACTGACTGGCTGGTACGGTTTCTGCGCACTGGTGCCCTGGCTTCCGTGGACGCTGAGATAGTCTGAGATATCAAGCTCCGGGTCTTTCCTAATCTCGACCACGAATCCCGACTGGGCCGGGTGTGGAATAGGAGGATCGTCGTACTCAGACTCAAGGCATACACTAGATGCGTTGGACTGGTCGGGTTCCAACGATGGGCTTGGTGTCTCAAGCCTGGCTCTTTTCGGTGACGGCACCTCGTCCTCGACCTCGTCCTCTTCTTCTTGTGCTTCTTCGACGGCTTCTTCCGCTCTCGGGCGCTTGCGTGTGATAATCTTAATCCGTGGGCGGTGGGCAGGGCGGGGGGGCTCGCTATCGTCGGACACTGCTTGGGTAGGCTCGTCTTCGGCTGGTGGTGATTGTTTGCTATTGTTCCATTCCTCTATAGCGTCATCCAGTACATCAGAAGCAGGGACCTAAGAGAGGAGCATCGCAATTAGTCCCAGCATTCTAGGTATGAGCCAGATAGGACAGTAGGTACCTAGGTGACGACGGCGGGGGAGTTTACCTACCCAGCTAGGGGGGTATGGTTGGCCGGTGACTTGATTATCGTCCCAGTCCACCAGGTACTGGATCTTGCCTCGACTGGCGGTCCTCTCATCCAATATCCCGCGAATGCTGAACCATTCACCGCCGTCGGCTGCCGGCTTTCTGGGCTTGCGTTTCTTGGTGAAGCGACGTCGACGCCGCGGCATGGACTCGGTTGGTGCGGACAGAGGGCAGTGTTTCGTCCGTCAGACCGGACAATACGTCGGAGGAGCAGCAGTTGGAAACCAGACGACGACGCCTTGATGGCAAGGCGCTGGGTGCTGGGGCCGGATACTGGATGGACCCTGGTCGCGTAGCCTCGGCGGATCGCGCTGGTGGGACTTGGAAGCTCAAGGGTGGTGCTACTTCAGGTACCTGGTTACCTTGGGTAGATGGAGCTTGCATGTGGGAGTTGGGACCCTTGAGGTGCTCCAGGGTAGCTTAATCACGTGTGGTGGTGGTGGTGGTGGGAATAAGGTGCCGTGACGTGGTGGTAGCCTGACTGCTTTTTAACGCCAAGGGGCCAGAGGCAGTCGATGTGATATTACCTGGTAATGAAAAGTGAAAGGCCGAATCGAATGTGCGTATAAGAGTGTGATGTTAGCATCAACGGAATATGAAAGTGAACAAGGCGTTTGGTATGAGTGATTGCGAGGCGACGTGGAGGAAAGCGGCTTGGTGCCGAAGGAAAGATCAATGCCCAAACGCTGCAGTATTTTCTGCCCAAATAATCAGATATATGTTGGGAATACAGGCATATTAGTAGTGTGCCGACTTGTTTGTGGACATAATTATACCTAGTTTAGGTAAACATGTACGGTGGTAGTGTACGCCAGAAGTATCTCGGAGGGGCGGTGGTGTAGGGTAGGTACCTCGATTCGCCAACAGCTCAACCACAGGTACCTGTATTCGTACGAGTACCTCCATTGGAGGTTTAAACACCACATCTTCACCAGACGATACAACCTCTCCCATCACCAACTCGTCTTGAGCCACATCCCCCAGTCACCCAATGAAGCCTACGAGTATATTGGCGCAAAACATTAGCACGCACAAACATCTCACCCCTAGTAACAGACGCAGCCGCATTGTCTGCTCAATCAAACCCGTAGCATGTCAGGCGGCAACTTCTCCATACAGCCCATAGGTCGCTTCGCCGGCGCAAGCCAGCCCGTCAAACGACCCAAGGTACGGCATCTCAATCCCCTCCCAGTATTGACGCCGTAGAACACCTAGCTAAAGAAACCCCCACCCCCAGGAGATCGCCTGCTTCTCCTATGACGAGAACCACCAGTTCCACCTCGACGACTCGTCCCTCAAGTACTACTACACGCCACAGCTGGGCGCAGACCTATCCAAGGGCTTCGAGTCCTTCCAGAAGCAGGATGATTCCACCGATGAGCACCTCCACAGCCTGCTGCGTGCCATCATTGCCCTTGAGGAGGAACAGGGTAAGAGGATCGATGCCAACGTTGTGACGTGGAGGGGCATGATGACCAAGGTGCGTTCTCAGTCTTTGAAACGGATTGTCTGATTATGTCGGATGTTTGCGCTGACAGCTTACTTGAAAACTGCGGAAAGATCATGGCTGCTCCGTTTGAGAAGCTCGATGGGTGAGTCTGCCTCTTTTGGTCAAATGGGCCTCCCCGGACGATGACGGGCTGACAAGTTGTCATAGATTCGAAATGAATGCCACATTATACCAAGTATGACCTGCTCTGAAGCCTTTGAGACCTCCAACAACTGACACGACGAACTCACCAAGGGCTGCCTGTGAGTGCCTCCTCCTCTGCGGCCCCCAAAAAAACAAAAAAAATAAAAAAGAAGACAAACCGACTGACCCCCTCTACTAGCTTCATTGAGGAAAACCACGCCTACAAAATGGCATCAAGAAGCCAAGAAAGCCGTCCCTCGAAACCCAGAAGAGGACCTCCCCTGGAAGTGATGCAGTACTGGGGTAACCTTCTCCTCTCTCTCTCCCTCCCTCCCTGCACCGTTATGCTCTCACACCTCACACAACCCTATCCAGGCTACAAATTCGAGACACTCGCGACATTACCAGCCCCCTGGGCCGAGACGTCACGGGACTTTATTGAAGATCGCGAGAATCACATCGTCAACAACAAGGAACAGTACTGCTCCGTCGTACGCACAGGTATCGGCAAGACCATCCTCTGTCTCGGCGGTGAAGTCGACGCAAGTACGCTCCCCGGCATCCTCCATCACAACCATCCCCACCATCCCCACCATCCCCACCCCCATCTCTTCGGTATCAAAGCCTACTAACTCTCGTTCTCCTTGCGCGACCCGGCCAGTCTGGGACGCAAAACCCCAAGAGAAAGGCCGTCCCATAAACTGGGTCGAGCTCAAAACCTCCGCCGAGATCCGCAACCCAGGCGACATGGACAACTTCCACCGCAAGCTCATGAAGTACTGGATCCAGTCCTTCCTCCTCGGTGTCCCCAGGATCATCGTTGGGTTCCGCACGCGCGACGGCATCCTCGTCGACGTCAGCGAGGTGGACACCCAGGGCATTCCGCAGACCGTCAATTCCCGGCCGAATCCGGCGTGGAATGCTGATATGTGTGTTAACTTTGCCGGGGAGTTTCTTGAGTGTACGTTGACGTCTGCGTTGGCGCCTTCTCCCCCGCCCCCCCTCATTTTCAGCTTGCGGACTTATGTACTGAGTGTCTGGGCTAACATGGAAAAGGGCTCATGGCGACGATTAACGACGAAGGTGTCTGGAGGATACGCCGCCGACCGCAGGACCCAAATATCGAGGTCTTCAAAGTAGAAGAGACGGGACATGGAGAGATCATCTCCGACGAGTTTAAAAACTGGAGAATCAAACTCGCCCTCAGAGACCAAGAAGGAACATAACAAAGGCAACAGCACAAAATATACTATACGAACCAACTGTAATCTTCGGGTCATTTGGATTAAGGACATGCCGCCATGTGAAGGCACACTTCGCTATTACTGACTCCTACACTATCTAATGTGCAAACAAAAATCCCACAGAACGCCAGTTTCAAAACCAATATGCAACAGAGAGAGGCTTGAGAGATTGGCCGTCGAGATGTCATCAGGTCGTGAATCTCGTCTTTCCAATGCTCCATAGCCGGCCGCCACCACGTGAGTGAGAATTTCATATCTCGCTCGTTGTGACAGCCAATAAGTAAGTACCCGGCGCCTAGAACGCTTTTCCCAAATGTCGCTATGCAGGTACGTGTAGCTCCGCCAAGTGAATCTTACAATCAATGAGGGTGTTTGCTCGAAAACCGAGCCGTCGACTCCGCCTCCCATGAATAAGACTTTCGTCATCTCATCCGTCATTTCCTTCCGTTTGGCCGCAACTCACGCCGCTGGCCATCGGATCCGAAGCCCCTCCGCCCAGCGATTGTAGAGCGCGTCGGACAGCTGCTTGCAGTGTTCCATGCCCGGCCGTGCTTCACGACCGGGATACTTGGCCTCCAGCATGGACTTCTCCTCAGGAGCTGGCGAGTCTCCCTGTCGACGACGGTGGCTCTTCAAGTGGGGGTTGCTGGAGCTGAGGACCAGCTTGGTCGGACTGCTTGCTGGGGTCGAGCTTTTTATGATAACAGTGCCCTGTGGGGTACCATCATCCGGGATCTTGCTGGCGGGCTGATTCAAGAAGGCCGCGTTCAGCTTCTTATCCTGGGTTATAGATGTGACCAGATTGTGCATCAGGTGGTAGGCACCCTCGGGGTCGACCATGTCCAAGGCTGCGAAAGCATCAGTCAACTTGGCCAGCGCTTCTCGCTTCTGCATAGCAGATGTCTGAGCGTGCAGCTCGGCCAAGCTTGGCTCCACAGCCTTGGTGTATAGACGACGCCCAAGGATCGCCTCCTTGCCGTATGGCTCAATCGGGGTGATGGCGGACGGCGGTGTGTTTTCGTCGCAGAAGACGTCGTCCGGCGACTCTGGGCGACCGGCCTGGCCCGAGGTGGAGCTATCCGAAGGAACCCGTCGGAATAGACGCATAGTGGATCCCGAGTTTCCGAATGACATGTCCGGCTGGAGTGGTTTCTTGGGGGCGATGGAGGGACGGGGCGACCCGTTATGCAGAGACCTATTTCGCAGAGACCCGTTTCGAGGCGAGCCGTTGCCGTGCATCGCGGAGACCTGAGCTAGAGACGGCTGCCGGCGGACAGTCGACTTTCGAACAGTCCCCGTAGCGGGCGAGGAAGATCCCAAGGGGGCATCCTTGAGGTCGAGCTTTCGCATCGCGTCGTCTATAGCAAACGCAGAGGACGGCTTGCGATGATGTCTGATAGTGGGACGCTTTGGCGGCACGGTTGACTTGACGGTGTCAAAGATCCATTCGTCCCCCTCGTCCTTGGGGGAGATTGTCTGTAGAGTCTCCTGGTAGTAGATGGGATGCCTCTGGCGATTCTGGTCTGCATCCCACATCTTCCTCCGCTCAATGAGCTCCTGGAGCGCCTCCACCTTGCCGGCAGAGCGGATGAAGCGGTGGCGCAACAGCTCTGAAGCTGACGGCCTACGCTCGCAGTCCTTGGTAAGGCACTGAGATACGAAGTCCCGGAAGTCCTTGCTAAAGGTGTTGTCCAAGGCCGGCGGCGGGTTCTTGGGGATGTGGAAGAGGACTTTCATCGGGTGGATGTGAGCGAGAGGAGGCTCTCCATTCGCCAGCTCCATGGCAGTGATGCCGAGGGACCAGATATCGGCCTTGAAGCTATACCCGTCCTGCTGGATGACTTCGGGGGCCATCCAGAAGGGCGTACCGACAAATGTGTTGCGCTGCGACTTGATGTTGGTCAACTGGGCCGCAACGCCAAAGTCGGCCAGCTTGACCTTGCCAGTCTCCGAAAGCAAGACATTGGCGGCCTTGACGTCTCGATGGATCTTGCCCTCCTGGTGCAGGTACTGGATGCCCAGCAGCAGTTCGCGGCAGATGATGGCAATGTGCGTCTCGCTAAAGTTGGCCGGTTTCAGCTGGGGTGATTGTTAGCTCAGTCCTCGGGCGGGGTCAGATGAAGGTCTGAGAAGGGCATACCAAGTCGAGGCAGGAACCCCCGCCGAGGTACTCCATGACAATCCATAACTTGTGGCCTCGAAGGAAGGATCCCCTGTATTGGGTGACGAAGGGGCTCGCGCAGGTGCTTAGAACAGCAATCTCGGCTTGGATATCCTGAATGTCATCGTCGTTGGACTCGAGATCGATCTGGTCCGTACAATATTAGCCTCAGATCGACGGGCAGGGCTCAATGGCTTGACCAACGTGTTTGATTGCGACAGTCTCCCCGGTAGCCTTGTCGATCCCCTTGTACACGACGCCAAAGCTTCCACCTGTAGAGACGAATGTTAATTGCCGAATGGGACTGATAGCCCTGATAAGTGTTTGCCCAACTTACGTCCAAGCTCCTCCAGCACCTGGTAGTGCTCGGCAAGACCATCGGCAGCCATTGTGGCTCGACCTCACAAGATGCGCAGCTCCTCGGGTCGCCGGCAAGACAAGTGAAGAACGAAAGCTGAGAGGTTGAACCTGGCGCCGGTGGTTCGAAGTCGTGCGCGGCCGTGACGTCGGTTCGGGAGATGGACGAGGAATCGAGAGGGAGCGGAGCAAGCAGGTGGAGGGCGTTGGCAGGGTGGTTATACGCCGCCTGACGATGGGTGCGATGGGTTTAATGACGGTTGTCTGGGACAATGCGGTTGCGCCGAGCAGGGAGAGAGATTAGAAACTGGGGCCCTGTTGTTTACTCTTATCCGTTTTGGGATAGCTGCGACGGCGGGGCTGCGCCAGGCGAAACGGGGTGCGCAGACGACGAGAACATGAAGAAAGATGAAGCTGCTGTTGATGATGAATCTCGAGAGTTGGAGGGTATCGCAAGATGTTGTTGACGAAGTTGATTGTTCCCCGGATTCTTTTGGTTGGAATGCCATTGCCTGCCAGCCGGTTTGCGATCTCTTTGGCATGCAGGAAGGAGCTCTGGACAGATGAGTGTGTTGCACAGTGCGTTTGATAGGAGAAACTGTAGTCGATGTTGGCCGCCATCGCCCTGTGTCCTCCCCGACGGCGAGCCTTTGCCATGAGATAATTCAAATCAAGTGGCGTTTCCTAACTAAAGATGTCAAAGTAAGCATATTAGAGACAATCTGTGAAATTATTGTCAAGTTATTGGGCCTATTCGGGCATCGTACTGTGGCATAAGTGCTAGTGATGATTACAGCGGGCACTGTGCGACATGACCTGCCACAACCCGTTTCCCTGCGTCACAAGTGGTTGGAACTGGTGGTGGACGCGGTGAACAATGTGGGTGGGTGGAGCAGGACCAATGCTTGGCGGCAACCATCATCCGGTGCATCAGTGGCGCCAGCGCATCCCGAACGAGGAGCGCCTCCCGCAGTTGCCCCGGCGACCAAACCCCTCTGTTGTCAATCGGGCGGCTCGACGCTGAACATCGAACCTCCGATAAGGCCTGACCGCTTGACCGCCCACAGAAGCAAGTGGCAGGTGACGCCAACAGCGAACTGCCACCCCGTGCATGTTCTGTCTTGGAGAGAGAAGATCCTGATCTTCTATCTTTTCCCTCTCATACTCCAACGATTTTGTTCCATAATTCTCATCTCGGCGGCATCACCACAGTCGCATTGTTTGGCATTTTGCGCTTACGACCAACGTCTCGATTCTTTGCACATCGGTTGTTCGTACCTCGATTGTTCGCACCTCGATCTTCGTCTCGAAATACGACCTTACTCGCCGGCCGTCTGCCTCCCTTGCATGAAGAATTGTCACGGGGATGAGTGAGGAGATGCTTGCCATTGTCTCCTTCTGAACCTCTTCGTCCTACACGGAGCGCCGGCTGCCCTTGCTGTGGCATCGAACCCGGCTCCCGACAAAGGGCTGCTGCTCGAATTCAATTGACTATCCAACGAGGCCACAGACCGGACCATGCCACCTGCACCACCACCACTACCGACGCGGTTCCCATGTTGGTGCCGCGCCGTCTATTCTTGGGGAGGAGAGGTTCGTCTTGATAACACGCGGACCGGCGCGCCACCACGACTCGCGAGGCTGACATTTGACCTAGTCTAAACGCGACCTCGGATTTATCGAGGGCGATCTGATCGAATGTCTGAATGCCGGAGATGGATCATGGTGGGTGGGGAGGCTATACCGTGACAGGAGGTCGGTGGGATCATTTCCGTCCAACTTCGTCGAGCTCCTGCCGCCCGATTTCCGACCTACAACAAGATCCGTGAGCCCGCTGCCCGGCCGCAACAGCTCCAGCCCCAAGAACACGCCGGCCAAGTCAAAGACGTTCCGAAAACCGTTCGAGGCATACGCAAAAGCGCCACACTACACCACTGCGAAGCAACCGGAGGTCTTCAGGGAGATGGTCAAACCACAGAAGAGAGATGCCTCGGGGAACTCCTTCGCGAATAGCATTCAGGAAGATAGACCCTTGGACAGGCCGTCGCCACCCGTCCAGCGGCCTCGCGAGTATACAGCAAGAGCTCTGTCGCCTGCTCCCCCTCAAGCACACGAGTACGGATCTCGAGCACCGTCTCCGGCTCCCCCGCCAGTTCATGACTATGGATCGCATGACTATGGATCCAGAGCGCCTTCTCCAGCACCACCGCAGCATCACAGCTTCGACGCCCGGGCATCATCCCCCGCCCCGCCGCACCATCATAGCTTCAACGGTCGAGCTCCGTCTCCTGCGCCGCCACCGCACCAGCACGGTTTCAGCTCCAGAGTTCCGTCACCAGCGCCCTCATTCTATCCCGCTCCCAGTTTCGATGCTGATCACGGCGGGGAAGAATCTCCCCCTCCCCCTCCACCACCGCATCGACACGTTGGCCGTACTGAATCCACGGAGCTCCGCGACACTCCGTATGATCTTTCGCGCCATGGATCCAATGGCTCTTACGCTCCCTATAACCCTTATGTAATGTCACGGCACAACTCGAATGCATCATACAACGAACACCCGTCCTTGTCTCGGCACGGTTCTCACGCGTCCTACAATGACCATGCCTATGATCCCAGGGCGGCGGGGAACCATACACCAAACCCCCAATATCCCCACCGAACATCTCCCGGGCCTGTCAACCACATGACACCGTCGCCGCTGAGGGAGGCTATGGATGGCGTAATGGAGCAGCTTGACGAGCTTCAGGGCTTGGGCAGTCCAGATGGTCGAGACCCCGAGGATGCGCCCCTCGATCCTTGGTCTCCAGAGTCGTTTGGAATGGCTCCGAGTCCAACCAAGCGCAAAACTCAAGACCGCATCAGACCTCTAACCTCAATGGGTATACCGCATCCAGACGAGGGCTATGAGACATGGAGTGGAGGCTCGTCTCAAGAGACATCATACCAGAACGGAGGCCGAGAGGGGGGCGAGCTTCCCCAGCTCAGTAACTACGTCCAGCGGATGGAAAAGCGGTTCCAGAAGATGCACCAGCATAGCTCCAGCGTCCCCGCGGCTAAATACGACGATGTTCCGCCGCCACCTCCACCCAAGGGACAGTCGTACGAACGTCCGAAGTCATCGATGGGCGGTGCTCTGGATGCTGAGCCCGCCCCCGAGCGCAAGCTGCGGGCTCGCAAGTCGGCTTATGACGTTGGGCAGGGTGTCTCTCGAACATACACAACCAAGACCAACTCGACCGAGGCCTCCTCCGGAAACCAGAGTAACTCGAGCTCATCGACACAGAGCACCAACAAAACATTATGGAGCGGCGAATCGGCTGGTGGGCTCAGTGCCACCAGCGCTGGAAGCATGGCTCGGAAGGTCCATCGTGCACAGAGTGCCCTTGGCATGCGGGAGGCAGACCTCGAGAGGCCCGAGACTCCTTTCACCGGAGTCACCTATCACAGCAGCCATGCCAGTAATGCTCCAGCACAGCGACCCATATCCCAGGCCGCTCTGCACGATGATGCCACTGCCGGGCTGGGAGGTTTGGTGCAGCCAAAGGCCCCCAAGCGAAATATCTTCAAGAAGATCTTCGAGTCGGCAAAGACAGGCGTGGCTAGTGGCCGTGCCGGTATTGTTGGTGCTACACTCGGAGGAGTCGACTCACCAAAATCCTCCCTTGCGACCGCTTCGTCCCCCATGGCCGGTATTGGAAACCCGCACATGGCCCGAGATACTGCCAAGGAGATGGGCCTGGGTAATGGCGTGGATTGGGTGCAGGTCCGTCGCGACGTGAACCGCTCCAACTCCTTGAGCAGGAAGGAGCGCATGGACCGGAGGGAGCGGTGCCAGATGCTGGACCACCCTACGCTGAATCCCGTCGATGAGCTTTATGAAGGCATTGAGGGTGACGAGGGAGCGGATGGCAACCCAGTCCTTGATCCGGTCAACTATCAAGCCATCAACTTGAGTCAGGTCGACAAGAACTCTAGGTTCGTCAGCGGACTTCCTCCGATGACTACGGCCATTACCCTCGCAACCACCTACGTGTGCCGACCGTACCGAAGCGACGTCCAGCGCCTGCGCGCAATTTTCACGTGGGTGGCTGAGAAGATTTGCTGGGAGGAGGACTTTGAGGGTGAGATCGACTCTCGCCAGGTCATCCAAAGCAAGCGCGCGTGTGCGGAAGAGTATGCGGTTCTCGTGATGGAGATGTGCTCCGCCATTGGCATCCACTGCGAGATCGTACGCGGCTATCTCAAAGCCCCCGGTGATGTGCCGGATCTCAACATGATGCCTCGCTCTAACCACTGGTGGAACGCAGTCATCGTTGACAACGAGTGGCGCTTCATGGACTGCTGCTTGGCCAGCCCGTCCAATCCCCGGCGTGGCAGCTACTCGAGCGCGCCGAGCACGTCAGCGGACTTTTGGTATTTCCTGGCTCGGCCACTGGAAATCTGCTGGACTCATGTTCCTGAGCACCATGATCAGCAGCATATTGTCCCGCCGGTGGCACACGAGACTCTGTTGAGTCTTCCATGCACGAGTCCCTCATTTTTCCGACAAGGCATCGAGATGGTGGACTACAATACCTGTATGAACAGGATAGAAGACCTGGAGATGGTTCATATCAAGTTCAACGTGCCTCTGGATGTTGAGATTGCCGCCGAGGTTGAGGCTCGGGCCTACGCTCGAGACTCGGACGGGGATGTTTTCGAGAGCGGGGACACGGTCAGGAAGCGAGCCCTAGCGCAAGCTGAATGGTTCAACGGTGTCAAGCGGTATACGGTCAAGGCCCTCCTTCCGGGAGATGAGGGCCACGGCCTCCTCAAGGTATACGCTGGTAAGCGGGGACTGATGCACAGCATCAAGGATATTCCCCATCCGCTGGCCTTTTCGCTGCCGATCATCCACACGGGGGAGAATCCTCCTTACGACTTTGTTACCCGACACCCGACCCCCCATGCTCAGCGGCATGACATATACGTCGTCCAGCCTCAGTGTCAGCGGCTTGCCCTCAACAACACTTTCGTTTTCGCCATCCGCCAACACCCCAGCTCCCTCTCAGCCGGACCGCAGTCACCCCTGACACCGTCATCCAACCCGGGAGCAACCAGCCCCATTCCATTCGCCCGGCCCGGTTCAGCCATGAGCATGAACGCCTCTACTAGCGGTACAGGCTCCAATCCCAGCTCGGCGAGCGGCACCGTGGCGGGCAAGAAGCCAGCAAAGCTCGCTATTCAGACTCCCGGTGGTAAGATCTTGCGTCTCATGAGGAAGGAGGATCGCAAGGGGATCAGTGTGGGAAGCAAAGGTAGCGGCAACGATGAGGAGGTCAGCGATGGTGGCACTTGGGAGACCATCATCAAGTGCTCTGAGAAGGGCACTTGGCGGGGGCTGGTGCTGGCTGATCGTACGGCGAGGTGGTGTGTTTTTGCGGAGTGGACGTGCGTGGGCTGAGGGACGCGAACCTCGTAGCGTGTTCAGGACGCCTCCCACCAAGTTTTGTCGTGGCGGGCACTCGCTCGGTGATTTTGTTCAAAGTTCGTCGCATCTTTCGGCGTTGATGGTTGATTTATATTGACGTGCGGATACACGGCTAGATACAAGGCTGGAGATCTGGCTGCATTGTGTTGGTAACCTGTAAGGTTGTTTGATATCCTCTGATTCTGCAAGGCGTCGGATTTAATTTAATTCAATTCTCGTTCACAAACATGCCTCCTCTGCGATGCTGAAGCTTGAATACCAATCAAAGCACGTTACAGCTGAAATTCTCGTACCTGGGATGTTGAAGCTCAGGTACCTCATTACCTACGAGGGTGCATCTTTACCTGAGGTACGTACATGGTACTCGGGTTCTCGAAAAAGTCGCGACTCGCGACTGCGTCACGAAGACAGTGCGTACACTGGCTAACACACGGACCTCCCTCGACCGCTTTCGGTCCCGTGCCAGATGGGACCTTCCAAAAGTACAAACCTCCTCCATCCGACATTATCCCCGCGACACGACGCGACCAGTCCTCGACAACCCTTCGTCGCGCCCTCGAGCACCCTCAGCCCTCGACGAAAAAGGTTCCCCCGACCCCGCGAGAATGAGGGTTTGCCGCGGCACCTCATCCCTCCATCCGCGCGCCCCATGAGGCCTCGACCATGACCTACGCAGGCTCGTTGCCCCAGGGGCAACAGCCTTTCGCGGGCGGCCCGCCGCAGCAGCAGCTGGGCCAGAATCAGAATCAGCATCAGAATCAGCAGTATGCGCCGCAGCAGGGATATCAAGGCTTTCCACAACAACAGCAGCAGCAGCAGCAGCAGCAGCAGCAGCAGCAGCAGTATGGGTTCGCGAGTCATCAGCTGCCTTACGACTATAACAACTATTCGCACCTGCAACAGGCGCAGGCGCAGGCGCAGGTCCAACCACAAGGGCAGCAGCAGCAGCAGTTTCAGGGCCAGAATCAATGGGGTGGTTACTACGCTGCTGGAGCGTATGGGAATGCCGGAGGCCGCGGGGGGATACAGATGACCGGCGCTGAGCAGTACATCGCTCCGTCGAATGTCTGGCAGCACCAGCAACAGCAGGGATTCCATGTCCCGTCACCGCAGATGGCGCAGCAGAATATGATACCCCAGGCCCAGTTCCAGCACCAGGGCCAAGTGTCGTCGCCGCAGATGGGGCATCTACAGCAGCCACCCCGGAGGTCACCTAGCATGTCACAACAACGGCCGCAACAACAACCCCATCCCCGAGTATCTCAGCATCCGCAGGTTCAGCCAAATCTCGGGCAACAGTCGCGTGCCTCGCCTTCGATGTCCCATCAGCAGCAGCCCAATGCCGAGGCGCAGCCACAGCTCCAGCACCAGCAGCGACAATACCACCAGCAATACCAGCGACTACATGGGCAGCCGCAGTTGCAGCAGAACCCGGAGCTATCACCTTCGATATCGCAGCAGCAGTATACTGCTACTAGCATTACTACCAGTGGTAGCACCTCTCCTTTCCCGCAACAGCAACAGCTGCAGGTTCCCGCGCAATTTCAGTCCCAATCTCGGCCGGATCAGAAGGGACAACCGCAGGCACAAAACCTTCAGCCTCGACAGCCGCAACCCAAACCTCAAGTTCAGAGGCAAGCGCAGCCATCTCCCGGGCCGCACGTACACCCGAACGTTCAACCTAGGCCCCATCCGGTAGCTTCTCAGCCTCAGGCCCCGTCACAGCCTGGGAATACCGACTGGCAACACCAGTCTGCGCACCAGGAGCAGGCGCAATTTGTGAACCTGCAGGATATACAACAAATGCCATTTGCGGTGCCGCCAGTAGTGGCGAAACAACCTCCCAGCGGTGATTCCTCGGCGCGAGCATCATTGCAACCAGCAGCAATCATCAAGAAATCTCCTTCCACTACGCCTAACATGTCACGCATTCCCCTAAAGAAATCCGAATTTACGAAACCGCATCAAAGCCCAAGAGTATCGACCTCGCAGTCGCCGGTGACGCCGGTGGGCCGGATATCTAGCAAATCCCCAGCTGTCTCGTCCAAACCGTCTCCGTATAATGCCACACCCATGATGGTGGCCCTGGCCGAGGAGTTCATCTCCAAGGCGCGCGCGGCGGCACCCAGTATTGCTGCCAGCTTACAGCCAGATGAGGTTGAGGAGTACCAGAAAATGATAGGCACGGCGCTGGGGTGTTTCGAGGCCGCATTACAGAGTCAACGGTTGTCTCCGCGCCAGGAGGCTCGTGTGCGACTCCGCTATGCCGCGATTCTTCAGGAGGAAACGGAGAACATCATGGAGGCGGAGACTACCCTTAGTAAAGGGATCACGCTCTGTGACAAGGTGAGAAGCTACCCATCGTTCTGGCCCATCTGATAGCAATTGCTAAGCTCTTTTTAGCATCGGATGCTCGACTTGAAATACTGCACGCAGTACCTCATGATGAAGGCACTCTCCCAGCGCAACCGAAAAGCTGCCCTGAAAGCTCTGGACCAGCACATCTCGGACTGCGACGCGTACGTCTCCCGTTTTGACTATGATCCTGTGGCGGTTCTAATCGTTGAATAGGTACAAGCATATACACTGGGCCTATGCTTTTCGGTTGCTAAAGACGTCATTCTACATGGAGACAGGAAGTACCGCTGATGCCACCTCCCTTGAGAATATCCGATCGATACAGACCATCGCTACAAACAGAGGCGATGCTGCGCTCAGTGTCTACGCCTCCCTTTCAGAAGCGTTGATTCTCCTCAAGACGTCAAGGGGCACGCCCGAAATGGTCCAGAACTGCCTCGCCCAAGCATCCAAGTATCAACTCGACCCCCAGGTCAAGATCCCTCAGCTGGAGCTCATGTACCTGCTCGTCGACTACCTGTCGAGCCTACAGCGCGAAAAGCAGGATGCAATCGTCGAGCGGCTCCGGAGTCTCCAGAAGAAGATTGATGAGTGTCGGGGCGTGGCGAGCAAGGCGGAGTTCTTGGTACCAATCAAGAAGCACCCGTCCGCGTCACAGACAATTGGTAATGATGTTTCGGCCATCATCCGACCTGGGAACGACGAGAGCGGCTTCGATTACCTCGTCATCTCGTTCATGACGCAGATGGAGCTGACGGTCCTCGTGTATGCTTCATCCAACCAACGCCCCTGCCGAGAGTGGATATAAGCTGATTTGAGTTGTTAGATTCACAATGGCTGGTTTGACCTATCTGCACAAACCCTCGTCAATCAGCACAGCCGATCTGTGGCGGCAAGGTCTTAATATCCTAACTCACTGTGCGTACTTTTCCTTGTCACACACATATAGACATGATAAAGACTCACACATACAAGGGGAACAATCAACCAAGAGAAGCGGCACGACTGCTCTTCCGCTGAGCCAGGTTATCAAGAAAAGAGAGTGGCGTTCCGATTTACAATGCTATTTGAACCTACTACTCGGCCTGCTATCGGCTAGTTCCTGCTCATGGGACGCCGTGAAACACCATTTACAGGCGGCAGAGAACGCGAAGACACACTCGGCACTCGAGAGCGCGCTCAATCCTTTCTTCGTCTATCTGAAGGGTACCTATTGCCAGGGTATTGGCGATTTCGACAGTGCCCTCTCATACTACCAGGACGAATGCTTCTCGCTTCGCGTTGCTCACCCGAAGGAGTCACAGCGCCACCTCGCACTGCTCGCGGCCATGAATCGATTATGGATTATGCAGCGGCCATCTCACCAGAACAACCTGGTGACCATGGAACTGCTCAACGAGCTCGAGCTCCTGTGCCGAGAACACTACAACATCGAAATTCGAGGCGCCTGGTCCAGCGTGAAAGCCACCGTGGTGACGAACCCACCCCGCCAGCGCAACCAGCGCAAGGATGACGCCGGGAAGGCGCTCACGGATGTCCAAGCCTCCATGAATGCGCTGGCCATCACCACAGGACTGGTCATCGCCCGAGATCTGCTGTATAACAACCTGCTCGGCGACCAGCCGTGGAAGTGCATGAAGGCCGCGGCACGCTGGGCCGCCAAGAGCCATAACCCGCTGTGGCAGAGTGTGGTAGATGGGATCCTTGCCGACTTTTCCGAGGCGAGGAATGAGAAGGAAAACGCGAAGATGTTCTGGGACAAGGGGGTGCAGGAGGCGAAACTTGCATTTGCTCGGAGTTCATGAGAGGCTTGGCTGCTTATTGGCATGCGGAACAGACCCGGCGTTCAGGGAAGGGGTATATAATGTTGACACTGCTGTCAGGGATGTTTCTTGAACGGGTGCCTCGCTTATAAGACGAAGGGGGTGGTTGGCCACAGTAATGTCAGGCTCCGTAATGTGTCTGAGCTGGTGACGAATTTCGAGCTTGCAACATCGTGACAACTGCCAAATGGCGATGTGCGTCCAAAAATGCAGACTCGCAGGGCTCCGAAGCGAGGTGACGGTTCTCTGGTTCGTTCCTTGCCTATACTTCACCTGCGACCAAACCCAGGCGGAGGCTGGAAACCAGGAGGCGGCGCAAAGCCGGGAGGCGCAGGCGGTGTACCCGTGGCTCCAGGGGGGACAAAGCCTGGAGGAGCCGGGGGAGTGCCTGTCGCCCCAGGAGGGGCGAAGCCCGGGGGGGGAGTAGGCGAAGCACCAGGCGGGGGCGCAAACCCAGGTGGCGGAGCGACTGGGAAGCCTGGTGGTGTTGGCGAGCCGCTCGGTGGCCTGAAGCCTCCGTGGCCAGGGTGGAAATCTGCGGGGTTCGGATAGCCACCGGGCTGGCCCTGGGGTGGCCGGGCGGGCAGGCCAGAGGGTGCCGGGGGAAGGGGGACGGGGCCACGGCCTGGGACTACAGGAGGTGGCGGTCCGGCATTATAAGGGGACGGCCCGCGGGGCGGAGGGGCGAAACCGGCGGGGGGTGCATGGGGAGGTGGTACGCCTGCGACTGGCGGCATACCAACGGGCGGCATGGAGGAGGAGTGGTCGAAGCCCACAGGGGTGGGAGGTGCGACGGGAGCCTGGGGTTTCGGGGGGTTGAGGAAGGCTTGCGGGACGGGCTGGGCCTCGGGGACGAGGTTGCGCTTCTTTGCCTGGGCGGCGAGTTCTCGTTCTGCCTCGTCACCGTGTCGCTCGCCGCGGCCGTCCTTCTTGAATGCGTACTGCACCGAGACTTCCTTGCTAAGGATGTACTGGCCGTGCAGGTTCGCAATAGCAGCATCGCTGCTCTCAAAGTCGCCGAAGCTGACAAAGCCAAAGCCCTTGCTCGCGCCGCTCTCCTCGCGTGCGACCTTGGGCAGGCTGAGCAGCGGGCCAAAGCGGCTGAACGTATCGTACAGGATCTTCTCGTCGACCATGGGATCGAGGTTGCCAACGAAGAGCTCGGCGCCCACATCGGCGCCCTTCTGCTTGTCCGCGGATGCCTTGTTGACGCGCAGAGATTTCCCGTACAGCTTCACGCCGTTCATCACGTTGGCCGCGTACTCGGCGTCGGCGGGGGTGCGGAACTCGACGAAGCCGAAACCCTGGTGCGTCTGGGTGACGCGGTCGCGGGGCATGTGGATGTTGTGGATGGGACCCATCTGCAGCATGATCTCGTAGACCATGGCGGGCGTGGCGCGCTCGTCGATGTTGCCGATGTAGACGGTCGCGTCCTTGTCCTGCTCCCTGTGCGAGGGCGAGGCTGCTGTTCAGTGGGCGGTTCTCAAGAGAGTGCGGTACGAGAAAAAAAAAAGCAGCCGCTTCAAAGCTTACCAGTGTCTGTTTTGCGCCATCTTGCCGGTTGTTTCGATGCCTGCGTGAGCGGAGAAGGCAATTGAGGCTCTAGGGATATCAGGACGACGGGGCGGGGGCGTGAAAGGTGAACAGGAGCCTCTGCCAAAGTGTTGAAATGTCGTCGTCGGCGATGGGGAAGTTGCAGGGAAGCTTGGGAACTTTTTTGGTGGAGGCTGGTGCCTACGAGTACGAGTACCAGGTAGGTAGGTAGCCTGGTTTGGAGTCCAGTTGGGGATTTGCCGGGATTGAGCCGGCACCTGTCATTTTCTTTCCCCCGACAGACAGGCTTGGACGCCCCGAAGTTTTGGGAGCGACACTTTCGCGATACAAACCGACCTCCATTCGCGCCCTTCGACTCCCGACCTCCTCACCGCCAGCACCATCGGGACATTCTGCACTAGTGTCTGGATATTTGAATCCGCGCACACTTCGATAAGCCATTACATAACCGTCGTGTCGTCTTCGAGACCCTACCGCCATCATGTTCGCCCTGTCCGAGGAATCCAGGGTTCGCAGTCCCCCACACCACGCCGACCACGATGATTAGACTCTAACAGTGTGTTATCCAGGAGCGCATTGCCAAGCTCATTGACATTTCGCGCGTCGCCATCCACTAGTACGTCTACGTCTTCCCACGACTACCACCCAGTATCTGAGGGGATAGCTAACAGTCGCACAGTGGCTACCTTCCTCTGGTCCTCTATCTCGGTACGACAAACCAATAACGAAGCCCCGAGAGATCGAAGCGCCAAGTAGAGACTGACTTGCTCGCAGGATACACCCGCAGCAACCCCCGGCCTTCCGTCATCCGGTAAGCCCGCCCACGTCCATTTCAAGGCAAAATCAAGTTATACTAACGAAACTGCGCAGCCTCCTCTCCCCTCTCTCCTAAACGACCAGAGCTAGACGGACGAACCATCTCGCCTTTCAAGACGTGTACATTATGTTGATGGAATAGAAGAAGGGGGAGGGCGTGAGAATGCCAGCATCTCAGGGCGTTGGGATCTAGTTGTTGCGAACAGCCTCGTGTATGAGCCACCGAGGACTGTTTGCGACGTGTATGTAATATGTAGCGCCCTGTAGGCCTACGACTTGTAAAAGACCAAAATTTCTGCACCAAACCCACTTTAAGAACAATTCACGTGTATTGATTCATATAGCGGTAAAATTGTGCCCTCACAGACAGCGGTGGGAGGTGCATTTTGCGGGCGCTCTGTTTTTCAATTTGTGACGTCGTCCGAAGAGCTCCCACCCAAAATTTCCATGCAGTCCGTCGACCCCCATGTGCGAATGACTTCCGTCTCCTGAAATCTCAACACCACAACCGCCATGTAAAATAATTTCTCCTCCGACGCCTTGGCCTTGATGCCCTCCAAACACAATGCGGGCGTCTCTCACGCCGCCGTCGAGTCCATCGCCGGCCTCACCGCCGGCACCGTGTCGACCCTCGTCGTCCACCCTCTAGACATTGTCAAGACGCGCATGCAGAGTAAGTGGTTTCCCCCAACCCCAACCCCAAACCCCCNAACCCCCCCCCCCCCCTCCCTCTCCCCCTTCTCTCTCTCGTCGAGACTTTTCTACTGTCCACCATGATACTGACAATGTGATCCCTTCCAGTCTCGCGTGCCTCGTCCCCCGCCGAGCGCCCCAGCACCATGGCCATCATCCGCTCCATGACCTCGGCCGGCAACCCCATCGCCGCAATCTACCGTGGTCTCACGCCCAACCTCGTCGGCAGCGCCTCCAGCTGGGCCGCCTTCTTCTTCTTCAAAGACCGCGCCGAGAACCTCCTCTGCACCTGGCGCGGCCGCGACAAGCCCGCGCCCTCAGACTTCCTCCTCTCCCCCGCCCTCGCTGGCGCCGCCACCACGGCCCTCACCAACCCCGTCTGGGTCATCAAGACGCGCATGCTATCGTCCGACCGCGGCGCTGCCGGCGCCTACCCCTCCATGACAGCCGGCGCGCGCGCCATACTCCGCACCGAGGGTGTCCGGGGCTTCTACCGCGGCCTGGGCGTCTCCCTCATCGGCGTCTCCCATGGCGCCGTCCAGTTCTCCGTCTACGAGCCCGCCAAGCGGATGTATGCCGCGCGGCTGCCCCTCGGCCCCGATGGCCAACCCGCCCCCATCCCCACCGAAGCCACAGTCTTGCTCTCCAGCGCGTCCAAGCTCATCGCCGGGGCCGTCACGTACCCCTATCAGGTCCTGCGGAGCCGCCTGCAGAACTACCAGGCCGACGAGCGCTTCGGGCGCGGGTTCCGCGGCGTGGTGCGCAAGACCTGGCGCGAGGAAGGCGTCAGGGGGTTCTATCGGGGACTTGTGCCCGGTGTGATACGCGTCATGCCGGCTACCTGGGTTACCTTTCTGGTGTACGAGAATGTCAAGTTCTACCTACCGCGGTGGATGGAGTCGGCTTGAGTCTGGGGGACTGAGTACGTTTGGCATGGAGAAATGAAAAAAATATAAAACAAGAAGAGAAAATGATCTAGGATAGACCGGGCGTTCTGTTGCTTTTCGGGGGCATTGATACCCATAATAGATTTACAGAGCCCTTGCGATATAGACATATACATGAAGAACACTTCCGCCCTCATGGATGATTTTTATTGCGAGAGGAGTACCACGACTTGGTTGGAAGGGACAGTGGGTCACAATGGCTTGATTAAATGGCCGTAACCTTCTTGCAAGTCGCAGTCTCGTCAGTTTCTGGACGAGATCTTGGCCCACAGTTGCTGGATCAGAACATGTCCACGGCGCACAAGGTGATCGAGACGTGCTGCCAAGGACCATATACCTGTACTCGAGGCACAATCTACTCCATGAGACGTAGAGCTCTTTACTCGCGACGAGCCTCCTCGGTCTTAAAACATCATAAATAGGATGCTAGTACGGACGTATGATACTCGGGCATTGGGAGGAAATTTGAGTGGACGCTCCAGGGTAACCACAGTCCCCGGGGTCCCGAGTCACCGGGTCGGGTCAATGGATCTCTCCACGTAACTTGCCGGCTCCGGCCTCGGCCTTTGACCACGCCATTTGCAATACGGAACACGTGATACGTCAATTGAGCAGCCCCGACCCCGGCCCAAAAAAAAAGAAAAAGATACATGGACGAGTACAGAGTCCCATCACGTCTTCCTATTGCCGCCTTCGAAGGTTCATAGAGCGCTGCGTTCACTCCCCTCGCAAGCCATGTCACATAGAGCAGTAAGTCGATTCTATTGCCTCTTTGGAAACGTTCCCAATGACTGACTGTCCCAGGTCGCGGCCGCCTCCTGGGCTCGAGCGCTCGGCCGAGGGAGCAGATGTATCTCGAGCCGACGACTAGTACTGAGTCAACGCCTCCCGCGCACATCATTCTACCAGCACTCATACCGCCGCTTAATATCGACGACGATCCCCAACCGAGCGACACTCGCGCATGACCAAGGAACCGAGTCGGCGTTCCCTTTCGCAAACGAGAAGAAGACGCCCCAGACTCTGACGGAAAAGATCGTGCAGCGCCATGCGGTGGGTCTGCCCGAGGGCAAGGTCGTCCGGGCCGGCGACTACGTGCAGATCGAGCCGTACCGGTGCATGACGCACGACAACAGCTGGCCCGTCGCCAAGAAGTTCATGTCCATGGGCGCCACCCGGATCAAGAACCCGAAGCAGCTCGTCTTCGCGCTCGACCACGACGTCCAGAACAAGAGCGAGTCCAACCTCAAGAAGTACGAGCAGATCGAGGCGTTTGCCAAGACGCACGGCATCTCCTTCTACCCCGCCGGCCACGGCATCGGTCACCAAGTCATGGTAAAATTGTTCTGGCCAGCTAGCTTCGGGGCACGGAATTTGCGTATGGCTAATGACGCGTTGTAGGTCGAGGAGCTGTATGCCTGGCCGGGCACGCTGTGCGTAGCCTCGGACAGTCATAGCAACATGTACGGTGGTGTGGGCACCCTCGGAACAGCTCTGGTACGAACCGACGCAGCCTCCATTTTCGCGACCGGAAAGAGCTGGTTCCAGGTTCCTCCCATTGCCAAGGTGAACTTGACGGGGACATTGCCTCCAGGGGTTACCGGGAAAGATGTCATAGTCGCGCTGTGCGGGCTCTTCCAGAGCGACGTGCTCAACCATGCCGTCGAGTTCGCCGGCTCTGAGGAAACGATGGCCAGTATCTCGGTGGACGACAGGCTTACAATTAGCAATATGTCGACCGAGTGGTCTGCTCTTTCTGCAATGGTACGTGCGCCCTGTACCATCAATAGTTTGGTTATCTAGCGAACCTCTCTAACCTCATAAACAGTTCCCGATCGACAGCACTCTGGAACGCTGGCTGCGTGAGAAGGCCGCCGACGCAGCCAAGCATACAGACCGTACGACGCGAGAACGTATCAGCGACGGCAAGATTGACGAGCTGTACGCCGACCCTGTACGGGCCGACCCCGGAGCCCATTACGCCAAGCAACTCTACCTTAACCTCTCCACCCTCTCGCCCTACGTCTCTGGTCCCAACTCCGTCAAGGTCTCGACGCCGCTGAGCGAGCTTGCTCCCAAGAAGATCAAGGTGGACAAGGCGTACATCGTGTCTTGCACAAATTCGCGAGCTTCCGATATCGCCGCCGCCGCCAAGGTCTTCCAGGATGCCGCCACGGCCAACGGCGGCAAGATCCCCAAGGTCGCCGACGGTGTCAAGTTGTACATTGCGGCGGCGTCGGCTCGCGAGCAGGCGATCGCCGAGAAGGAAGGGACATGGCAGACTCTGCTCGAGGCTGGGAGCATTCCGCTCCCCGCGTCTTGTGGGCCCTGCATCGGACTGGGGACCGGCCTCCTGGAGGACGGCGAGGTTGGCATCTCTGCCTCGAACCGCAACTTCAAGGGCCGGATGGGCTCCCGGGACGCTCTGGCGTACCTCGGCAGCCCTGAAGTTGTGGCCGCCAGCGCTCTCAGCGGCGTGATCTCGGGCCCGGACGTGTACAAGGTCCCAGAGAACTACTCTGGTGTGGAATTCGGCTACGGAACTGGTGCGCCGGCGACCACGGAGAGCCAGCTCAGCAATGTTCTTGAGCAGCTCGAGTCGCTGATCGACAGAGTCGAGACCTCCGTGGGTGACGACGCAACCAAGTCGACCACTCAGATCCTCCCGGGCTTCCCCGAGAAGATCACTGGCGAGATTGTATTCTGCGACGCCGACAACCTCGATACCGACAACATCTACCCCGGAAAGTACACGTACCAGGACGACATCACAAAGGAGGGCATGGCGCAGGTGTGCATGTCCAACTACGACCCGGAGTTCGGCGCCGTCGCCAAGCCCAACGACGTCCTCGTCTCGGGCTTCAACTTTGGCTGCGGCTCCTCCCGCGAGCAGGCGGCGACCGCCATCCTCGCCAAGCAGATCCCGCTCGTCGTGGCGGGCAGCTTCGGCAACATCTTCTCGCGCAACAGCATCAACAACGCGCTCCTGGGCCTGGAGGTCCCGCGTCTCGTCGAGCGCCTGCGCGCCACATTCCCCCCCACCCCGGACAACAAGCAGCTGACGCGGCGGACGGGGTGGACGCTCACGTGGGACGTTGCGCGGAGCGTGGTGGAGGTGCAGGAGGGTAAGGATGGGGAGCGGTGGGAGGAGAAGGTTGGGGAGTTCCCGGAGAACCTGCAGGAGATTATCGCAAAGGGCGGGCTGCCGGACTGGGTCAAGCATGAGATCTCGAAGGGGGAGGCATAGATAGACGTGTATAGCACTGGAAGCGATAGAAAGACGAGGCCTGATTTTGGACATGCAGGCGTGTGTAACTAACTACCTACGAGGGGGATGGCGTTTTTTCTTTTCTTTTCTTTATTTTTTTTTTGTGACGGCTTGTTGATGGGTTAATACTTTGTTACCTACCTACTAGTATTTGCCTCAGGTAATACTAGTAGCCCTGGTAGTGTCGAGTGAATCCTCCATCCCTTCCCATGATGGCCTCGCTCTGCTATCACGTTCGATGCCCTTATCTCCGGCCAAGACACCGATGTATACCACGCCTGGGATAAGAGTATCACGGGACGAACACCTACGCCATCTAGAGCTCTTTGTCACCCATCGGAATGGAGGCCGTGGTCCGGCCAAATTCATCCCCGATTGGAGGATAACCGAGCAGCACATAGCACATTGTCATCAAAGCTTAGATATATTACCCGCATACGAGGAGCTTCAGAACGAGGGTCCCCGGGGGGAGGGGCGGAAGAAAGTGGAAGAAATTAAGAATGGTCAGAGCGCTTCCATGGGAGGCAAGAGGTCAGACTGCGACACTGTCACATATTAGTACTCGTACTCGTTGGTACGTGCGATGAAGAATTAACTAGGTTGAGCGAGAGAGAGGGAGGGACAGAGAGAGGCATGGGTTTCCAGAGTGGCGGAGACAACTGCGACATAACAGGGTACAACGTTAATTATATAATATTCGCAAATATCACCAAGTCACCAAGTCGGTGATTCTATAAAAAAAAAAAAAAAAAAAAAAGGTACTAACAGGTGTCATGCTTCTCTGACATGTCATAAATAGTAAAAAAATAGGCATGAATCTTCAATATCACAGTAAATGTATAATAAGCAAGGGGGACCCCGCGCCAACCCCGATCTGCGCCGTGGGAAAGACCAAGATCCCGTTGCTCTCAGGAGGAGGAATCGCGAAATCAGCGTTGTCAGCGGATACCTAGTAGATACGGTACGTGCGTACATGTACCTTTGATATAATTAGTCGGGATTCGGGGAGTTTTTGTCACAACTCGACTTTTTTTTTTTTTTTTTTTTTTTAATAAAACACATTACATACGACGTGGGTTCGTTTTCCCCACGCCCATGGGTTTCGGATTTGGGGGGAGGACACTTTCCTTGTCTTTGTCTTTTTTTTTTTTCTGATGACGGTACGTAATGATGTTTATGCGGTTTGTCGTGGGAGGAATATTCGTTAGAGGCAAATGTAGCGACGACAGGTTCGGCGTGCGCGATGAGTGCTCTCTCCATCCCGGGATGGAGTGAGGGTGTTGGAGGATATATGTGATCGGCTGAAAGTTGAGGGCTTAAGAGTTGGGTAGTGGACTGGTCATCGCGATCATCCAGAAAAAAAAAAAAACAGGTTGTCGCGACGATGCGGCTCGTTTCTTGCCGTTCGCCGCCGCCGTCGCCCGGACTGAGTGCTAGATGGAGCCCTGAAAGGCGGACGTGACTGTGCGAGTATTCAGTGTGTCTAGTTAATCAGTAGTTCTCTCTCGTCGCTGGTCTCTCGTCGCTGGGTCAGGAAACCGGTTGGGGGAAGTAGTAGGACAAGGATCGCGTCGTAGGAGAAACCTCATGAGATTCTTGCAGCAGATGATGGGCTGGGTCGACCCTTGACTTTTTCTTTCAGCTTGGGATCAGGGCGACGACGAGGCTGTGGGGGGAATGCACGCGGGATGTGCAGCAGGCTCGAGTTGAGATGTGATAGATGATGGGCATTGGGGCTATACCCTGTAGTTAGTTGGGCATCTACTACGTAAGAATGATCCCCCTGGGGGGGGGAGAGGAGGGAGAGGGGAGAAGAGAGCCTCTGAACATTGTAACTCTGAGGGATATAGGATAATACAATACACCTTTGCAGCGCGCTGAGAGGTGGACAGGGGGTGTAGCTTGCGAAGATATCGTCGTAGGGTACGGATACCGAGAATAGTATCCATCCTTGCCCTCTCCGAACCTAGTCGGGGCTGGGGATAGACGCTCGGGCATCGTTCCTGCATGTAATCTGTACCGATGAGTGCGATTGACTTTTCTCAGCTCGCCCCGGTGGGGGGGGCGGGTGTTGAGGGGCAAGAGGGGAGTAGCGAAAGGAGGGAAGGGAGCGGCCGCCGTAAGGAATGCAATGAATGCAAGGTGATACAAAAAAAAACTCCAATCTAGGTAGCGAGGATCAATGTTAAAACCATGGTGGGAAAAAAAAAAAAAAAAAAAAAGGTCAAAGCGACGGAAGGGTCTGCCTCGTGAAAGCGGACAGCAGCAGAGTAGATCGATTGGCGGCGGGTTTCTCCCTCGTCATTAGCGAGATTGCCGCCGGCAGCCGGCGGACCTGCTCGAAGGGGCCCAGCGCTCGGGGAAGCAGCCGCGGGGAGGAAGGTGGCGCATCCCGGCCCACCCGAGTCCGCCGGGCCGTCCGTGGATCACCGCGGTGAGTGGGTGGGTTGGTGGGTTGGTGGGTGGCGGGAACGGACATTTAATTGATTACTAGACCAGTTGCTGTTGTTGTCTCGAGAGGCGCAGAGAGCTGCCTCTGGCATTGGGGAAGAGTATCCGGATTCGTCTATTTTCGCGACTACTAGCTTGCATATGGGTGAGTGAGGCAGGCAGGCAGCCTAGTAAGTGTTGCAGAGTACTACCGACTAATTAGTACCTACGGAAACTGTTTGGAGCTGTCACTAGATCTGGCGAGGATATATGCGGCAGAGGGCGAGGGAAATACCACGAAACACGTTCGAACAACAACAACAACAACAAGTTACATGTAATCGGTAAGACAGGTCTGGACCGGGACCGACGCGAGGAAAAATTCTCCGAGACCCAGACAGAAATCCACAACCCGATCGGGAGAGACATGCACGGGCATCGGCATAAGGGAGGGCAATAGTCGCAGGTAGTCCGTACCTGCGGCGAGTCGAATCGAGAGAGAAGGAGGAGCAGGGAGGAGTGCATACTAGGATATACCTTACATATATACATATATACAACTACGGGATACGTACTTTCAGTGCATGTACGGAGTAATGGCTGGAGGAGTAGCGAGGTGTTAGGTAAATGCGGACACGCGGCGGCCTCGTTTCTGGCCGTTGCGTGCATCCGGGTTGTGTATGCATCCTGTGAGTAAGTGTATGTGCCGCCGCCCGCCGCAGCTTGAGACATGCGAGATGATGTGCAGCAGTAGTGGTAGAAGTAGTAGTAGTAGTAGTAGTAGTAGTAGTAGTAGTAGTAGTAGGAGTGGTAGCAGTGATGCAGTAGTATACCGCGCGTGCAACATCTCTCTGCTGGTCTGATTACTGAGACTCGGCCTGCGTGTACTGGGTGTGTGTGTGAGACTAGGTACTAGTCAAAACGTCCCCGAGGTGCCTTTGAAGCCAAGTACATGTACGTACGTACATACGTACTTGGCTCTCTCGTGCGTGTTCCAAAATGAACACACGCCACCATCTACGGACGAACGAGGCGCAGGCGTCCCCAGCGACACTGACGACCCCGAAGAATCGCGGGGCCACTACCCCGGAGCGAGGGGCCCGAGGGGGGCCCCGCTTCATGCCTCGCAGCGTTGCGCCGCACAGTTTTGCGATGCACTCCCAGACGAGCAAAGCCTAGCGTATCCTTCCCAGGTGCTAGGCTAGTCTCGACTCTCGAGGTACGGTACTGCTACTCGTACCATCCATCTCTCTGCTCGCGATTCCGCGGGAGCGCATTTGCCACTGATGAGAGTCACAATGGGAGTCACAAGTTTGGCCCGAGCGTGCGGGTTGAGGGCGTCCCAGGTTCGTGAAACCTACCGCATTCGGCAATGCTGGCCTACCGGTGTCGCGGGGCAGTCTTTGCCTGCCGGCGACGGAGACGGAGACGGGAGACGGGGCGGGGGCGGGGGCGGGGGACGGAGGACGGGGACGGGCTGTGCGGGTGCGCGGTACATGTACGTGCGTGTGCGTGTGCGTGTATGCACAATGAAAGCTGGGGCGGAAGGGGGGCGCATGATGTTGATGAATATTCAACAAATGATTTTATACGGGCTTGCAGTAAAAAACCAGATGAAGCCAACGACACGGTACAAGCAATTGGAGTGGCGGGCCACCAGCTGGTACAAGTACGTGTACAAAGCACGCGGCTGCGCGCGGCCCCAGCTATAGGTAAGTGTACTTGTAATCTCTACCCGCCCGCCGCACCCGCCCAACGACCGGTGCCCCCGAGCGGCCCGGGACGGGAAAGGAGGTCCGTCCCTTCCTTTAGCTCTGGAATCACCCGTTGTCGCAGCCGCCCGCCGGGTCCCCCCGGTTGCTCCCCCCCCCGCGCGCGCCGCTTCAGGTATGTAGGTACTCGTACAGACTACACAGTATGCTCAACTGCTTGCTGGCTATTATCACAGCTCCCAACACTTTTTCTGCTGTACTGTACTTCCTCACGAGAACCTGCAAGTCATGGCGTATACAGTACACACCCGTACAACAATTGGGCCCATCGCAATTTAACCACCAGCACTCGTCATCTGCCCCAGAGCGAGAAATCCCCGTATACAACCCATCATTCCCAGGTCTACGTGCTCGTATACCATACGGGAGGTAACGTGCATGGGACCCGTTGCGCCATGGCGCGGGCCGCTCCCCATGGTTTTATTTCACTTTGATTACGTCTGTACGTAGTACACTCAAAATTGCGGTGTTAGTGCTTGGTCTGGCTTTAGGCACACACCACGATCATTCCAGATCAGGTGGATGTGGGGGGAGATTCTCGTCTACCGCAGTAGCGTGGTCCATTGGCTTTGTTCTCTCAACACCACTCTCACCCCCCTCCTCCTCTCCGAGCTACACCCCCCCCCCTTCCCCCAACCATCCAGATGGACCAACACACGGCCCCCATTGGAGCCATTAGCCGCGCCTACCAACCCCAAACCAAACATGGGACGGTGCGCTGGTGACAAGATTGTGCTACGCATGCACCCCCACACCCACCCCCCTTAACACACCCAGCAGCACAAATCTCCCCAATGGCAGACACCCTTTCCCTCCCCTCCCCCCCTTCTTCCTCTTGCTCTTGCTTGTCACATATCATATTCCGACTAGGAGAGAAAAAGAGAGTGCAGCATCGTAATCCAAAAATCTTAAAAAAAAGCCATCGCCGACGAATGACATGTTCTCTACGTCCCGGATACCTGGCAGCCAGGGGCCCGGCAGCCCCAGCCAGAGCAAGGGTTACACACACCCGGCAAGGGACCAGCTAGCAAATTGCGCGCCCCCGATCACGGGTCGCTCTGATCTGTTCGGCGATCTAATGGAAAATAAAACAATAAATAAAAAAAAGGGTAAATTATTATTACCCTTTCTCCCGGTATTATCTGATCTCGCTCGCCCCCTTGTATGTATCATGCTGTGTGTGCCACACATGTTACGAGTAGCACGTAAAAGCAGGTAATTCATGATACCCACGCAAGGTACATGTACCGATTGCAATTGCATCCACCGGAAATCGCAACCACCGGAAATCGAGCACATCATCATCTCCGCCCACGAGGGTCCTAATGTCATTGTATGTACACCAGACCCCGTGTGTTCTCATATCCGCCCAATTACATGTACTCGTAATGCCAATATACCGTCCACATATGGACATGATCTCCATGTCCGAGCTTCAGCGCCTACCTTAATTACTATGTATTTCAGAGACAACAACGGCTCTGGGGTAATAGCGCCTCCTACACGCAGGCCTTGCTTGGGCTGAGCGAACAATGATTCTATTACGGATAGATGGATTCAGAGACACTTGTCTGCCTAGCGCCTCAAACGGTGAGGTGGACTCTGTTTGTGGGGGGGGGAGGGGGGGCGCCCAAAGGAGAGAGACAGCCTGCGCAGCCGTAGGTACTCTACTCGTACATTGTCATTGTTGCCTCGTCCATTGATCGGGCTCCCCTCGTGATTATCAAGGACATCAGCATCGCATTGCCCTCACACTCCACCACTGGGCCCATCCTCTGAGAGCCGCCTGGGGCGGTGCCCCCCCACAGGGGACTCCCCCATCTCCGTACCACAGTGTCCCGCCCTAGCGGCCCCCACGGACCTGTATACGGCAAACGAGCATCGTTCGGGGTACCTAGTCCCTGTCGGGCGGAGAGGAAGGAAGGCATTAAAAATAAAATAAAGAACAAGGGGGACCTACTGCTGGGCGGCGCCTCCGTACCGTAGAGCTGGGAGAGAGCTCACAGCCAAAGCACATAATTTGTCATGCCATTCCCTGTTAATCGTTCCCCCCCACCCCTAGGGTTGGCTTACTCGTAGGTTATTTTAGATTGGTGAGTGCGAGCGTGTGTGTGCTGGCCCGTCCCGCCTAGAGACGGGGCCTTGAATCTTGGGACGATACCATCGCAGGTACCCAGTAGTATCGACTGAATCGTATGTACACCATTACCGTAAGCTCGTCCAATCAGTGTATGTACCTGCTGGTTGGTCGCCGATCACTCGCCTTTCTTACCCCGACCCGGACCAGAGTGTTGGGTCTTATCCCAAGCCACACTGCGTATGTGGGCAACTGAATCATCGAAGTGCTACCCCGGACTCTCGATACCCAAACAGGATGCTTGCCGTCGTAATCAATAGCTGTACGGACTACTCGTATCGGTATGTAGGCCATGTTGCCAGCGCCGCCTGTGAAACTAGCTGTTATTGGAGTCAGTAATCTGATTCAAAAGGTGGGCACTCCGGATCAGGGGACGCCTCTACAGTATTCCGTCATATCTCACCTGCGTCGGTCGCAGGCAAGGTCGCCACAGCTGTCGCTGGCGGTGGCCCCCCAGCATCGGTTTCAGTAATCAGTTTCATTACTCACGACCTATAAGAGAAGCCTGTGAAACACCAAAGCCAGGAAGAGGGGGCGCCACGGTCAGAGCAGCCCATACCACACCATGTCTCAGGCGCCACAGCTGCTGCACCCTCTGCGCACGTGTGCGATAACTTCCCACCTTTTGTAGTGCACATGTACACGTAAGTACGTAGACGGGTAGGTTCCCATAGGTACGGGTATGGGATGGTGAATTTTGTGTATGGCCAAGACGAGACCGTTGCCTAGACCTCACCGTTCTGTGGTTGCGATGGCATCATGGGTGTCGTACGTCGTGGCTGCTGGAGCCTTGAGCTAGTAGCACGTGTGCGTGCGACGCATCCGTGAATCCAGCACCTGCGTGCCAAGCGTCCATTGGCTTGCCCGTTCTCTGGTTCCAGTTATGAAGCGAGCCAGGGCTCCGCAAAGCCGGTGTAAGTCGTCTTGGGTCGAGAGTTTGGTGACCAACAAGCAGACGACGTCAGTCGAGTCCTCTGCTGCAGCTGTGACCCATCCCAGATCCGAAAACTCGGAACGCGAAAAAGTTCGACCCCAAACTCTCCCGTGGCGACAATCCGTCTCTCCCACAGAGAGTACTCGAGTCTCTTGCAAACCGAAACCTCCGTCAGTCAGTCATGGCCAACGCACGTCCGTCCACTGTACTCTCGCCAACTGGAAACATGAAAGACCAAAAAATTTCGGGATGCCGGTATCATTGCTTCATGATCCCAATCCAAGCCAAGCACTTGGGGGGATGCCATGCTAGAGGACAGCAATGGTGCCAAACAACGTCCTCAGTGATATATCACATTGGGTGGAGGAGCAGGCCAAGCTTGGTAAACGTACTGTTACGGGATAACACTTAGCATTGCTAGTATATGACAGTAGGCAATATACTTCCCCAATGGGTGTGGTTTGCGACGGTGCCGTCTTAGCATGTGTTACCATGTGTCGGAATTTCATGATGGATTGTCCAAGCCGGCGGAGAGCAAATGAGTGCTTGAAAGTTGAAACTAGGTGCATTGTTTTCTCGGGAGAGCCGATGGGGAGAACAACAGCCAGTGTGTGCCAGTGGCCAGGTTGCTGAGCTGGGACAGATGGGACCTGGCATCTTGGCGATCTGAAGATTAACCAGCCGCAATGGAGATCAGGGGTGGACGAACCAGCGCTGGGGCGCCACAACGCCAGATGGGCTCGCAAGCCGGCCCTGAGGCTTGCAGGCTTGCAGCGCCCGAAGGTTTTCGGCTTGTGACGACGGATGCCGCTTTGTCTGTCGTCTTGCTTGCCTGTCAAGCCACCAGTCCCTTCCGTAAGACATGCCACGGTGTGGGAGTAGGGATGGTGCACATGAGTTGATGAGAGACGACGGGTCATGCTGCACAATGTGTGATGATGACTCGGGTGTGTAGGTAGGTTTTCTGCCTGCGTGGTGGTCGCGGGTCAGGGACCAATCCCATCGCCAGGCGTGCTAGGCGCACTTGCAAGATTGCTAGCCTGCTCTAGGTACTTAGCACTGTGCTGTACGATACGCGCGTACGAAGGTATTCGAACCTTGCTGTGGTGCCCGGGGCGCAAATGAGACTGCTTTATTATTTTTGTGGTCGGAATCTTCTCGAAATGGGTGCCTCTGCTCGTTCACGGCTTGCACGTGAGACAACTTTCCTGTCTCCCAGTCTGGGGTTGTCTGCAGCTTCCAGGATTATTTGTGAGTGTTGTCGGCTGTCGGCATGTAAACGGCGGCGTGCTCTCAGTTGGGCGCAGAGGCCACGAGATGCCATCGCTCGCAACGCGGCCAACACCGGGGATTCCAGGGTCCTCTCAACAGTTGGAAAATCTTCTAGACGGCGGGCCTTGGTGCGAATTGCCGCCCACCTTGCTAATTGCGACCCCACGTTGCTCGGCGGCGGGGACAACATACCCGACGTTATCGTCCGGTCGGGTCGGTCCATGTGCTTCCCCTCGTCGAGACCTCGACTTTATCGCCGCGCCGCTCTCTGTGAAGTATACAGGGAACCCTGAAATTGCGCGACTCGTACGGATACTCTGTAATATTATGCCCACCCACCCATTGTTGGCAGGCCAGGGCCTCGTTCGTGTCACCTGACAAACACTGCAAGTCGGTCAATGCTGGGGTGTGGTCAAGGTCCGACATCCCTGGCAAAACCCAGGGGAATAACGCACTGCGTGCGCGCGGTAGTCTAACAAAGGCCTGTCCCTGACGGCAAGACGCGCCAATGCTGCTGCTGTCGTATCTCGATGCATGTGGTGTACGTATATATGAGGCGAGCGGGGCGAAATGGTAGGAACAATATCTGGACCTCTCTGCTCTCGACATGGAGAAAAAAGCCTCGTGCTGGCTGCATTGATACTGTAGTCCCACAGTGATGTGATCTCATTGAGTCACTGGAGATCAATCGACCCGGCACCGGGGATTGGCTTGTCCGGAGGCAAACCTAAGGTTACCACCAAATTCCTCTCGATGGATGATGTGCTTGATCGTAGTCTGTACAGCTGGCGCAATACTGAGTCACTGTACTCCGTGCGTAATTAATACTCATTATGCTCGTATACAGGAGAGGATTTTGTGGTCCAGAGTCCAGACTGACGTGAGTAATGGCCTGGCTGCAGGTAACTGGGACAATTTGGCTGAGCAGCGGATGGAAATGAGGTCGCTGCGACGCTGTCGGCAGTGTCCCTTGCGCCGCGGAGGCTACCACAGAGCCAAAGTGCCGTCCCTGCAGTGCACCAGAGTCGGGCTCGCAGCAGGTGCGCAGGCGGTCACCAGCAACGACCGACACAGCCGGCCTGGGATGGGATGGACTGTCAACCGTGCGGCTGCTGCGTTGTGGACTAGGCGGAAAGTAGTTTGGTCTGCGACCTCATCCCCGGCGGTAGCGGCGGATGCGCATCCAATCCACCCCCAGTCAACAGACCAGATTAGGGAGAGAGAAGACGAGAAAAGAAGGCTAGACCTGAAAGGGGAAGGCTGCCACACCTCCAGGTTGGGGTCTGCGCTTCGCCTAGCGGACACCATTGGGTCGCCTTGGTTGCTGCAGCCCAGGATTTTGATCGAGGACAAGGTCCCCGGTTGCGCTGGACAGTCTGGATTCTCGTGTTGTGATCTTGCCAGTGCTGCTCTGTCACTGCTGCTTTATCGTTGCGCCGGTTTCCGCCTTGCATCGATGGATTTTTGACTCCAGGAGTGTTTGGGCCGGAGCATATCCCTCAGTCCCAGCCTGTGCAGACAATGCGTAGAGGATCCAGCCCCGTTTGGATACCCTGTTCCCCAAATCGCCCCCAAATCTAGCACGAAGCAAGATCCTGCGCCTCGTGCAGACAAGAGGGCAAGCCCGGTCTTGGTATCTGCGGTGGTTGTGTGGGTGGGATGATCGTCCGACCCGCCAGAGCGGCGGCCTAACGCCCTAACCAGCGCCGCCCCTCCCTCCTCCTCCCCAGCTAGTACGGGCCACAGATGGGCGCTAGACCGGGGTCAACCAGCCGGGCGGGGGCCTTTGGGGTCTGGTAGCGGGTCGTCGAATCGTCGTTCGTCAATATGGAGCGCCGATCCTGCACAGACTTCCGGCGAGCCAGATACCTGGGACCGTGCCCGGAGCTGGGTGCGGGCCGGCCCTCTGAGAGGACTCGAGTGAGAGAGCGGGCACGAGGGTCATGATGGCGCAACGAAGCTAAGCAAGCGCTGAGAGAGTTGCAGTGATGGGGTATTACTCGAGGCGGGGCCATGACTGATGCTGAATGATCCCGTGAGGCTGCTGCTGGAAGCCGACGGTGATTATTACTCGAACTGAAGCATTTCCGGGACTCGATGATGTACCGCAAGGAAGAGACGGCCTCTGGAGAAGACGCTGGCATCCTGACAAAGGGATCTGCCTGCTTGCCGACCGTTTACTGGGGCTGTCTCCGATTCTTCTTTGCCTTCCCGGGCAGGTAGTGATTCGGGTATGTGGACGGATACTAAGATGAAAGATGTCTTGATGCAGATCCGTTCTGGAGCAATAGAATAAGGTACCTACGTGTACGAAAAATGCATGTACGACAAAGCTTTCATCAGTGGGTGCTGGCGGTCATGTACTCGTAGAGACCCAAGGGTGTCCCCCGTTTGTGCTGTCACCTGACTCCTAAGGGGCACCGCCAACTCCATCCACGATGAGGAAAGAGCGAGCGTCACCAGATCGTGGCACCTGTTCGTCGTACAGTAGGGAAGGTCCCCTGTGCTGTGCCCCTCCTTCCCAAAACCCTGAAATGGTGGTATTGCCATTAATTCACATCTTGCAGGCGTGCGGGGATGTACGAGTACTGCAAAATGAAATATTGTTATGCTGTACGGACGTAATGAATGCGTGATATGAGCTGAATTCGTGGAGCACAATTTGCACCGTTGGCTTCCTTGTACCTGAGCAGGGGTGGATTCAAATACTGGGATAAAATACATACTGGGGTGCCCCTGACTCGGAGCTTCCCCCGCCCTTGTCCGGAAAAGTACCCGGATGCACTAGCACTTGTACAGTAAATCTGTGGTGCATCGGGGTTGTGGGTTGGGTGGTGCGTGCGACGCTATGTTCAGCACCACAGGGCGCTCCTTCCTCGTAAACAACGCTGGGCACTTGCCCACTCCCAGACCGTTCCCCCCACTGCCTCCAGATCAAGTTGGGACTTGGAGAGTCACAATCCCACCTTCAGCCAAGACCAGGCACTTGAGCCAAACACATCCCGAGCAGGCCTCCCCAGCCCGGCATCTCGGGTGCCACCCGCCTGGTAACGAAAGCCTCAGCCATCGCAGACGCAGCCGAGCCAGGGTACCTGGTGCCAACTATCGCCGCTGTACATACTCATACTCGTATACTCGTTCTCTCTACGTCCGTACTCGTACTGTCGCATACGGGTGGGAGGGCGGCGGAAACGCAGCGGGCTTAACCTGGGCAATGAACCAACCGACGACGGCACCGCACAGACGACCTGTTTGGAGAGCCACCATGCTCTCCGATTGTTTCAACCTCGCCACCGCGCCAGCGTTTTGCCGGCCGGCAGGCAGAGAGGCACCACCAAGACAGGCGCCGTTACGCCAACGCCCGCGTGTTGGCCTCTCCACGCGGTCCAGCCGTTTGTTGGGAACCCTGTGGCAATACATACTGGACTCCAGCTTCCCCAATGTCTTGAACCCTTCGTAGTCCACGGTCCACGGGATACTAGACATCCCGCGGGAACTACGGTAAGTCAGTCCTCCGGTCTGGCCGGCCGCTCATGCTACCGGCACAGTACCAATGAGGGCAGAGGAGCTACGGGCCCTCCCGTCCACCTAAGCTCCAGGAGGCCCCCTTTGTTGTCCGCTACTGTCTCCCATCTGTCCGCCCCAGTACGGGCTGGTGGCAGAGAGGAGAAAACTATCACTTCGAAGGTAAAACGGATTACGAAGTGCCTACGTGTACTGGACGTAACAGACGCCCATGCCTGGCTGGCCACCTATCTTACTCTAACCAAGCCCCCCCCCCCCCCCCCCCCCCCCCCCCGGGTGCGTATTACAGCCGTGGTCTGTGGCTGACGCTCTTGGAAAGCCAGGTCCCTGTTCTCTCGTCTCCCTACCTCAGAAGCTCGCCCTCAAGCTGGGGATAGACTTAGCGCCAGAGCGTCCCGGCAGCTTTGAAGCAAGGCTATGGTCCGGCCCACTCACCCACCACCTCTACTGGGAGCCCCTGTCAGCCACCTTGCAGTCCCATGGATCCCAGCACCTAGGCTGATCCTAGCTGTGGCCTTCCGGTGGGGTGGGGGTCCCTGGAGTGAGCGGTACCTATCCGGACATGGTGGAAAAGCCCTTGACCTCATTTGTGTAAGGTAGGTACCTACTTTCCCCTCGCCAAAGCACTCGGAGTGCCGTTCTCAACTCCTTGGCACAGTACAGCCATCAGAGGTATCCCCTCTGCCGTCTCCGCCTCCGCCCCCCTCGCATGGTACCCAGGCCCAAGGTACTTCTCTCAATGGACTCCCGACGCCAGGGCCTCCTGCTGGCCCCGCAGCCGGAACCAGACGATTGGCTCTGTTACTCAGATTTCCTACCCATGCCGCACATCTCTCTCAGGTAGCCGGGGGGCCTTTCACATATCTCCCAGTTGCTACTCCAATCTCTCATGGAATACATAACTGTCCACCTCCTCCTCCTTCACGCCTCTCCTGCCCAACGACTCCTCCATGCATCACCGCGTCTCTTAGCTTTTTTTCGATATACCTTGGGAGGTTTCTTTGCTTTCAGTTCACACCCGCCTACACTTACTTCAAGCCGGACGGAAGTTCGTTTATACTCACAGTATCAACAGAATACTTCCCTCTCGCCCACTGGAGAGTAAGGTGACCGCAATCCACAACAACACCAACAGTACTTACCGAACCGTGCTGCGAACGGAGAGTTGTCCTACTACCTCGGACCTACCTGTGCTACGCAACCTGCCATCGAGGGGCGGGACTTGACGGACAGACGACAGCTCGACACGATGGCCCTCACAGCTCATCCCGGAGCGCAAAATCACTGGGGACGCTGGCCCCAGCAAATGGCCCAGGAATATGCAATGATGGACCACGACCAGCAGCTCATGTCATATGGCTCGCGGCCTCAGAGTCTCAGCATCATGACCGGGCAGATGATGGCCCCCCATTACATGGTCAACACCTACAGCTCGGGGCCCATTCACACCGTCCCTGCGCCGCAATACCACGGCACAAACTCCTATGGGCCATATGGCGGCCCTGGCCACGTCGCTACCCACACCGCATTGCCCTTCAAGCCCGAATACCACGAAATCCCAGACGCCGGGCACACTCCGACCGCCATGGTCCGGCAAGACGACAAACCGCCCATGCTCGCCAACGGACAACTCTCTCCTCCTTCGTCGAGGCGGGGATCCGAGGTCAAACTAGAGAAGGAGGTCGAGTTGCTCGAGCCTGCTCCCATCTTCAATGCAAAGACCATCACCGCCAACCAGACCCTCGATCCCAAGGACCGCGTGGACTTCGACACCAACGTGGACCAGCTCATGAAGGCCATCCAGTTCGATGAGCCTTCCAGCGCCGACTCCGATCTCCAGCCTTTCACTCCCATGGCATCTCCCCAGATGGACATGATCTCTGCCGGTTCAAGCCCCGCCAGCTCTTCCATGTCACCTTGCTCGTCATCACAGGGATCGGCGATGCCGAAGAAGTATTTCTGCGATGGGCCCGGCTGCAATAAGGGCTTCTCCCAGAAGACTCACCTCGTCATTCACAAGCGCACCCACACCGGCAACCGCCCCTACGTACGTCCCAGAACTTTGTCGACCACGCATCTGCCGGCTCCCTTCCACATTGCTAACCTGTGACAGGTCTGCCGACATCCGGGCTGCAACCTCACCTTCTCTCAGCTGGGCAACCTGAAGACCCACGAGCGCCGCCACACCGGGGAGAGGCCTTACAAGTGCAGCAAGTGCGACAAGACCTTTGCGCAGAAGGGCAACGTCAAGTCGCACGAGGAGACCCACGAGGGCAAGAAGCCTTACCGCTGCCTCCTCGAAAATTGCGACAAGCGATTCTCGCAGCTCGGCAACATGAAGACGCACCAGAACAACTTCCACAAGGAAGCGCTCCAGGACCTTACGGCCAAGTTCGCCAAGTTCTCGACCCTAGGCTACATCCCAGACGAGTACCGCAAGCTCTTCGAGTACTTCAAGCTGCACTACAAGAACAGCAACAAGGGTATCAAGGGCCGCGGCAAGGCCCGCAAGATCGCCCGCAAGGAGACCCGCGACGCCCCTCGCAAGGTCTCCACCTCCAAGCCCGCCGCCGCAGCACAAAGGGAGCAGAAGGTACCCCAGGAGCCCATGTATACAATGGCTGCCGGTCAGTCTTCAATGGTGGACAATGTGCCCCGGTCTGGCAACTTTTCTCCCGTCTTCCCCAGTGACGACATGGGCTGCCAGAATGCCAATACTGGCCACATGCTCTACGAAGGAGGGCACGCCCGCCAGATGGGCTTTGGTGCCCTCTACTAAGGTGGGTAGACAGGGGTTACCTGGCGAGCTTGATGGCCTTCCCGAGTTACAACGACCAACAAAAAAGAAAAAAGAAAAAAAAAAAGAAACCATGTTGCAGATGACGAATTACGGAGACTACGGGGTGGGATCATGTCGAAGCATTTCACTAGCGAGGCGGGTTCAGCGTTGTCAGTTTTTGCTCGTTTGTTTGTTTGCGATTCTTCCCTGCGTGTCCCTGGGTTGTCAGTACCAGGGCGAAAAGGTGTGGCTGTCTGAACTGATTTTACTCGACTGCACTATATCCTCAAAAAGATTTGGGTTGCGGGGTTATCTGTCCAGTGGTTCTTTTTGGCCACATGGAAGATGTTTGTTTATATCGCGATGGGTCGGCTGTCTGAACTTGCTTTATGCGTGCGTTTCGTTTTTGGCTTGGTCTTTTTCTTCTTCTCGCTTCTCTTGGACTTCATTTCTTTGGCGTCACCACACTGCGCTATAGGTTAGTGACAGGTGTTGGTTCTCGTCACTCTTGATTTTGTTTGCTCCGCCTTCCCCCAGGTTGGGGAAGGAGGGGCAGCCTACTAGGACTTGCACGGGTAATATGGCGGCGGTGGCGAGATGCGTGCGAGGCAGGTTTGTTGTGGTTTTTTTTTCTTTCTACTTGACCCGTCATTTGTTTGCTTGTTTGCTTTTACGGCTTGGAGTTTCTCTGCCTGCTAGGGCGGAATGGAAGGGATTGGTCCGGTTGGTTGCATGGCCTTCGGGGGGAATTATTAGATTCCTCGTCGGCTCACCACATGAGCAAGGGGCCACACGGCGTATTTGATCAGGCGGGCGCGTGGAACGGGACGGTGCATGGACAAGAGAGATACCATGGGTGGTCGGCCATCTGCATTTGGGAATTTCGTGGTTCAGCTGTTCTTGACAACCCAGTCAATGCCAGCGTATAGGTAGTTGAGTACTAGGTAGATAGCGGACGGAAAGGGGACGAGCAAGAAAACAAGCTTGGTTACATCCCTGCGATGCAAACAGTATCATTCCCTTCCATTCTCCCTTTCGCTCTCTGCAGCATTGCTCTGCATTTCTGACGTGGCGGGGGTGGGTGATGGGATGTGACGGCGCCGGAGATATGTGTGATGGCAACAGGGGTGCCGTGGCCACCGCTGCCGGGGAACGGCCATGTCGCTACCTATTCTGTACGGGATTATACCCGGTATATGTCCAGCCAGATACGGGGCATTGTGTACGAGTACCAACTTTACAGCCAAGTTACCAACAGGAGAATTACTACTCGGACTGTAACACTCGCTTATTGTACACATTACGCACTTAGATACACACTTGGATACGCACTTGGATACACAGTAGATATACATACCTAGATAGGCAGGTACACACGTGGGTACGCGCATACATAAGAAGTCGGTCAAACTTTACGACTACAGTCCGAGTAGTAATACTTACCAACATATCCGGATGTACCACGTAGGCAAGTAGCAGCTGACAATGATCCCCCAGCACGCTGTGATCTGCGCGCAGAATTTTTTTTTCTCGGTACTACTGGCTGTGGTCGCTAGGTATTAGGTAGTACCGACAGCCACCCAAGGAGTTGGGGGGTTGTGGCCTTATTTGAGGCTGATTGGCATGGGTGGATGGGGGTGCTTGTACTATAAGGATGACCATGTGGCCAAAATCGGACGGGAATATTCGACGTCGGCGACCATCGGGGGGCGCTTTCCTTGCAAGTAGCACCCTGTATATACATGGAGTGTCCTGCGGCTCAATCGTGGGTGGTGTGTGGCACGCATGGTACATAGGTACCTTACCTAAGTAGTAGAGGTGTTATACAACGGACATGCCCACCGCTCTCACCTATCCCATCAAGCATGGGTGAAAGACACCGGGGAGGCTTACCGGCGATGATGGTACGCAGGGGAGGGGGGCGGATTGGATAAAATAAGAGATTCATCCCATGCTAAACAAGTCAATAGAGATGTAATGCCCGTTGAAATGTTGGCTCACCGTGGATTTATTAGTACAAGGGGGCACCGTCGTATTGTGGGCAACCCCACACGCCGGGGAGGAGGACCGGTGGGCTGAAGAGAACCAACAGCCTGTCCATGACCCTAGTTGATGATGATGATGTGAATGTGATAGCCCTGATGGTTGCTCGCTCTGTCAATGCGAGCACCCTTGCAGCTGATCCCAGTGACCCTGGCGTAGCGGTTGGCTAGGTATGCTCACTACTGGTGCTTGGCTTCCATAATTGACAACCAACACGGCCACCGGGTTGTCTATCTTTCTCGTCAACGACAGGCATATGGATGTAGATATGTATGCATTTGTTTACATGTCTCAGTAGTATCTGCACAGTAGATGGTATCTGCATGTCGCAGGGCCACAAGATCAGGCTCACCGGTCAAGGTCCGTTGTCGCGATTGTTTGCCCCCCTTAATCCCGGATTCATCCTCTTATTCTTCACCGAAGTGCATGTGGCTGCATGTAAAGTCTCGAGGTTCATCGGCGACTGGCTGTGCTCCATCTGCCATCTCCAGATAGATGGGCGCCACACCGTGATTTTCCGTCATTAGTACTACTACCGGGGCGCCTGTGCGTAGGAAAAGCCTCTCCCGTCCGGGACCTAGTATAGCCTCCATGTGATGGAGAAAGGCGTTGCTGTGAAAGCCCATTGGTGCGTGCCGGGGCCTGAAGGCAGCCGTTGCCTGACAATGTCCCCTCTTCCGGTGAGGAGCCAGAGTGCTGGTCAGACAAAAGACGGCGAGGTATGGTTGCCGATGGGCGCGTGCCGTTGGGTCTATGCAGCTGATCGGCTTTCACCCCAAGCCTTTACTACCGCCTTCACACGCGCGTGGTTGTCCACTTGAACGTGGTTCACCAGAGCGTCATCCAGGGATACATTGGCGGGAGCTGACCCGTCGACTTATGGGATACACTAGCCCCCGTGGAGAGTTGAGACGAAGAGGATATTGTCCCCTGGTTGAATTTCGTATGTCTCTTCTCCCTCCAGCTCCCAGTCGGCGTCGTTTATCAAAACTAGGATGCCTGGACGACTGTTGCCGGCGTGTGAGCGTTAGCCGTCAATGCGCTACAAGAAAGAACGAGGTCGGCGGATGGGTGGAGTAGAGTAGAGGGATAGAAGGGAGCATACATACAGGTAGCCGTCTAGGATAAAGAGTTCCTTGCGGGTATCCTTCATGAGATTCTCACAGAGGTAGTCCAGGAGGAAGGCTATGGTGGACAGCTTGCCCTCCTTGTCGGTGGCGGGGATGCTGAGCGGGTGGCGGCGCTGATGGGAGAAGAGCATCTCGAGACCCCCACTGTCCTCCAATCGTCAGCGGTGTGCATAGGGGGGAAGGCGGGAGAGTATGTCCCAGGATTCTGAATTCTGTGGGCTTCTCATGGCGGATATCTTGATTCGAATTCCAGCCTGGATACAGGACAAGAGTGAGGGCCAAGACGTACGAGAACTCGACAACGATGGATAGCCCGGCACCCTTTCCGGGGGGTTCCGTGGTTCCGCTGTCGCCCATAGTGGATGGTGGGCTTTTTTTTCGCCTTGTCTTGGGAGAAGTCAGTGATTTGAATAGACTCAAGTCGCGGTGTGTGGTCGTGGTTAATTTGAGGAGTTGTAAGATGGGAGAAATTCTTGGTGCGGTGGAGGGGTACTAGTATAGGTAGCTGAAGTACCTGTCTCGCACCTTCCCGTCTCCATGAGTTCATGGCACTTGCAACCTCGACCGCGGATAACGTAATCAGCCTGGAACTGCGAGAAACTCATCTTTCACTCGAGGTACTCTGGTAGCGTTGGTACCTCGCCTGTACTCGAGATTGTCAAAACTCGGACTCAGAGACGCCAAGACAAACATATGTAATCGATCATACGCAAAGAATATTTCATCTGCAACGTATTTACGGCGCCGCAGAGTGGACCTCATCTAGCATGGGAGCCGATCCCATCTCTCCCCAGTACTTGTCGACCGGAGCAAACAGATGCACTCCCGGCGCCGACTGGAGCCGTGATGGCCTCGTCGCCTTTGGTGCCGACTCCAATGTCGCTCTCTGGGAGCCTGCGGTAAGCCTTTCGTTCCTCCTCGGGTCCCCTCCCCCCCCCCATCCCGGCAACAGCCACTTGATGAAACTGACATGGGCCATCACAGGCTGATCCCCCCCGAGGTGTAACCAGACTGCTGAACGGTCACAACGGACCTGTCAGGGCCGTGTCGTTCCTCCCAGGGGTCGAGGGCGATGAATCGGTGTATCTCTGCACATCCTCAGAGGACAAGACCCTTATAATCTGGAAGGCGCGCGCCAATTCACAGGACTTTGAGGCGATCCAGACTACTCCCCAGCTCGACGGTCCCGTCAACTGCATAGCAGCCCTGAGGACTTCAGCGTCTCAGCCGAGATGGATCCTGGCGACAGGCGGCTCTGACGCAACCATCAGGATCTGGAGTTCCCACGACGGCAACCTGGAGCTTCTCCAGCTTGTCAAGGCTACGCCCAAGTACTTCCCTAACTGGCTCTCTCTGAGCACGCTCGATCCACAGGGTGACCTCCTCATCCTCGCTGCCGCAGGCACAGGGAAGAACATCCAGATATTCACGGCAGACACCAAGGCCGAATACCTGCAGTTTGACCTCCAGGCCACATTGCCCGGTCATGAGAATTGGATCCGGTCATTAAGCTTCGCGCGGGAATCAAAGGACCACGGGAGCGACCTTCTCCTCGCCTCGGCCAGCCAGGACAAGTACATCCGCATATGGCGTGTCCACGAGGGCAGCGAGCTTCCCGCGCTCGCAGCCAAGGGTGCAGATCCCCTGCGAGACGCATACCTGCCGGGACGGTCCCCGTCCAACAAGGCGCACAAGCTCAAGCCGGCGGGGAGGGAGTTCTCCGTCACCTTCGAGGCGCTGCTGCTGGGGCATGAGGACTGGATCCATACCGCCACGTGGCATACCCACGCCGATGGCAAGTTGCAGATTCTGTCATCGTCAATGGACAATTCCTTGGCGATATGGGAGGCGGACCCTGCCTCGGGGATATGGGTGAGCACCGTGAGGCTCGGCGAGATTAGCAGGGAGAAGGGAGCGACCACCGCCACAGGTAGTACCGGTGGGTTTTATACTGGGCTCTGGTCGCCGGACGGGAAGTCGGTCATCTGTCTGGGCAGGACGGGCAGCTGGAGGAGGTGGCAGTACGATGAGTCCGCAGACGTATGGGCCCCGTGCGTCCCTGTCACCGGGCACACCAAAGCTGTCACGGGTATCAGCTGGTCTCCGAGTGGCGAGTATCTCCTCTCGACGAGCCTGGATCAGACGACTCGCTTGCATGCAAAGTGGAACGCCACCGGGTCCAGCACCTGGCACGAGATGTCGCGGCCACAGATACACGGCTACGATCTCAACTGCATTGACTCCCTGAGCCCATCGCAGTTCGTATCAGGCGCCGATGAGAAACTCATGAGGGTATTCAGCGAGCCCAAGGCGGTGGCCGCGATGCTCAACCGCCTCTGCGGGATCGGGGACGCCGACGTGAGCGGCATGCCTGAAGCTGCCAACATGCCTGTCCTGGGCCTGTCCAACAAGGCCGTCGACCTCGTCGACGACGATCAGGAGATCCAGCCCGTGGATGACCGTGACAGGGAGGCCATGGACCCGGCGTCCGTGGTCAAGAAGTCGCATCTCGACATCGACCACCCGCCCCACGAGGAGACACTATCCCGCCACACGCTCTGGCCCGAGACCGAGAAACTGTACGGTCACGGCTACGAACTCTCCTGCCTGGCCGCCAGCCACGACGGCAAGGTCATCGCCAGCGCATGCAAGGCTAGCTCGACGAACCACGCCGTCATCCGACTCTTCGAGACGGAACGCTGGACCGAAGTGAAGCCACCACTCACGGCCCACTCCCTTACCGCTACGCGTCTGCGCTTCTCAGCCGATGACAATTACCTCCTCAGCGTCGGCCGTGACAGACAGTGGGCTGTCTTTGCGAGGGATCCGGAAGATCCCGTGCGGTACAGCCATGTCCAGTCGAACCCCAAGGGACATACCAGGATGATCCTCGACGCTGCGTGGGCACCGTCTGAGAAACCCATGTTTGCCACGGCGGGGCGAGACAAGGAAGTCAGGATCTGGGCCGCCGCGGCGGCGGCGGACGACGACGAGGAGGCTGGCAAGCTCCAGTTTGCACAGGCCAAGTCGATAAAATGCGAGGGCCCAGTCACAGCCGTGGACTTTTTGCCCCAGCCTATCGGCGGGAAGTACATCCTCTCCGTGGGAACGGAGGCGGGTCGCGTCGGTGTGTACGCCGTCAGTCAAGATTCAGCGGTGGTTGAGCTGCCGTCTAGCAGGGAGTATGTCAACCCCTTCGTTCCCATCACCCCCAACCTGCGAGACTTCCCACTTACATCCACCACAGGCTTGTGCTGCCAAGGGCTGTGCTGCAGTTGGCCTGGCGGCCAGGGGCGCCGGATGATGATTCTGGCTCCCACGAGCTGGCCGTAGCAGGTGAAGATACCTCACTTAGGATATTAGCCTTTACGGAGGAATACCTCAAGGGAGTAGGTTCCTAGCATATAGATAAAAAAAGAGAATTGGTTTCCCTGCATTACCATTATGCCAGGTACCCGGCTGGCCGTGGTGCGCGTGTACTGGTGGGCACTATAGTAATAACCCATTACTACTACCCCAGTCCGTCTCCTCAAAACGCCCAAGTAACCAAATGTCGAAACCCCATGATTCGTAACTCACTCTTCACCCAAACGGTCTTTGCACTCTGGTATGCCGTCCTCGGTAGAAGGGAGGCCCATTTAGGGTCTCTCTGCTTCCCCAGCCCGTCTTTGTCGCCTCCTCTGTCCCACCACCTCCTCCGCCTCACAGTGTACTTACTTCACCACCGTTCCCCCCCC